>JAAROD010000054.1:1200000-1502468 GCA_012274445.1 Sclerotiophoma versabilis
AAGATCACCTTCTTGTGGCTCAATATGTTGCAAACCGTAGCATTGGGTAGCTTCTCTGCACCCAGGAACATCATCATCGGAAGTTTTAGGATGTGCATGTTCAGAACATTGCGGCGGAATACCGTCTGCACCTTCGACATTCGCATCCCATATCACCGACTCTAATGGACCTTCAGGATGGTCTGGGAGTTTCACGTCGGTCTGCTTACAACCAGCATTGCCCGATGCCGGATATGTAGTCTCCTGCTTGTATTCTTGATTGTCTGTAGATAATGATCTTCTTCGTTTAGGTGGGCGACTGTTGTTCGATAGGATTGCATCTGCTGCAAGCTGTTGAAGTTCGCAGAGCAAGAAGGGCTGTTCTTGATTCCATGCTGTGTGTGTTGGCTGGCCGTTGCCGGCATCGGAAAAAGTGGTTCTATGAATTTCCACAGCAGCGTCAACGCGGTATATGTCCTGCATATCTGCTAGCGACATAGTATCTGCGTCGTACCCTAGAGCGGTACAAACCTCTCCAAACCTAGTGACGGTCAGGTTTCGTCGAAGTTATGGAATCCAACTGCCTACGAGGTTCTTTTAGCGAGACCTGCTGAAGTGACAAGGCACATCAACAAGCCAGGTATGTGGTACTGTGGTGTAAGACACGAGTCGAACACATGTTTTGCATCGAAGAGTCGCCTTGGTATTCGGTCTAGAGTGTCCTCATGTATTGATAGCAGTCTGCTTTGCGATAATGCATCTTAGGGTGATGAGCCTAAATACCAAACCATTTGCACCATAGCTGTTGGAACTTACGAAGGAAAAAGACCTCAGTAGCTCGAGCGATACTCCAATCACAAACTTGAGAAATGTCGCGAATGACATTGTTTATCTTGCGGGCCCGCCGAGTGAGTCGTTTCCGACGTCTCTGCTCAATATCTGAGAAGCTTTGTATGATAGAGTCGATCTCTTCGCATGAGTAGACCCCCTTCCATTCGAGGAAAGTGATGTAAGATACCCATAGAAGGAATTGGAACGCACTGAAATGTTTTTGAGTCTTTGTGAATCTTAGAGAGCGATGCGTGAGCTTCCCATAGCTGTACACTAGGTTAAGGAGGCTGTCATCACCACCAAGTTTTCGCTCGTCGTCCGGTTCCTCGATGGCGACTTGGCTTGTCGTAATAAACGAATGTACAATGCGCGAGTAGGAGCGTGCGTCCTCAGCTAAGGAGAGCTGAGCCTCTCTCCAGTGGCCTTGTGCAGTGAGCTCCTCTAGATAGATTTCGTCTTGGTTTCTGCTCGGGCTTCCGTTGACTGGAGGAGTAGACATCGAGGCTGCTTTCTGTTTTGGCCTTGGAGTAGTGACTGCGGGAGACTGATACGGGTCACAGAGTCTCCTGGCGCCAAAGCTGGCAATAACTGAACAGACCTGTAGGAACGTCCGTGTCGAACTTCCCTGCTGTCACGCATAGCCTGGCGCTTACCAGTAGCGGGCTGTGACGCGTCACATTGGCCCCTGCAGCTACAGGCCTATCCATCACACGCCGTAACGGAAACTCCGTTGTGGCGGAAGTGCGCTATACCCGATTATCTACGCAAGCTTGCGTAGATAATCGGGTATAGCGCAGCTCTGCTTGGCATGGCACGCCGAACGGTTCTGGAGCGCACAGACCATTGCTTTTATCTGGTGCAAGCCGTGCAGTGGTCCCCGCGACGTCTAGCCCGTTGCAGGGGTACTACAAATTTCAACCTAACAGCTACAGGTGATACATGATAGGTTGCGATCTCAATTCGTGCAAAAGTAGCATTCAAGGCAGTAGCTAATTAGCTATCTATCGAAGAAATGTAGTTTACTCTGACGAACAAATGTCGCAAACACCGCCATTAGAAGCCAAGAAACGGTTCCATCCACAGACTTCGCAACTGTTACATCTACAGAAGAGCCCTTTGCTACAAGGCTCTTCGATGTACCTTTTCCAGTCCTCGCCTTGCTCTCGCCAGCTCAGAGTTGGATAGTTGTACTTGTCCGACTGTATGTAACGCCTCTGATCATCCTTGTGCATCTTCATGCAGTTCATTGAATATTCGATTGAGTCAAGATGCCATTTCATCTGTGTGACTGAGGTCTGTCGAAGGAATGATTTCATCCTGGCCGCTGTCAGTCTACCATGTTTAACCTAGAAAAATGCAGTCTCTTTGGAGGGCTTACTTTGTTTCCCAACTTCTAGTAAACAACGAGATACCGCTCGCCATGCAGACTGCCATGCATGTTTCATAACGGGCCGTCGAGCCCATTGCCCATTCAAACTGCGTTGCTTCCAGAGCTTGCAATGCCTCTTTCCATTCTACGCGTGAGACCTTAAGGTCAAAACCGCAATGAATGGCTGTGATTTCCCACGATTCCAAAGGAATCCGAACATTACTTAACTTACAGATGAACGTCTATAGAAACGTTAGTGCGTGCGATAATGGAAACCCAGAATCTTACCATAAACTTGCAAAATGAAGTCATGATCTTTGGAAGGCAACGTAAGAGTTCGTCTGCCTTGTTGACATCAAGCAGTGCGGGTAAAGGCCGAAGACCGCCATCTCTGCAGACCATCCGGCTGCAAAGCAACCACGATGCTGAAGCATTCACGCAGTGATTCTTGTCGTTTCTTGCTCGAGGACGGATGACATGCTCTAGTGATGCCACACGAAGAAACCAGGAACAAGCGAGAAGGAGTTTCTCATCGGAATCGAAAAAATTCCCGTCAGAATTGACAGAACATTTGAGTAGGGTCTGGAATTCATACATCATCGATTGTGCGGTACAGTCCGAGGTTCGCAAGGAGGTAGCTAATTAGACGCGGCTTGTTATAAACCTCTTATAGCCAGAACATAGTGCCTCTAATACATGTGGGCGAACTTATTATGGCATTCAGCTAGAGGCAATAGCAGCCGATTCCATTCATTTGCGATCATTCCAATAACATCGAGACCATTAACCGACAGATTATGCTCATGTTGGTCTAAATCGGTGGCCAGTTGAAATCGTCGTGGGGTCGTACTAGTGGTAGAATGCGCAGTCAGTGGCACCAGGTGTATCATCTGAGATTGCAGTGAACAAGTCATCGTGAGGCCCATCACTTTCGTCTAATTACAAGGGACATGGAAGGTAGCTAACGTTGAAGCTCGAACGTAAGCGTAAACAGCAATTCAGTATGTCAATGTTCGATTGGATGACAACTTACCGATGCATGACTGAATGGCTGGCCATTCGGTTGGGGATCAAGGCCTGCTTCCCGCATCGCGCAAGGACGTTTGATGCACCTCATGCGTGCGCTACAGGACGTATTGGTCTACACCGCGCATTACGAGCATCGCATTGACGCCGTGTGAAAATGGCCTTGGTCTTGCATCCGAGTGGGACCCCTTGCCGCAAATCCCAAAGCTGGTCTGATGACTACGGCGACGCTACTAGCAAGATGCAGCTAGGAAGCGCCCGCACACGGTTTAGCCCATAGCCCTATTTTAAGCGTTAGTTGTACATTCTGCGGCAAAGTTGCTTGGTCTTCAAACTTAGAACCGTACCTACGGCTCTGCGGGTTGTGAGCGCTCTATAGCAAAGTTGCACAAGATGAACAATGCAAGGGTCATGATATGGGACTCTACAAAGTACAATATGGATTCATTGCAGTTGTTTCCATTGCGCAGAACATAATCAAACGACAAACGAAAGAAACCATTTCTAGCCTGCTGACTGCATTCAACTTTATCCGGTCCATTAATTCCTGCCTGCCCAAAACTGCTAGTACTTTTGCCTCCTCCAATTTCAGGCAAACGCTCACACGTAAGACAGATGGCAGTTCATAACGATTTCGAGCAGAACGACATGGGGCAAGGAGCTTCCGATATAACTGGCGCGCCCAAGCCTCCACCTTCGCCAAAGTCGACGGACAACTCTCCAATAAAGCTGAAATAATTCAGTTGTTGTGGCGCTGTAACTGTCTGCTCATTGTCTGGCGGTCATCAGTACTTGGTCTTTACTTGTATCATAGACGAATACATGCTAGTTAGACCGAACTGATTGATCAAGTCTTGTGCCGTTTGCTTTCTCGAAGATCTGCCTTCCAAACAGTTGGTGGGTGTGATCGCTTGACATCTTCGTTAATGGTTTCCAAAGCCTTGGTCTGCAAGTGAGTGATCTCTTCCCAGAATGGCTCGTACAGGTAGAACTGTCCAAGATTCACGCGATTCCACTTGCTGAGATCAGGCTTGAGATGACTGAACCACTTTACGAAAAAGCTGGCTTCCGGAACAGACATCTCATGGTATCTACATTAGAGGATCAGTAAAATGTTGATATGGAATAGCTCAGACGTACTCTGCAGGTCTGATAGGCGTCTCTGAAACCATTGCTTCTGGTACAACCCCTTCCAACTTACAAGGGACAGCATCCTTATACGGAAGGCCTGGCAATAGACCAAGACCAAGGTGAGATACTAGCATGTAGTATTCCTTGCCAACCTGAAGGTGTTTTGCAAGAGTTCTACGCCAGAATCGTTCTGATCTACTCTCGTTACCTGGAATGGTTTCGATGATTTGATCCATAACCACATTCCTCGATGCCTTTCGATTGTGTTCTGGAGGGTCCAATTTATGGCCCATTGACGATGCCCGTCTGCGTAGAATTCGAGCCTTCTTTCTTTGCACCTCTAGTTTGCTTACTTCGGACTCGACCAGAAGGTGTAGCTTTAACACAAGAAACTTCGAACGTACAGCCTGCAGGTACAAGCCAGGGGCATCTTCGATCTGTTTGACCAAATCAAAGATGATCCTAGAACCGTCCGGTTTCTGCAGTACGAGGTCTGAGGTTCTCAAATCTACAGCTGTGCTTAGGAAGCGCTCGTGATCGTCCATAGAACAATGAAGAATCATCTGGATCAGCCGTATTTTCCGCTCGTCACTATGTAGAGACCTGTCTGCTAACGCTGTAGCGACCTGGGGTCCAACCAAGCAGGTCGGTGCGCAAATAATGCCACTCATATCACCGTCTGTAGAGAGATCTTCTTCTTGACTGTCTGCTGATGAGATACGCATAGCAACAGCATTGCGACCAGTTAACTGGTATAGTACGGTCGACATCTTGTAGCCTTCTAACAGTGTACGCAGGTAATAAGAACGCATGTTGAGTGGAGTCACTGCGGGTTCGACTGTGTTCAGATACACTTCAAGTGCATAGCAGCAGCACAAACCACATGACGCACCGTCTGGATTGGGGGGAAGCTGCAACTAGGTCAGTCAGAGCACGGACAGCGTATAAAAAGCATACATCTTTGCAGAAGAGATCCGGAGGCTGGTCGCCATTGATTACCGAACCAAAAGCTGAAGCCCAACGCTCGGCGAAGATCTGGTCGATCCCCCAAGTCGTGAAGGTATTTTTGCGAATATCGAGGAGCGCCAACACCCAGTGATTACGGCCTGAGCGGGCGGACTGGTTACCGGCGTTCACATGGAATGGCAGAATAACGCCTGCAGCATGAACTTCGGCATCAGAAATAACCTTGGAAGCTGTTATTGTCGCCAGGTTGAGCGTCAGAGAGTCTACAACGTGATATCCATGACGTAGGGCAATGAGAATGAGTAGCTTCTGTAGTGTATCATCACACAGTTCCTCGCCTGGTAAAAACTGTTGTAGCTTAGTGTTGAGTTGCAAATGGTCTTTGCAGTCGAACCAGTGCGGCGCAATGTTCTGGTCAATGGAAGCCTTGATGAGGCTCTCGATGTCTGAGTAAACATTAGACTGCTTCTCTGGGAGCCGTAGGAAGCCGCCGAGCTCATACGGCTTGTCGTCTATGATCTCGATGATATTGTTGACCTTGTCACCATTGGTTTGATCGTTTTGGCGGTCTTCTAACGTCGAAGAGATCTTGAAATCCTTGAACCTAATAGCATTCAGACCACAGCGTTTTGGCCCCCTTTGGCACCACTTATAACCGCTTGGCGACTCCTGTGCGTCGGGAAACTCGTAGTTGATAGCAACCGCAAAATTTGCTCCGATGTTCCGTATCTCGTGATATGTTAACCCTGGAAGCGTGACCATAATCTCTCCAGGACGTTGGCAAGCCAGATCGAACTCAATCCCTCTCTCTCGGAGCCAGAGAGGACTCAAAACAACATGGTGGTGGCGTAGAAACTGTGAGCACCTTTGGCCATGAAACTCTGCACGGACAGATTCCTCCAGCTTTTGTACGGAGCTGCGACGTACTACAATCCAATGCTTTTCGGCTCCAGCCAGCAGCATGTTGGCTGATCCCGCATATCCATCTTCGATATGCATATTGGCTGGCGTACCTCGTTCATAACTCACATACCAATAAGGACTATTAATCCCCGGCAGGTCTGGTCTTTGACTCGTGATGGGACCAGGATCTAGCAACTTTCCGATCATCTGACCAGTCTCAGTGTTGCTTGCGTGAGGGCCGATAAGGTATGAGACGGAGATTCTTTGCTCGCCAATGGAGTCAATCGATGCTTGAAATTCTCGCTCTGGCGCGATTAATGGCTCTCCGGCTTCGAGACTTGGCAAATTGAATTCCAGCTTAGCCCCATCATCCCGGTAGATGTGATGGAAACCTTTGCCTCCATCTTGAAGTAAGAAGCCTTTGCTGTACTCATCGTTACAGCGCGTCTTTGCCCGAAGCATCTCGTCGAGGTCCGAATGATTCCAAGACATGGCTGTAGTCAAGATCAAGTATCCGCGCTCATCAACCGATTGTTCACTCAACGCTGTTCGCGCTTTCTGGATCGTGGAGACCATGTTTTGTCCCAAGTCTGTTGGTTCGCAGTAGTACCGCAAAGAGGTCGGATCACCTCGAGAGACACTGCCATCGAGAGTTCCAGCTCCCATCGTAGCTCCGACCGTACGTATTGCTGGTGTCTCGCCAATGTCTTGGTCATTCTCTCGTTGTGACAAATTGCCTCCAATAGCTTGGTGATCCTTTCGAAAAGGTAGACGCTGATTATGGAATACTGTTCGATTGGCTGTTGCTATTTTTTGGCCATCAACCTCGAGTACATTCGCTGGAGCGGTCGACTTTTTGAGCGACTGACTTCTCTTTTCTTCTGCCACTTTAATGTTCTTTAAAATCTGGCTACATACATTGTTGATGCGTTTCTTTGACAATTCGACGGTCTGACGAAGCTGAGCCAAGGTGTTCTTGCGACATGCGGCTCTTTGCCCAGATTGCTGCGGTCGGTGCAAGAGCGACCTGGAGCTAGTGGCTTGAGTGCTCCAGGCCTGAAGCTCCGTCTGCACCGCCTGGAGAGTCGCCATCAAATCCGATGTTTCTGCGAGAAGCTTGTCAGCCATGGCCTTAGATTGTCGGTCTGAAGACATGATGTGTAGTCGTGAAATAGGCCAGTGTGATACGTGTGAACTGTAGTCGCAAGCATGCGTCAGTGGAGTGCAGCCACTTATCTACCAGGAACTGGCATTGATGGCTTGCTGTCTGCCATCCGTGCCAGGCAAACGATGCTCATTGGCAGGCTTGGTCAAACATGCGCTGTGTCGGGATGACTAACAAGCGAGAACCAACCATTAGGCGCTGCACGACAGTGACAGCCGAGCCAGGCTCGGGAACTACTAATCTGCCCCGGTTGGCCCGTGTCCCAGGCCGTGCACACCCTGTGGCCAAGCCAACCCCACGCAACACAAGCGCCGATTGTCCACCTTACCTCCATCGGAAGACAGTAAGATAAGAACGTTCACCGCTGCTGGCAAAAGCGTGCATTATGGCCATCGACGCTCCAGCACCAACATCAAGAAAAAGAGCGCATCAATCCGATCAAGAAGGCGTGTCCGCCTAACGCTCATGATCTACATCGGGTCCTAACATCCTACAGCACATTCGCGACGCGTACGTCTTGTGAAGGCTCACGACGACCATACGTTGTTCAGGCCAAAGCTTCCAGAGGGACAGGTAGATGCTCCAAGCCCCTTGTGCCTTGTATGGAGCTGACCTACTCCGTAGTCAACCCAGCTGCAGCCTGCAGAGCGCAAACGAGCCCGCGACGCCGAGAGCCCGTCGACAACGACCCACATAGAACCAGCACCGAAGAGGGTGTGTTCTCTCGACTCGCACCGATTCGATACAGAACGTGCCATTGATCACTGGCGGCGAATTGGATATTGGCCGAACGAATACTTCGAGCCTAACACCATGACACATCTACTTGCGCGAAACCGTCCAGCCTCTTTGCGACGCAGACGGTCAGAGGCAGGCTCTTTCACATCGAACAGTACGCCTAGTGATCAGAAGTCAAGGGATGAGAAGTCTACACCATACAAAGACGCCAAATACGAGGTCCAACTCGAGTTGAGGGATGTCTACCTGGAAGATCCCCCAATCAACATAACGCCAGCAAGTAAGGAGTGGTGTCAGACATTACTTGATACCGTACAATCTGTCCCACACGGTTCCTTGTTCCAGGATCGATGCTTTATAAAGTTTTATAAAAGCATCAAGAACAGGAATGAAGCAAAGATTGTCCAAGACATTGCGCGATTAATCGTTCCTTCTGCGGAGGCCATGTACCTGCTGGGTGCGGAAGACCTGGTTCATTTGATTGAGAGCGTTAACGAGGGATGGAATAACGCCATTCCACTGTTCGGAACCCGCCCTCAGCCTGATTATTCCGTTGGGTTTGCCCGGAAAGCCTTTTCATCTCAACAAAATGAAAAACTCGCCCCCTACGTTGGCGAATACCCTGGTACCTGTCAGTCTTACTTTATGGCTACTTGGTACATGCACTTCCCGTTTCTCGCCAGTGAGGTGAAGTGTAACTCAGCAAGCCTCGACGTCGCCGACCGTCAGAATGCTCACAGCATGACACTCGCAGTACGATCTGTAGTCGAGTTGTTCCGCCTTGTCAAGCGGCACACTGAACTCAATGGAGAGATTCTCGCGTTCTCAATTTCACACGATAGTCGGAACGTGCGGATGTACGGCCATTTCCCTGTCATAAATGGCCAAAGTGTATCGTACTATCGTCATCTCATCAGTGGCTACGATCTTACCGCTGACAAAGGTGATAAGAGATGGTCTGCGCACAAGTTCATCACGAGTGTGTACAAGCTTTGGGTGCCTCGTCATCTTGAGCGTTTATGCTCAGCCATCGATGCGCTACCCCTCAAAGCAGCGTTGGGACCTGCATATACAGAGCGAGGGTCGGAAGCTTCGCAGGAACCATCCTCGCATGCTAAGTCTTCCGTGGACGCAGCGATTCCAGCTGAGCTTGCTGGCAGCAATGTAGAGGCAGGACCACCCACTCCCGATACTTCTTGCACTGAGCAAGTACCTTCTAAGAGACCAAGGGTATAGTCCGCACCTTATTCACAGTCCGTTTCTCGTTCAATCCGTTTTGATCAGAAACCTTTAGCTCGTTTACGGCATGTATTCTGCGCATGCACTTCTATACAATACAATTTTGGACGCTAAGGATTATCGTTCATTTAGGCTGAGAGTGCTCGCCATTCATATTGCTACGTAGTCGTCCTATCACCGGGATCTTATCTGATTTGACTAGCTGAATTAATTCGTTTCGAACCATTATCATTGGTACAGTCGTATACTTGTACGTACTGAAACAGGCGTATCCCAATCTGCAAAGGTTCATTGAAATAAATGATAACGGGCCAGTCCATATCCGTACGCTCTGACAGGCACAAGGTCATGCCCAAGGTGTCACCCAAACCCAGGCAAACACCTGCGCAGATGTGCTGCTTCTTGCCTGTATGTTCGTCCAGCTCCACCCGCATCTGCCAGCTTCTCTGTTCACTTGGGAGCGATACAGAGAGCTCATTCCCATCTTTAGGTCCATTTGATATCCCTTATCGAGTGAATACTTGCTTGATCGCCCCAGTAATTGTCATCTCCAGCCAGTGAATCCCAAGTGGTCCGCTTCCGAAATCGACCTTTCCAGTACTGGAATTTTTGTGGCGCAAACTCCATATTGTAGTAAGCCATTGAGAGATTCGGAAGTAGTCAGCTCGCCCTGCAATTCTTCGTCCTGGTCACAGATGCGTTTATAATTGCGGTGGGAAGTCAAAGCATATCTTCTATACGCCACAGATCTCGGATCAACGTAGAACGTCCTGTTCGGTGGCGGCTCCAAGCTCGGGTGCCTCATTCCGCGCAGTAATGGAGTCAAATTTGCCCCAACGACCGAGATTTCATATCCTTCTGTCTCCAGACGACTGAACTAAGATTTGTTCCTGAAAATCTGTCTCCAAAGTTGCACATACTCAACTTCCTGCGCACTTGTTAACGAAATTCTGAATACGGAGAGGAACGAACGCAGATCCAAGAGCGCTAGGAGGTTAGACAGAGCAGCGCCAAATTCGGAACTGTAATACAACAACCAGCAGCATTCTTGTGGGATCACTATATCGAAGGAGGTTATTGCTGGCTAAATTTCACTGACATCGCCTTGGTCATAGGAGGTTGGTATTGTCCGTGACCCATAGATTTGAATATGACTAACTTAACACATCTCTAGCTTAGTCAGCCTTCATGGACTTCGTGCTTGCAGCATTACCATAGCACGTGATGATGGCTTTGAGTATCAAGCGCAAAGAGAAGATTACAATAGCATGCGGCTTATCTCTTGGTGTGTTTGCAGGCGCATGTTCAGTAGTACGTACTGTTGAGCTGAAGAGCCTATCGTCAATGGACAACTACACGTCTACGACACTGCACCCATGCTGCTATGGTCTTCGTCAGAGGTCTGTCTGACTCTGATCTGCACCTGCATACCAACCCTCCGCCCTTTGTGTATCCGGATGGTCCGAGGCACCAATGAGCAATCAAACGACCAATCTCACACGCTCCACGAAACTCCACATCAACGTTCCTACACCCTCAACGAATATTCGAAACTGGATAATGGTAAGAGCACGGATGGTTCTATTGATCAGAATAATCGAGTCTAAGTAAACAAGGAGATTCTTGTCAACACTGAGCTAGTGAAAGGCAATAGAGACTCGTTGTTAAAGGCGGGCAATTCAGGACACTGTCATGATCAAGAATCAGGGGTTGTATTAACGACATGCACACATTAATAATATGGTCCCACTCGCATTTGAGTGTATATGCAGATACTGCCAAGTCAGCCAAAGTCTTAAGTCCGATTGTCAGGCATATGGTTGCGCGATTGTGATGACGCATTATTCCGATTGGAGTCCCTGGAACGACAGAGTTGCATTACAGCTGCATAAAGGTCGTTGTTACCTAACATAGCTACGCTGAAGATTCTGGAAGATTTGATAATATAAGCCATTATTGATGATAAACAATGAATAGTATTTTCGGAATATGGTTTCTGAAATCTGTCTCCAGTTTTTCTGAAGGACACTTTGAAGCACCTCTGGATCACCAGCGGCGCAATAAGAACCCTTAGAGCCGTTCGGACTGAACAGCAGATCGCATAAGTTCTGTTCTTTCAGCCTATGACCTTCGCCTCTCTCCATATACAGCCATGTGCCTTTTCTTCATGATAGTTCGATTGAATGAGCCGGAGACGCCCAAGAAAGTTCAACATCATTGCAAGTGCCGTAAAAAAAGGATTTTTGAGCGTATTCAAGGCTTCTTTCAAGCTTGGTCCACGCAAACAACACCTCCGAGGCAGAGGGGCCCGTACTCTCCATTATCCTGCCATCCTCCATCCTCGAGTCTATTCCACTTCAGTGACAGGCAATCCTTCCAGTGCGAGCATCCGCCGAGGATTGCAGAAGAAGACCTCACCGGCTGTAGTGATATCTCGAGCGATGATAGTAGTGATACGACGACATTAGTGGAAACCATATCATGAAGGACAGGACTTGTAAAGACTCAGGAACAGTACTTTTGACTCTAAGTGTTATTAGAGTGACAGAAACGGAAAAATATTTACTGTAAACCAAGCAAGTCCGCCCCACGGGCTAAGAGTGTGATTCTGAACCCGATTGAAACGTTCGTAATGTGAGTGAAATAGGTCGGACGATGACCCAAGGACTGGCCCTTGGTTCTGGTCGAGTAACACGGAAGTTGCATTGATGATCTTATTCACTCAAGGCTGCAGGAAGCGGTCGTCGTTGCCTGGACAGCAAATC
The DNA here is from genome assembly GCA_012274445.1 of Sclerotiophoma versabilis. Lineage (NCBI taxonomy): Eukaryota > Fungi > Ascomycota > Dothideomycetes > Pleosporales > Didymellaceae > Sclerotiophoma > Sclerotiophoma versabilis. Next base: position 1,212,113 of record JAAROD010000054.1, read on the forward strand.
TGGGTGTAGGTCTCCTCGCTTTACCTCCACTAGTGGCGCAAGAATAAACCAAGGTTGCATCGTGCCAGCCATGTGAATGTTGCGAGGCTGCAAAGTCTCACGAGCTGCCTAGAATAGCAGCCTGCAAGGCATATGTGTCTTGCAGCTTTCCTATAAAATAAGGCCAATAAAGATCCCAAGTAGTTGCCAATGAATTGATGGATTGCAGAGTGACTTGAATACCGCCCTGCATGATACGTAGCATAATCGTGTGACAGCGCAGGAGCAGTGAGCGCTCTCAAGCTATCAAATGGTTGTTACACAGCTTTAGCGTCAACTTGAATGCGAGAAATACTTTCGCCTGTTTTGCCTTGTTCTTCTTGCCAGCTCATTTGTTGATCTACGTTAGTTTGTGTAATTCACAACCCAAGACTCTCAAGTTTTGAAACACTTGTGCGTTGAACCTGCATGTCTTCTGCTCCTACTAGGCTGCAAGATTCTAGCCTACACTTCAGTTGACCTGCCAACTGCAAATACGGTTAGTAGACGCGTCCACTGTTGAGCGAAATGTATTGATTCGCTGATCTAAGATTGGAGTAAGATGCAAACTTTACGGATTTTCAGTTTACATCTCTTCTACCACAACTCACGCAAAGCTTCACCTTCTGAACAAAGCAGCTCTATCTATGTCAACCTCAAATCCTTCTCTGTGCGCTGATGTTTGTCCGCCGGATGTACAACTTATTGGACTAGATGCAGTCTGCGACAATCAACCAGACAAAGGACCTGCCGCAAGACTGACCCGATGGCGTTCTAAGGAAGATGAACTTTTAGCCATGCTTTATAACGAAGGATTGAAATGGGACGACATCGCTAAACGCTTTCCGGGGCGAAGCTCCATGGCCTGCAGGTTGCGCTTTCGGGTCTTGCGCGGTCGCGACACAGGCCGGCAAGGTCAATTACGAAGACATCCTTCCAAGATACAGAATCTATGGTGTGCTGATGATGAAAAGACTCTGATTGAGTTGCGTAGTAAGCGCTTGAACTGGAACGACATCGCTACACGCTTTCCAGGACGAAGCACGGCAGCATGCTTCTCGCACTACAGAAGAATAAAGCCGCATGGCCAATTAGATAGTCGTACCTACAAATCAATCCGCTCGTGGACTTCCGACGAAGACAGAACTTTGAGGTGGTTAAGTAGTAAAAGCACGCGATGGGAAAATATTGCTACCTACTTTCCAGGACGAACCCCGAAAGCGTGCCGAGAGCGCTACTACACGGTGATTCGCCAGAAAGGGGGGGATAACCTCTCAAAGCTTTATAGTTCGTAAGTGGACATCGTGGTTCTTGATTCTTCAGTGACTTCTTTGTCCGTCCGAACTGTATGATATACTGCCCTGTTTATAATTCGCAATCTCGCTAAGAGACGCTTTTGTCCTTAGATAGCTTACTGACAGCGATTTAGCTCTTATGGTGTGTTAAGCAAAGAGGTGGATACTGAAATGGATATCTCGCAGGAGTCAGTTGAGCCTATGCCCTTTCAACCGGGCCAGCAAGGACTTGGAGCGGGCGGCAATGCCCCCATCTCCCAGCCATTTTCATCGAGCAGCTCTCCTTGCCAAAGTGCTACTTTGGTTGTGCCAACCCCTACATCTACGGTACACGGTCACAGCCCTGTCAACGTAGCTCAACTGGAGCCCAACTCTTTGCCTTTACGAAACTATCGAAACGACGACGGACGATGGATTTCCCTCGTACCGCCTCCGCTACTGCAGACAGAATACAATACTGTGGAACTTCTGGTGAGTGGGCTGAACATGACGCATGCTCCTGGTTTGCTACTAAAAACTAACATTCAACTTTGTGAACAGAACCATACCAAAGATTCGATCCAAGCTGGCCACATTCTTGCCGCAGACCGTGGTGAACATAGAAGAAACCTTTCTTCCTGTCCAAGTACGGCTCGGACCACAAGTTGTATCTCTGACTCACCAGAGCTCCACTTGACGAAGACATGGTACTCTCGCCTGGAACAAAGATATGACAGCTTGCGGGATACGATAGGCTCGTTATCTTTGGTAACCGACAGACCTTTTACAGGTTCTGGCTTCTCACCAACTTCAAACAATGAACCGAGCATCGTAATGATGAAGGCACAGTTCGCTCATCTAAACCAACAGGACCACAGCTTGCTGGAGATGATGGAGTCGACAAGATCGGTTGCCCAAAAGCTACTTGGCCCACTGCCAGATCAAGTATCTACAACACCATGCCTTCTGGTAACACGAAATTCAACGGTGTATGAGCAAGCCAAACAATCATCCTTCAATGATCTTGAGTTAGAAACTGCAGAAGGCCTAGTCACGAGCAAGTGAGCTGGATCTGCGTACGATACCACAAGCACAATCGACTGTTCGGTTCTGAATGACAGCGCCAAAGCTATGGCTCCAGATGGCCAAGAACAGAGTAATGATGGTGTACCGAAGCGAGCCAACAAGAAGAATGACGAAGGTCCTTCTTTGCCTTCCAACATTGATGCAAGGCTGTTCAACTTGCTGACGAACAGCCAAAATGTAGACACACAAGCCTACGATTCGGCAGATACGCCTCGCAAAAAGCGAGATGTTTCGGAGCTTCGGCAATGCACCAACGAACGTCGCGATTCCTCTGTTCCGAACAGTGTCGTCTCGTCAAGCGTGTGTGTTTTGTCAGATAAGGAGGATAAATCGCACGACGAGGGTGCCAAGGATAACTCTTGTGAATACATGCGTGCGAATTGTAGTTCTGTCGGGAAATGCAAATCGAAGTAAGTGAGATTGAACACCGTGTTCAGAAGACCACCTCACGAACCTATACAGCAGTCCAATAACGCCGATGAACAAACACACAGTAAGAAGTTCTTGTGGATCTCAACCCTGTAAGTCACGATTTTCTATCAGTAGCACTTCGTCTGCGAGTGGTGCTAAACTGGTTAGCTTTCATAGACAATCTCAGTCCGAATAGCCCAGGAGATGGCTACAAAGATTGCTTCTTAGCATCTACGGAGCGATCAAAATACAGGCAACTGAAGAAAACTAGAAACAGTAAGTAATAATTACGCATTCCATAATCTGCAGTATATGGTCAACGCTTTTTAAGAACTAAAAGGTATACCAGGTTTCCAAAAAGTCTTGACTCTTGCTGCTGAGTCTGACGCGGTGCCCAGCAATCTCGATCGCTGGCCACCACAGTCCAATGCTCAACCAAGAAGGAGAAGAAAAAAAGCCTAAAGAAGCGGGCAATGGCCTTCTTATTGAAAGATCACTAGCTTTGATAAATTTAAGTACTCAAGATATGAATTGGACGATAGGCCTTGCAAAGCGTACGCGTGAGCATTAATTAGAACGTATGTTGGCTGAAGATTGTATACTACGATACGATACGACGGCCTACTGGATCTTTCTTCGTTTCCCAACTTACCAGTCCTGCTTTTTCACTTTCGATATTACGAATTCGAAATGCATTTTCAATGACTCCATGAAACTAACCAGACACCCTCATCACTAATATGCCATCAGCATATATCAGGCAGGTGGCAGTGCATTACATGCTAAGACAATCTCTACTGTTTACTACCTCTACGAGCTCCTTGACATAGCATCCATTATTTGAAGAACATTCAGTGTCTTGCGCCACTGACTTACATGGAAGCGTACGCCGGATGGCAAGGGAAGAATCGCTCTGCTTCTGGCATCAAAGGTCTCACGATGTCCAGAATCTTTGCGTTAATCACGGGCCCAACCTGGAGGATGCGTAGGAATCCTGCGAGCGAGTCGGAGCGATGCGATGTTCAGAAGTCCATTTCAGAATTTATCAGCGGCTTATCTTTGAATATGCGCGATCATAAGCCAACCAAAACAACCAGCGAGGCGTATTACGTTGATACCACACCTTCGATAAGTTTTGACCAGTACGAACTCAGCGTACAGCTCTTAGCTCTGGAATTTCCTAATGGAGAATTCGAAAATTGGGAGAAGTGCCTACAGCTATTATCTTATGCTCATAGGTTATACACAGAACGCTGCTTTTTCCCCTCTACATCTGGGTCAACAAGAGCATGGGCTGAGATTCTTAGTAATATTGCTTGGTATTCGTGGACAACTGGAGACTACACCACTGCTCAAAGTACTATCTGCGAAGCACTCAATCTTTGTGAAAAAGCTGAAGGGCTCAGCAAGGAGCAGATGCTGATCAAACTAGAAATCTTAGCAGGGATTCTTCTAAGCCAGAATAAGTACCTTGAGGCAGAACAGGCAAATAGGCTTGCCTTGCAAGGTTTTCGGAACACGCTGGGTCGGTGCCATCCCTCAACTCTCACGAGCATCAGCAACTTAGCATTAATCCTGGACCGCCAAGGCAGATACGAGGAATCAGAGAAGCTCAGCCGGCAAGCTATTAAAGAGAGCGCAAAGAGACTTGGGAAGCGTAATATAGACACTATAAAAAGTGTAAGCAATCTCGCGCTAGTCTTACAGCATCAGGGCAAATACAAAGAAGCCACAAAACTGAGCAGGCAAGTTGTGGATGAGTTTCTGAAAATGCTTGGGCTGCATCATCCTTCAACACTCACCAGTATGAACAATCTGGCGACGCTGCTGGGATGTCAAGGGAGGCAGCAAGAGGCAGAGAGTCTGAATTGTCAAGCCCTAGAAGGCAAGATCCGTGTGCTTGGAGTCAATCATCCCTCAACGCTTACTAGCATGGGCAACTGGTTACATTTACGTATGAAATAAGTAACATCCCCCCCTGTGAGACGAAAAGCCCACTTCATCCCTCGAAAGGAACCATCTGTCCCGTCGACCTGCCGTTTTCCTCTCATCACCATCTACATTTGGCTGTCATCCTCATCTAGATAATGACTCTACTAACTGAACACTGTACTTCTAGGCTCGTAGAGGCACAGATGCCTCGTGTTCTGCGTCTGTTATACCTTCAGTCTCCCCCCAGCGCTCAGCTTTCGTCTTCGCGCTCGCGATCCCCATTTTGCCCAAGGATCTTCGTCTGGTCTAAGGTGCGTCCCTAAGTGAAGAGGCACACTGTGTCCCGAGACAGGTCGATGGCTCGGAGCTTCGGCACTATCGATGTGCACCTTTTTAGAGCTGTCGTTCAAGCGCGCTGACAAACATGTACGCCTCTATCAGGCTGATGGCCTCCGGTTGATATCTCTCTGGTGTTGACTGTGTTATCGTTCGTTGCATCGACGCTCTTCAACTGCCCTTCCACAACCACCCCCTGTCCGTTCGTGATTTTTAGGGTGTCTACGGAAACCGGAAGGTCGATTTAGAAGTGCGGTCTCTGAGGTTCAATTTCCCGGAATTTTAGGGTCACTCCGGCATGAATAAGTAATGCCGGGACCTCCGTCGTCTGGGGTAGACGAACCCTGCAACAGGCCCGGGCCATTAGATCGAGCAAGTGGCTCTTGGCATGCATGAACTCGCATTACAGCCACTACAGTCAGCATGTATTCTAATGTAAAGATTCCAGTTTTGTTACGCTAAGGCGTCGCTGTGAAAGCCTTAGAATAGATGTGGCGCATGCTCCTAGCTTTCTAGAAACATCTACGAGTGTTACGTGCGTGCGCACAGCCGCCATTGTTTCAGTCTGCTTGGATGCTTCTCGTGATTCCTCCTCCCATCCATACACGTCCGCCATGACGGACAAGGCCAGTCGTGTCCTGGCGCAGCCCGTTCTTCCTGGCTTGTCCAACTCATATCGTGCTCGCGCAGACCGTGGTGAAGTTCCCCACACGACCCTTCATCACCGTGCGCGCGGCCGTCGCTCAATCGAGGAGAAGGCTCAAAGCTAACAGTATCTCACGCCTTACGAGGAGGACGCTCTGGTTTATTTTCTCTTACAAATGTCTGATCTCGGGCAGCCCGTGCGGATCAAGTTTATACGTTTTCTAGCCTTTTGCGTTGCGCGCCAGCGACCCGAGACTGACCAGCCTTTAAAGCCGCCCGGTAAAAACTGGACTTAAGGCTTCGAGACACGTCACCCAGAGACACAAGCGAGAAGAGTCAAGGCATTGGACTGGAATCGCCATGAAAAGAACACTTACTGGAAGATAACGCACTGGTTTGAGGTCGTAGGGAGGGTGCTCCAAGACCCGGCTATCTCGAAGGAGAACGTGTACAATATGGACGGGACCGGCGTTATGCTGTCGATGCTAAGTTCGGTCAAAGTCTTGGTAGGTAAGGATGACATGCGAGACTACAGAGGTGCGCGCGTTAAACGCACAATGGTGACTGCAATCGAATGCATTAGCGGCGATGGTAGGTATCTGAACCCTATGATCATCTGGCCAGCCACGACTCACCGAAGTAACTGGACTACATTCCCCACCCCCGGCTGGCAGTACGCCTGCTCTGAGACTGGGTACACAGACTCATACATCAGTCTGCAGTGGCTCACGCGCGTGTTTGATCCGGAGACGAAGGAACGAGCTAACAACAAGCCACGCGTACTTATCTGTGATGGCTTTGGTACGCATGAAACTTTGGAGATCTTGGAGTTTTGCTTTGCAAATAACATCATTCTGTGTCGTCTCCCTTCTTATACTTCTCACAAGCTTCAGCCCTGCGACGTCGCCGTGTTCGCACCCCTCAAAGCAGCTTACCGGGAGCAAGTCGAACGGCTCGAGCGCGGAGGCGTCAACACAATCGGCAAAGAGCATTTTACTTCCCTTTTTAGTCCTGCGAGGAAGAAAGCCTTTACTCTAAAGAACATTATTGCAGGTTTTGCTGCAAGTGGACTGTTTCCCTTCGACCCAGACAGGGTGCTCAGAAGCATGCCAAAGCCTGTCGTCGACTCCAACGTCCCAAGGATCGACGCCTTGAATGTGAAGGCCTGTACTGAGAACGAAGTACCGCAGACGCCAGCCACGCCAGTATCATCAGAGGGTCTTATGTCGCTACACAATCTGATCATGAAGCAGGATGCTCGTACTCTTGATGAAACAAGGAGACAGGACCTGCAGAGACACCTGCAGAAGTATGCCAAAGCTGCACAAGTATCCTTCGCAAAGGGCGCACTCCAGCAGAATCACATCCGACTCTTACTAAAGGTCAACGACCAAGCTAAGGTTCGGCGATCGACCAAGCCACTGATCTTGGGAAGAGCAAAAGTCATGGGTTATGATGAGCTCAAGGAGGCGCGAGAAAAGCGTGCTGAAACAGAGGCGGCAACGAAAGCGAAGGGCAAGGGAAAGCGTGGTCGGAAACGCGCAAATGCTGCGCGGGAAGCAGACGCGGCAGAGCCGAAGCCCAAGGCGGCGCGAATGAGCAGAGCACAGAAGCTGCCAGTGCCTGCAGATGCGCAAATCAGCGAAACGATCGTAGCAGTGGATGAGGCTGTTCCAGAGCCGTGGAAAGCCCCAGTGGCGCGTATGTATTAGCGAGAGGTGCGAACGTCATGTTGCTGCTGGGAAATGAGCGTTGGTCAGCTCCAGGTGGCCGCAACATGTGGTTATACCGTATACACGGTAACAACGGAACTGAGTTTCACAACGCTGTAGTCGTGACGCAGAAGAGCGCATTGCTGTATACCCACGTAATTCTGCACCTACAACGACTGATTGCACTGCCTTCGTGCTCTTTGTCGTGCTCGCTCCCGCCCAGCTGTGATCATGCACCCGGTCTTGTCTTGTGGTGACCATTTGCGCTGTCGCCGTGCCCGACCACAAGGCGACCGTATCTGTGACAAGCCGATACGCCGCCTCGAATAGCAAGAGTCGGATGCGTAGAGTCGAAAGAGCTGACAACACGCTCGCATGAAGGGAGGACGGCAGTGCGCCTCGGAATGGGTGACTGCGGTAAAGCGAGCGGAGGGTAGATACGGTCGACTGCACTAGCAGCTTGTCGCATGCGCCAAGGAGCAAACATCGGATGGAGGCATTGTCTTGCGCTGTGGTTGGCAGCAGTCGTGGCTGCGCAATGTGCAGCTTGCAAGGTCAGGGTGTTTCTTAGCAAAGACCAGCGTGCTGCACGGACCGCTGGAGCTTTGCTGTCCCCTTCGCAAAAATCAGCTCTTGCCCTTTCACAAATGCAATCGAAGCGAAGCTACACGCAGGTCTATGCGTTAATACCTGTCGCCTTTCCATATCACACATCATATCGATAAGCAAGTGCTACCTTCCTGGTTGCAGTCGTGGCTCAGTGCTTCCTTCGCGCGGTCATGCGTGGTCAGCCGTGCTTCAGCCTCACGCCGTGGCACAGGCTGCGCCCGCCGCTCTGAATACTTTAGTGACAGCCTGCCCTAATCACCAGCATTCTGATATGCAGCTCGTCGCAGCTCTGTTCTCTCCTTTGCTGTAGTCAACACTCTTCTTTTGCAATCGCAACAAACTCGACAGCTGAAATCCCTACACCCAGTGCGACCAGGGCGCTTCGCAACACCGAATCCTTCGGCCTGCCTCGAGGCTACGAGATCTTCCTCTGCCGCTCGCGCATACCGAACAAACCACAACTCGATGCGATTGTTGTACATCGCGAGCGACGGGAGGCTCAGATGGGCGAAGGAGTACATTGGCAACGAGAAGGTTCCTGACTATGGGATTCTTTCGCACACCTGGGGGGAGCAGGAGGTGATCTTTGATGATCTGAAGAACCTCAACAGTACAGAGGACATTGGTGCAAAGAGCAAGGCTGGTTGGGACAAGATTTGCTTCTGCGCGCAACAGACCAAGCGTGACGGTTTGGACCACTTCTGGGTTGACACTTGCTGCATCGACAAGTCGAACAGCCAAGAGCTCCAAGAAGCGATCAACTCCATGTTCCGCTGGTACCAAAACGCGAAGAAGTGTTATGTCTACCTCTCAGATGTCGGGTGTAACATTTCCGATGCAGATAGTGAATCATGTCGTAGGTGGAAACCGGCCTTCAAGAAGAGCAGATGGTTTACCAGAGGCTGGACACTCCAGGAACTTCTTGCTCCTGCATCGGTCGCATTTTATTCGAAAATAGGAGAGCCGTTGGGGGACAAGCAGTCCCTAAGAGACACAATACACGAGATTACAGGAATACCTGTTGAAGCTCTACTAGGGAGTAGACTGTCCGACTTCAGCGTAGACGACCGTTTCTCTTGGGCAGAAGAGCGCCAGACAACGCGCGAAGAAGACAAAGCATACTGTCTGCTGGGCATATTTGGGGTCCATCTACCGCTGATCTATAGCGAAGGTGAGGAAAACGCATCTTATCGGTTGAGAGAGGCGGTTGCTACGAAGGAGAACAAAGGCCGCAGCCGAAGCCAAGAAGAAAGGCTTGGCAAGATCTGCACCTGGCTCTCAGCGCCTGACCCATCCACAAACTACTACAAAGCGCACAAGCAGCGGCAGGGTGAGACTGGACTCTGGCTGCTGCATAACGCAAGGTTTGCAGAGTGGAAGGAGAGTGCTGCGTCACGGCTGTGGCTGTATGGGATTCCAGGATGCGGGAAGACTATCCTGAGCTCTACCATCATCCAGCATCTGCTGCATCACTGCCATGATGACGCTAGGTTGGTGACGGCGTACTTCTACTTCGACTTCAACGATGCACAGAAACAGGATCCAGAGCTGATGCTCCGCTCGTTGCTCTCCCAGGTGCTGCAGCATTTGGTTACGATACCCAAGGGCGTTGACGCGTTGATCTCAGCTTGCGATAACGGGAAACGACAGCCATCCGTACATGCGCTTCTGGAGATAATGTCACAGGTGATGCAACGATTCACGCACGTCTACGTTGTTCTTGACGCGCTTGATGAATGTACACAACGCCCAGAGCTGATGGACGTGCTTGAGACTGTGGCCGGGTGGCAGCTTGACAACGTGCATCTGCTTATGACCAGCCGCAAAGAGCGGGATATTGAGAGCTCTTTGGAGCGTTATATTAAGGAGGAGGACACTATCTGTCTTCAGAGGGATGTAGTGGATAAAGACATACAACGATACGTTCAACAAAGGCTGTCTGACGATAAGAGTTTGGCAAAATGGAACAAGGACGCCGCCATCAAGCAAGAGGTTGAGGCTGCACTGATGCGCGGAGCTCGTGGGATGTACGTGTGCTGACCTAGGCCCTACAGAGCTAAGCTGACAATAGCGTAGGTTCCGATGGGCCTTATGTCAGCTCGAAATGTTAGCAAAGTGTCGCAATCGAACGACGCTGCGCAAGTCGCTGGCCACTCTGCCGCAAACGCTGGACCAGACATACGACCGCATTCTCACTGCTATCAGCGAAGGAGACTGCGAGTACGCGATGCGCATCCTGCAGTGGCTGACGTTCTCTATGCGGCTGATGTCAGTCGAGGAGGTTGCGGAGGTTGTCGCCATTGACGTGGCGCGTGACCCAGCGTTCGACTGCGATGATGTGCTAGAGGATCCGCTGGAAGCGCTGAACATCTGCTCGAGTTTGGTCACAATTTCAACAATCCAGGTCCAAGGAAGATCAGACCCTGCCCGGCGGATTATCACTCTCGCACACTATTCTGTCCAGGAGTACCTTGTGTCTGACAGGATACAACAGGGTCCAGCAAAGCAATACAAGATGCATGAAACCGGAAGTCACGGTATGATAATGAATGGTTGTTTGAAGTATCTGCTACAGTTACAGCGGCCATTATCGGAAGAAGTCATTCAGACATCGGCGCTGGCACGGTATGCGGCAGAGTTCTGGAGCAGTCATCTTAGGCAAACAGGAGAGGACATGGAAAGTCTGAGCCAGCCAGCGATAGGTCTCATGTCGACAGAAAACCCCGCTTACCTCACCTGGATCCAATTGTATGATCCGGACAGTCCTTGGATGCAACCAGATCTGAGCAAAGGTCTCGGAAGCGTAACAGCGCCGCTTTACTACGCAGCGCTTTTAGGCCTGGATACAATCACGAGCCTGTTGCTGGACCAAGGCGCTGAGGTCAACATACGAGGCGGACGCTACGGCAACGCACTTCATGCAGCTTCAGTTAAAGGCCACGAGCAGGTAGTCCGGACGCTGATCAAAGCAGGCGCTGACACCGATGCACGGAATGAAGATTATGGCGACCCACTTCAGGCAGCTTCATACGAAGGCCACGAGCCGATAGTTAAGATGTTAATCGAAAACAAGGCAGACGTCAACGCACAAGGTGGCAAATACGGCAATGCGCTCCAGTCAGCTTCGGCTGCAGGTCACCAAGCAATAGTACAACTGCTCCTTGATAATGGTGCTGATGTCAACAAAAAGGGCGGTCTATATAACAGCGTTCTCAACGCGGCTGCGGCTGAAAGTCATACAGACATAGTCAGGCTTCTGCTTGAGAATGGTGCTGAGGTCTCGCAACACGATGTTCAAGGGAAAAGTGTCTTGCATCATGCTACCAACAGCGCATATTGTAGCCTCGGCCTCGTCGAGTTCCTGCTCTCGCAAGGTGCTCCGGTGAACACAACCGACATCGAGAACATGACTCCACTACATTACAGCATCAAGTTCAGCCACGAATCCATAGTAGCATTGCTTCTTGATAATGGTATGCCCATCGATGCCGGTGTCCATCGAAAGTCTTGGTCTCGGAGAACCGTGAAAACCGACACCACTTACCAGGCTTCGATTCCGGCATCTGAGCCCGACATCTCCTGCACTGCAACTGGTCTGACTCCTTTACACTTCGCGGCCTTGACGGGCAATTCGGTCATGACAAGGTTCCTTCTGAAACATGGCGCCAATCCGAATGCTCTGTCAAGATACAGAGAGTCCCCGATTCATCTCACGTTACGCAAATCTCTGCACGGGCCAAAGTATGACGACGATTGGACCGACTCACACTGGAGAGTAGAGTGCTTGTTCGATCTGCTGGACGAAGAAGACGACGTCGATGCAGTTTATGCGAATATAACCAACCATCGCGAGGGCGTGCTCTGTGCGCTGCTCGCAGACCCTAGAACCGACTTGACGATCAAAGACTATCAGAATGAGCAGCCTTTGCACTGTGCCGAGTATGGGAAACCTGGGAGTGTGTGGATAGTCAAGAAACTGGTATCTAGAGGGGCAAATCCATTTGAGAGGAACTTGAAGCAGCAGAACGCACTGCACCTCGCTAGCCGAGCTGGCGACCATGATGCGGTCGCTGTTCTACTTGCTCTAGGAGTCGAGTCTGCCTCGTCAGATAAAGAGGGACTCAATGCTCTTCATCATGCCGCACGAAGTGGAAACTACGAAACAATCTCACTTCTTCTGAAAACAGCAAGGGCAACAGGACCAAGCCTGGTCACAAAGAAGGACACCTTGGGTCGGAATTTGCTCCATCACCTGTCCTCGACTTACAAAGCCCGAAAAGAGACAATAAAGTTGCTGCTTGACAACGAGGTAGACGGCTCAGCGTTGGACGCATCTGGTGACTCACCCCTGGCGACCTACTTCAAAAAGCATCGGCTAGCATTAAATGACGATGTCTGTGAGTTGTTGGTTTCGGTCGAGGGAAGCTCTGCTTTTGTTGACAAGGACGGGCGAAACCTGGGACACTTATGCGTTTCAACTTTGGCCTGCAGAGTTCAAGTTTTGGAGGTTTTGAGAGAGCATGGTGTCGATCTGACACAGAAAGATTTGCAGAGCAGGACACTCTTGCATTGTGCTGCGATCAGAGGATCTGTCACTAAAGAACTCGTGCACCACCTTCTTCATGTTGTGGGCGTCGAGTTGAATGCCGAAGATGCATCCGGAAAAACAGCGTTGCAGCATGCAGCAGAGATGGTTGCAAAGGACCACCATCCAGAAATGTATGATTCCAAACGTTGGGACAGAACCGAAAGGCTTTTATTGGAATCAGAGGCGAGGCAACTAGTTGATCAAGTGATAAGGCAATTATTAGATGTTATGATTTGACAACAGCCACAAGCGCACAGAGTCACGTGTAAGCGAGAGCATCGACGTACTTTCGGTGTTTGGTCGGATTTTCTGAGCCAACGTTACGGGGGCTGCGCAGCCATGGTGTTTGCTTGACGGTAGATGGCGGGCACAGTTGAGGAATGGGCGCGTTCGGGCGCGTGCGGTGGATCATTCGGAGCCTTGAACGTGTTTGCTAAACATTCAACGTCATCAGCACACAGTGTAATAATGGCTCACCCCATGGAATACCATCAAAGCACTAACTTAATCGGACAGCTCACAGGAAAACTACGCTTCGATTTCGTTCATGAGGAGCGAATTAGAACCTTGGGGTTTTACAGAAGTGTGGCCGAGGCGCTTAGTTGGAGGTGAGTGAAGACGCTGCTTGACAATGACGCCGACGTCCACGCACATGATGGACACTACGGCAACGCACTGCAGGCAGTTTCGTACAGAGGCCACAAACAGGTGGTCGAGATGCTGCTTGACGCATGTGCTCACCAGCCCTAGGAAGACGTTACTTTGGCAGAGCGCCAATAAGTGATGACTCAAAGCTGATAGCATGCGCCACATCACATCTATTCTTAGGGGTGCGCCAGATGGCATAGCGCGGAATATAGAACGATAGAATACAGCTACTCCCCCAACGCGCTAATGCAGGCTCATGGATACGTTGACACGCTAGCACGACCCGAAGCTGTGGCGTGCCTAGGATGGTCCTGGCGTTGTCTCGTCCGGACAGGTTGGCGAAGATGCGGTTCCAGAGATTCCTGCGCTTGCTGCAGTAGAGGAGGATGTGTGCGACGGTCTGTCGTCTTGCTCCGCAGTCGCAGCGCAGGCTAGTGACATCTGGCACTCTTCGGGCGAAGAGGAAGTTGTTGAACCCAATCTTCTCAGTGCGCAGCTGTATTAGCAACGCGCTCTCCCGCTTAGATCGCCCCTTATAGAGCTGAAGAACTTTCTTTGTAGGTGTAAGCATGTGTCTGTAGGTTGTTCAGCCTTTTGTGTCCTTGCGCCACTTCGCTATCCATGCCCGCTCTGCCTGTGTCTTGCACCATCTTTTCACTGTTGTCCGTATAGTGAACAGCTGGGGAGGCGTGTCCGCTGGTAAGCTTCTGTGACCATCCTCCCTCCATCCGGTGGCTTCTTTAGCCGCCTTGTTAACGACCTTGTTTCTAGGTATGCCCACATGGGCTGGTATCTATCGGACGGTCACTGTTCGTCCTGTGTCCTAAAGTTCCTGGACCTGGCGTGCAATGTCCGCGAGGATGTAGGCGCCTAAATCATCCTTCCGCCTTGGCGATAGACCAGATGGCAGCTTGGTTGTCTGTGTATATAGCGACGTTTTGTCTCGAGCCGTTTCGACTTGCATACTCTTAAGCGATCTGCAGTGCTAAGCTGATGCCTTGTAGCTCTGCTGCGTATACTTCGATGCCGCTACCGTCTGTGTAAACGCTGAGGCTGTTTCCTTTCACGTGCTCTCTGTCGTGTCGCGCCCGCGCCTCCTCAGTGGTCGCATCAATGTAGGTGGTCGGGCCTCGTCTCCAGGGTAGAGTGAGGAAGCATGGTATCTGCTCTTGTCTGTCAAAGTCGTAGGTTTGCCTGCTTTTCATGTCGCTGCGAACCTTCTGCCATGAGCTGGAGTATCTGGTGCGGGCCTTGTCTGCGACTGTCGGCTGCGTTGTGCTCGTCTGAAACCCTGAGGTGGCTGCTATGTCGGTGCTTGATAACAGTTGAGTGACCGTGTCTCTATATCTGCTGCTCGATAGGTAGGAGGAATGCCTTGACATTAAGTGCGGCGTTTGATGTGGCTTTATAGGCTCCGCATATAGCTCTTGCTGCTCTTGCTTGTAGGCTCTTTAGTGTATTGAGTGTTTTCTTCGTGTACAATTTTCCCTTAGCACTTGCGTTTGACTATATTGAGTATGCGTACATTATCTGCGGTAGCATAGTGCCTGCGTATATCTGTCGCATGTCTATAAGGCTGGCGCCCTAATTTAATCCCCTAAGGCAGCTCAGAGCGTTGACTGTCCTTGTTGCTTTTCGTCTGATCCCTTCTGTGTGCTGCTTCCAGTGTAGCTTTGTGTCCATCGTCAGTCCGAGGTACTTGCACGTTGTTTTAGGTTGTATCTCGCCCTACTTAGTTTGAATTGGTGCTTCTGTGTTGATGCGCTTGCGTGATCTAGTAAAGTAGGCGAGCTGGAACTTATTTAGGGCGAAGACTGATGCGAGTGTATCAGCCTATCGTTGCGCCTTCTTAAGGATCTTGCTCAGTGTCTTACACGTCTGCTCCGTCGTCTTGCCCCACGCAAGGATGCCAACGTCGTCTATGTAGCCTGTCAACATGGCGTCTAGTGCTTGGTTGCATTTTTCTATTAGGTCTGCCTTGTAGAAGAGGTAAAGGATAGGTGACTGTGGCGATCCCTGGGTATGCCTGTGTTGATCCTATACGCTAGCGACTGGAAGCCGTCAATTGCGATGCTTGTATGTCTGTTGTTAAGGAAGCTTGCCATCCACCTTATTATGTTCTTATCTACTCGCCTCTTCCGCAGATCGTAGAGCAGTCGTGTGTGCGAGACATTGTCAAAGGCGCCAGAAACGTCGAGCAGCAAGAGACCAGCTACCTGACTAGTGTTCTGGTTTTGTGCTTTGTATATCTTATAGGTGACAGCGTAGAGAGCGTGCTCAGTTAAGCGCATTTTCCTGCCACCCAGTGTGTCGGCGGAAGGATGTAATAGGTCTCAGCTAGGTAGCTGAGCCGTCGTGCTATGACTGCATCTACAATCTTGCCTGTAGTGTTTATCAGCGCAATGGGTCTGTACGACTTCAGTATTGTGTAGTTGTCTTTGCCCGGCTTGCGTAAGACGACCGTTGTCAACTCACAAAAGTAAACTGGGCAGTATCCCAACTGTAAGCTCTGGTTAAAGATCCTCGTCAGATGGGGTACAAGGTGGACCGCTCCTACTTGCAGAGCTTTGTTGGCGATACCATCTGGGCTAGGTGCTTTGAGAGGTGCCGCTGCTCGAATGGCGTCCCTAACCTCTTTCTCTGTTAATGACGGCATAACTCCTTGATTGTCGTACTGTGCGTCTCGTATATCCTCTAGATCTGCTTCTGGTAGTCCTGGAAAGAAAGCCTTACGGAACACCTCCGCTTTGGCTTTCGGGTCTGTTATCTCCTCCTGTGTCTCTAGATGTTGTATGGCCGGTGTGGCTATAGGAGCCTCGTTTCCTCTTGTCTTTGCCCACTTGACTAGTCTCTACAATGCTTCTGGCGACTTCGCGGCCTGCTCTACCTGTTGTCTGTGGGCATCTCTTAGCGCTTTCTTGATCGTTCTTGCTTTGTGGTTTCTTGCTGCGCGGTAAGTCTCCCACGACTTGTCTGTGTGGCGCCGGCTGTGCTCTCTCTTAAGTCTCTTCGCTTCCGCAAGCACTGCGCTGCACTCTTCTAACCAACCACTTCTGGCTCAGTCTGACGGGTGTGTGTGTGTGGTGTTGCTTTTTCGGCTGCCTTCTAGATTACCTCAACGACCTCTTGAACATATGTATCAAGCGCTGTCTTATTTGTAGGTCAGCGAAGTGGCGGTAAAGCCTGCCTGAGCGTTTTGTGGTACATTCCTTCGTCTAGTCGTTTCCAATCTCGTTTTGGTAGTCTTTCTAGCTGCTGTATCCTCATGTCTATTACCGTACTGATGGGAAGATGGTCGGAGTCGTGGTCGAGGTCTCGGTCGACTTGGCTTCTGATCACCCGATCGACCAGGCCCACCGTCACCAGGCAAAGATCAATAGTCGTGCGCGAGGTCCTTTCTTCATATGTGATGGCTCCGGGAGGCAGTGTAGCGTTTAGATTGAAGTCCTCTATGATTGCCAGGTCTGCAGACTTAGAATTGGTGTATCTTACGTTTGCGCCTCCCCACAAGGGGTGGTGCAGGTTGAAGTTGCTAAGCAGAATCTGCTTAAGACTCATTATTGTGCAGAATTATACAAATGTCTGTTAGCACGGTATTATTGCTCTCGCTGCGTCTGGCCGGATTATAGATGTTGTAGATGATAAGGTGTTGGCCCTCCCGTTGATCGTCGCTGAACTCAATTGTGAGCGAGCAGATGTCCCTGCTGTGCTCCTTGAAGTGCTACTTCTTGTGGTCTAATCTTTTGTTGATGAAGAAGCATACCCTGGCGGGTCCTGACTCTTCTTCTGCTGGGCAGCACAGATGAAAGACATCTTTTGCTGGGCGGTGTGTTGTCGGCGCGAAGGGGTTCCTCTATGGCTCCTGGATGGCTAGAATGTCGTACTTGTAGATCCTAGGGTCCCGCAGCATGCTCGCTATTACCATGTCTCTTGATTTGTGTACGTTGTACTCTAGTATGCTTAGTGTGGTTTGTCTGTTTATGCATTGTTATCGGAGTCGATCTCTATGTGGCGGCTGCTGTTGTTCTGTATTGCTTGGGCGTTGAGCCTAGTTGATTCCAGAGCTCTTCTGCTAGGTATGATCTGTCGATGCGGTCTTTGGCTCGCGCTGACCTGTGTTGATGGGATCTCCTGATCTGATGGGTTGATAGCAGTTCCGGCATTTGTTCTCTTTTGTCCTCAACCAGTCTGCGGTCAGTTCCTGGTAAGCTGAATCAGCTGCATAACTGCCGCTGGTTGACTGGGCCTTCGCCTTCGGATTGAAGATGTCGGAATATCAATCTGCGCGTTTCGTCCGGCTGTTTGCGAAACGTGGTGGTAGCGTGGCTGCATCTCGTACGCGGCCCTTGCCTTGGCCATCTTGTCCTTCCTGGTAGGGCACTGGCGGCTCTATGCTTCGTGCTCGCCGCGGCAGGCGGCACATTTCCTAGTTATGGTTTGTCCGGCCCTTGATGGGCAGTCGCGGGTGTCGTGCTCCTGCGCACAGTGGCTACATGCTGTTGCTGCCTTGCACTGGGTTCCTATGTAGCTGTATCTTTAGCACTTAAAGCACTGCTTTACTTGGCACTGTTGCTTGTATCGCTCGCACTGGAAGACTTCGCCCTGCCAGATTAGACCCTCGTCGATGATCTTGTTGGCGTCTTCTGCTTTGGTGAACTTAATGGTGATGGTTGTTGCTGTCTTAGCAGCAGCGTCTCTGGTAAGCCAGCCTATGTGTATAATCTCTGCCTAGGGTATGAACAGTTGGTTGTCCTGCAGTATCTGCGCTTTAATCTCGTCGATCTTACTTATGTCTATTGTGCTCGTGCATATGCCGTGTGCGAGGACGCTGAACGTTGGGATCTGCACTGTAGTCCTGCTGCTAATGCAGTAGGCCTAGTCGTCTGCAAACTGTCGCAGCACCTTAACTTCGCTGCTGCTTGCTGTCTTGATGCTTAGTCTCCGCTCTTTAGCTAGTTAGATAAGACAATCTTTACGCTTGCTATATTCTTATTGCCGCTTTGCTTGATAGCACGCTGGATATATAGTTTGAGATTACTAGGGTTTATAGCCCTTAGCCTCTGTATAGTAAGCAGGTCTCTAATGTTTATGATGACCTTACGCTGCGTCTGCGCAGATAGCTGTTTAACACTTTGTGCATTGTATGTACCTGCTAGCAGGACACCCCTGGCTGCCGCCGCAGCGTAGCTTATTAGTCTATTCGCCTGCTCTTGTGGTCTTTTGTTCCTGATCTCTCGCGCTACCTCCAGCGTTGCTTTACCCACCTCTGTGGCGTCCTTGGCTGCCGCCCGCGCCTCCTCTGCTGTGTTGCTATTCTGTTGTATGTTCACTGCTGACTGTTAAACGAGTTCTACAGTTGATCTGAGCTCGTTCTTAATCGCATCGAGGGCCTGCGCCGTGTGTTCCGCTGTGGCCTTGGCCTCAGTCTGCGCGATGCTGAGCGCGTCGGAGATGGCGCTCAGGTCCGGTGTGTGCTGCATCTTTAGGACGAACGTCAGTGAGCCGCGGATGATGTCGCTGACAATGTCTGCAGGCATGGTCTGGCTGCCAGTGCGCTCGAGGAGGTGCAGTACGTCGTGCAGGAAAGTGCTGAGGCATGTAGCGTGCTCGTGAATTGGGATTGGCCATGCCGACCGTCGAGGCCACGGTGTCGCCATGACGCCTCAGGAGTAGTGGGCGCTGCTCCTGGGTGCTGGCTAGTCGAACGGCGTCTCTAGCGGACGTCTGCGTGCGATAATCTACGTTGAATTAGCTAGCTTGACACAGCCCCGCGTCTGTCACGTGCTGCTCGATTCAGTAAGTTACACTAATCACCACGGTTTCCATTGTGGCTGCAAGGCTGTGGCTGTGAATGCATCTGTCAGCACAAGGCACTGCCCACAACCGTAGTGCTTTGGCATGTTCACTTCACACAGGATAATAAGGATGATGATTTGTGTCCCTCTATAAATTGAGATGTCATTCAACTGTTACACTTGCTTGCACAATCGGCTCCCGGTCCACGCATCACACAGCACACTCAGCCTGTATACAATTGCTTCTCCAGACTTCAAACTATCTATCTTTGCAAGCGCGCTATTGATTCCTATAGCATGGGGTTGAGTTATCACGCGTCGAATTTGGTGTGTTGATGTGGTACCCCGGACGTTGGGTGCCGCTGGGCGTTATTTGTCCGTGCACGGTAAGTTAGCCGAACATCGCCAAGAGTGCAACGCTGACTTAATTCTATAAAGCCAGTCTATCGCCTAACGACAAAGACTTAACATCGCAACGTCAGAATGGCATGCACTAAATCCCCGAGACGGGTTGTTCTTCGATTCAATGCTAAGTACGACCTCGATGAGCCAGCAATCATCAACAAATACCTTGAATTAACCCAATCTGGAGAGATACGCTATTTTATCCACTCAATACCTCCCAGAAATTCGTCTAAAGCCCATACCGTCCTCGATATCCATTGCGACCAGCACCAAAATGTGAACCTCAACGAAATTTCATATGAGGTTTTTCTTGTGCAGAAAAAGGGTGATTTGTAAGTCTCACCAGACTGCGAGATACGTAGCTAAGTCTCCGTCAGCGTCTTAGAACAGCTCGATGATGATGCGTGCAAGAAGGCGAGCAGGCTTTGCCGAGAGTTGGACTGGGGCACTGACCGTCGCTAATCCGATGAATTGCCTGGAGTGTCACTGTGGCACACAGGGCAATCTCCGGGCAGACCTGAGTCTTGCGGAACAAGGCTCATTGGCAAATCCCGCAGGGCCCCGGACGCAGGTACGCAGAGTGTTTGATTGGGACGGGCAGAGGCTGACGCGCATCGAATGTATTCTTGTCTGGTAAGATGCGCGGGTGTTCGGGAACAACTCGCATATGTTTTGACTCTAATGTTGCACATCTTGGCGCGGCCTCAATGGTATGGGCGAACCCTAGATGAGGAGGTAGTGCATTATATGTACTTTCTACTCCGCCAAGCAGCTTTCTAGTTTGCAGGTACAATCAGTGCGAAATAAGCTAGAAATATGGTTTGGGGCATTGCGGCGCGTAGTGAGAGAGGCTGCAACAGTAGCGCGCCTTAGACATGGGACTCTTTGGGGCATGTGGTCAGGCACAATAGTTATACACGATGATTGGAACCGCTTTACGGCACGCGAATACGAGTCAGCGCTTATTTCGCCTTATCATGTCTTCTGCAGTTGGTCACAGGCAGCTTTCACTGGTGTGGCTTGGCGCGACACAACCTTGTCATCAGGATTAGAGTCAACCACGGAGAGGAACAGGGTATGGCTGGATGGTAGCACCGGCCGCATTCAAGGCTGTGAACATGTCATTGGCAATAATACCGATGAAGGAGCCGATGAAATGAAGAGCGAGTTTGCAACACAACCCAGCTCGCAACGTTCCTACGTTCTGAATGCTTCACCTTCGACCCGGCCAGCCATGGTTTGCGTTCCAGCACCCTGTGGGCGCACTGTACTTCAGCGGTATCCTCTTTAACAGAACACAGTTCAGTATCGCAAGCCTGCCTGGAGAGTCACAGTGCTACTGCCTTTGTCGTGCTCCACTCGCCGCTGCTGTCTTTCGCTCGCTCACTGTATCAAGATTTTGCTGTAACCAGATTTCCAATCTATAGAGGGCTTTCGTCAGGGCAGAATGTTGGAAGTATCTGTGCATTAGCTAACCTCAATGAAGGCAAGACTATGCTAAGCGATGCAGGGGCCCTTGTAGGCTACGTGTGCCATGTGAGTGGACCGGAAGCCGATTGTGCAAGTGTACGCCACTCAATACATCTTAGTCACTGGAGCCTTCCATGGTACAGACTCTTGGTCTTCGCTCCTCCTGGCAACTTTGTCTTTTCTCACTCGCGAAGGTCTATCTTCCGGCTCTTCTTGCGTAGCAGCCTTGCGCTTACAACCGCGGGTACCCTTGTCCTTCTTTGCTGCAGCCTTGTCTTTGCCATCACGCTGTATCCGTGACTGCAGAACCCAGCGTCTTGTCTAGAAAGGAAAGCGCTTCGTCCTTTTTCAGCAGCTTAGCCTTAATGATGTTAGAATAGGTCCCTTTAAGCTTGTGCGCAGCAGCTTGGCTTCAAGGAGTAATAAGGATTGATCCTTTTGGCGATTGCAGTGAGTAGTCGGAAGGCAGCTCTGCTGGATGGTATGGTGATCGCACAATGTAAGGACAAGGGTTTGCCAGCTGTTCCTGAAACTCGTTTCTGGAATTTGAGCCTGGGCCTCCGAGAGCAAAATGTAAAAGCCAATTGTTAAAATAGTACGTTTTATAAAGATTAGATCAACTGACTTTAGCAATCGTGGTATGCTTTGCATAGGCTTTGACAAAGGTCTACTTCTAGGCCGACCCCCACTGGGCTGAGAGTTGAATAACTGCCATCCTTCGGTCGTGCAAATTTGTGTCAGCCTCAGAATGATGAAACTTGAGGATATGCTTGTTCGAATTGAGCCTTTCCGCCGCGAGATTCTATCCCTCCTCCAGCCGTTTGAGATATCGAAGCTCTTGAAAGCCACCCGCTGCAAGCTTTCAGAATGGGAAAAGAAAACGTACATGAATATATTGGACGACATTTTTGAAGACGGTTCAATAATTGGTCACATGGTTGAAGCTGGAATGACTGTCAGGATCCTTGGATCGGACATAAAGAGACTCCAGATGAGGTTGGAAAGTCCTCCAGCGTACTCGACATCCTCCACTCCAGAATATCATCTTTTTGTCCTTGTTTCGGAAGAATCGGATAACACTGCAACACTGGTTCGAGATTATCGTCAAGCTTCAGAACAAGGCTTTGTTCCGGATGACCTAAGTCTTGCTGAGCTTCACACTCGCTTCGATTCATCTGTTGCAACACAAATCGCTGATTTCTCTCGGTGGATTCTCTGCGCTCCATATCTGGCTGGTACTATGCCCAACATGGTACCCGGATGGATACCTTTCCTCAGTACTCGACCTCAGGTTCATGTACGCACGTACATATCGACATACAATGACTGCAATGGCAAGATTCTGCACATGGACCGCAGTCTTACTAGACAACTGTTTGGCATTGAGACAAGTAAGGGTTTACTTGCTGATCTCTCAAATTTGAGTACTTGGTGTCTGAAGATGAATAAATCTAGTACGACTAGGGAGAAGCTGGAAGGTGATTTTACTATTAGCTTTCTCCATAATCTTCTAGAAGAAACTCAACGTCATGGAGAAGCTCAATTCTTGATCGTACACACTCTGCATTCTTCAAACTGTTCCATTACTTTAAAACTCCAATAATTTTAACGCCTAGAGAGGATAGAAATATCAAAATTGATTTTAATGCATTGTGCAAATAGGAGTACGTTGTTTGAAAGTAGGTTTTCAGATCTTGAATAAGAGATGTAGTCATATTCTAGACTTAATTTTTAATCATTAATACTATTTAAGTTGGTAAACATAGCTCTTCTAAGATACCTGCTATAGTCCTTAAGATTACTTTCAAGCTTAGCATGTCTTTGTTGGCCTTACCTCCCGAGCTTATCAGAACAATTATATCCGCACTATCACCTAAGGACGTTGTTAACCTTAGCCAGACGTGCTTAGGACTTTATACACACGCTTTAATAGCATTAATAAAGATTGCGAGAGGATGCAAACATCATAGTGGCTACGCGGTAACTTCTGGTCTCCAGGAGGTATCTTTTTGGTTCGACCGTGAGAGCTCTGGGTCCATATTAGAGTGGGCAGTTGTCAACAGTCAAACCCGAACTTTTCTGCGACTTCTGGCAGACCCTCACATGGATGTCATACGTACAGATAGGCATGGCGTGACGTTACTACATCGTCTGTCCGGCTATGGCGCGGTCACGTTCATCAAACCACTCCTCCACAGATTGTGCGAACTTCGATTGGACACGGTCCCGGTGGACTCGTGCTTGTTAACACCACTGCATTATGCGGCAGGGAGGAACAAGAAAGATGCCGTCGCTTCGTTAATAGATGCCGGCGCAGATGTGCATGCGCAGGATAATCATGGCAACACGGCTCTCCATCTTGCAGCTGTCACAGGCTCATGTGAAGTGATACCGTTGTTGGTAAATGCTGGGGCGAATTTGTTTGCTGAGACTCGTTTCGGTTGGCTACCCATCGACCAAGCAAGCATTACGCATCATCAGGCTGCTGTCACAGTTCTTCAGGCTCACGGATCGAGTGGACCATCCTGGAACACTCGTAGTAATGCACTTGGTCAATTTCTGAGTCTGTCTCCATGTCCTCTGGAATCTTACAATCTTCTAAATGAACAGCTGTTGAATGGAGATATGGATCCATACGCTGTTGTCGGTTTTGGATAGCTTCAACATGTCTGCGATCGTTTGTGCAATTTGTCTTTCTGAGATTAGAAAACCCGATTTGGATAATGGGTAATACTCAAATTTAGCGAAGCATTCCGATTAACACTGTTTCACCGACTTTGTAGATTCACTTTCCAAAATAAATCGCCTCTTCACTTCTGCTGATAAAATCACGCATTAAGCATTGCTCCTGCTCCCCATCAAGTTCATGCTCACATAGCTATTCAGCCATTATGTGCATTACCCTTATTGTCTGTCACTGTGACGAGACACAAAATACAACAGAACCATCCTGCTTGACTACCCGACGTGCTCGAGTGCGTAAGGCCTTCAGGCGATTTTGCCAGCAACTCATAGCGATGTTCTCATTGGAAAACACCTTGTCTAAAGACGATGCGAGATTCTCACGCTCTGCAGCATGCTCTCCCTCTCTCCCTCCAACATACGACTGGCAGTGGGAAACTACAGATGAAGCTAGGGTCTTCTACCCGCCTCTTCCCGAATACTCGACCTCACCAATCGCGCGAAGTTCTCGTCACTCATGGTACGTCTTACCAAGAAAACGGCGATACACAATGTGAGCCTTTTTAACGGTGTTAGGGATACTTAGAGGTATTCCACACTAACAACATCCGCGACTGATGCTCAAAGGCTGTTCATGCAGGTTCGAGGCCAATGTGTAGTAGATATACCGATCAATTAGGCAGACAATAAAACGTGTTACTTAATCAAGGTGTGTTGCCATTTGTCAGCGTTAGTGCGGGTTATTTCGCGCATTACGCTGTAGTTCTATGTCGCTGCATTGTTTGCCGTGACTAGGTAAGTTGACCGATAGCTGTAATGAAACAACGCTCAGGCGGTTTAGTATCGTGCCAAAGCCAAGTCGCCCTTTCAGTTACATAATCTAGATAGAGTGTTGTATCCGTGCGGCGCGGAACAATGTTTCCGCGACGCCTTGGCTGCCTTCCAAGTCAGGGTCCTCAAAACTTCGGCCCTCAGACGCTGCCCCTACTATTATTATGTCTAGCTTTAGCACTCTATCTACGTGCACACAGCTCATGCTGCTATCGCCTAATCACCACAGTAAAGGTAAGAGAAACAGTCTACCGAAAGTAAGGTCTATGCATGGTTGACGCGGCTATGTCTTCGTAGGAACCACCGCCAGGCTTCGCAAACCCGCTATTTAGACCCCCGTCAACTATCAAACTTTTGCGCCGTCGCGCCTCGCGAAGAGCGCCTTGCATACACAGCATTCGTGCTCAGTTCGACGTATCACGCCCCGCCAGTCGCTGTAGATATCTTTGGACCCGCCAATGCCAATAACTGACATTCCTCGCGTTCCATTGCGGTTCGGAACGAGAGCACTACAGATTCTTACATTGATGGTCACTAAGCTGGCAACCCAAAGATATACTAGCAAGCTCTTTACCCGCTCTGGTGGCACCATACTTTATCTTGATCTCTGTATCAAATTCGGAGACGCTGTCACCCTCTCAGAAGCAAACACACTTCGATTCATTGCAAAGCATACCTCTATTCCTGTACCAAAAGTTCACCATGCTTTTACACACCATGGCAAAGCCTATATACTTATGGAAAGAGTTCGTGGCGAGACTATAGCTAAGAGGTGGCAATCGCTTTCGGAAGCGTCAAAGCTGTCAATATTCAAGCAGCTTAAGCAGATAATAAACGAACTTCGATCTGTACCTTGCCAGGCCAATGGTGTCTCCAACCTAGATGGCGGTCCACTTCACGATTATCGGCTACAAACATCCTCGTGGGGACCTTTCTGCACTGTCACCGATTTCCATTCGTCGCTCCGGAATAACCTAACTCTTGAGTCACTAGAGTCGTCCAAGTCGTTAAGGCCTGATGAAATATCAGATCTAAGACGACTCATTACGTTTCACGAGACAATAATACGCGCACCAGTTCTTACACACGGTGATCTGAGCAGCCTGAACATACTTATCCACAATGATACAGTAGTTGGTATTATTGATTGGGATACTGCAGGGTGGCTACCCTACTACTGGGAGTACACAATGGCATGGCACGCTAATCCTCAAAATTACTTCTGGCAGAATGAAGTGGGCCGGTTTTTGGATACATACGAGGAGGAGTTGAAAATGGAGAAGCTCAGGCGTACACACTTTGGTGATATCTGATCTATTATCTACTTTAAGCAACGAGTTCTTTCCTCTCTATTGCGTCCCATGTTGCTACCCTGCTCTGGTCGAATTGTCCTTGTCCGTCAAACCGGTGGTCAGCGGCCTTCTTTGCAACGTACCACATGGCAATGTCTCTTACGACTTTCCAGTCAGTAAGACAGGTCCCTAATGCTTTTCCGTCCTGAGCAGCCCAAGCGAGGGCCTCTTGAACCCACGAAACGCAATTCCAAGCCTCGTATCCTGCATAACCTGCACGTATAGGGGTTCTGGCAAAAACATCCAAAAGTCGTGCTCTATCTGCAACCTTGCCGATCATAATTCTAACCAGAATAGCAGAAGTCGGTTGTAGAGATATCTCAATATTCTCGTACTTCCAAATCTTCTCAGGCGTTCCAGCGACAATTTGCAGGAACTCCTTTGCATGGCAGCGTCTTCCATTTGCACTGCCTCCTTCGCTCTTCGGGCCAATAATGAATGCCCAGTGATACCTGTTAGGCTTTAGCTGTATTTAAGCCATATGTGAAAAATACCAACTTGTCCTCGCCACCAGGCATCTGTGGAGCTCCAGCACGAGCGTAAAGAGCAATGTACAATCGATCCTTATCAGAAGGCATTAGTAAAGACTGGCCGGCTTGTTCTTTGGTATTTTTTCTGGAAATGCCAATCGAACTCTAGTTGTCCCTAATATATAGACATTCTAGGACCTCACTATTTTATGCGCGCGCTTAGTTGCTGTTTACTGCGTTATTTAGTTGGCGCCTAGATACCAGTTTAAGGCTGCGGCTATCATAATAAGATGTTCCGTAGCCCTGTCGCTTGAGCGCTTAAGAAACGAGAAAAGTAGCAGTGGCTGTGTTGCAGTCGGGTTGGAAAGCCAGCACAATGCTGGACGCGGTGCACATAACAATCGACAGAACGGCTGCAAGGGGGGAGATCATGGAGCAACAGGCAAATTATAAGCTGTTATAGGGCGAGGGATGATATGCACGAAAGAGGAAGGTTCAAGGTAGTTTAGTGGTAAGGCCGTCTACTGCTGAACATGCACAGTTGGGTGACAGGATTCCCCGCACTGCGCACACCGAAAGATTTTCGCCTCAACACGCCTACACCCTTAACCCCCCCCCATAGCAGGTATTGCTTATCTTTTCAAACGGCAGACCGGGACAGCCATAAAAACCATACAATATCCACTAAAATTAGGTGCGTAGGGCTATTAAGTACATAGAGAGACTAAGGGGTAGCGTAGGACAGGTGGGTGTGGATAAACAGCTGCAGCGTCAAACTCAGGTAACTTGACAAGCATTCAGTCAAAATTAATTCAAAAACACAAACCTAATTATTCAAGTATGCGCTACAACCTGATATAATTTACTAGTGTAAAGCTGCGTTGTGGGAGTAGCTGTGTGGGTGCTGGCAAATATTGACTCATTTTGTTGTGCGGGGAATTCTATCATCCGAAAAAACGCGCACCAAGCGTAAGAGCTAGATAAAGCGGCAACGCTTGTGGCACAATCATACTCGATAAATAACTCAACAGTTTCAGATTCCAATTCTGAATTCCGTGAACTTGGTTTCTGTCCAATAAGTCACACGCCACCAACACGCTGTGCAACCACCTGGCCCAAATGTTAAGAAGGGTCTGGTGTATTCAGAAATCCCTATAATAGTTTCACTGAGAGTGACTTTTGTGATTTAGAACTTACTAAGATTCGTTACAACGGAACCACCCTGCTTAACAAGAATTGAGATTTGTTGTAGCGAGAGAGTAAATTCAGTTTGCGTTGTTGCGGGAAGGGAACAGTAAAGCAGGTGCAGTTTTCCGAAGGTTATATATTGAATTTTGGTGAAGGATCTCCATAAACAAGCGACGGGCTCGTGGTTTAGTGGTATAATACTCCCTTAGCATCTCGCAGCTTCAATGAAGCCTATCGAAATCCTACCTGGGAGTGGTCCGGGGTTCGATTCCCCGCGAGTCCAGTCTTTTTGCCCCACAAGGGGCGGCGTGCTGGGTGTCTTTGTGGTGTCGGTGTTGCGGGTGAAGATGGATGAGAACTTTGACCATGTCCGGCAGGAACGACCCGGGGCGTTGATGTTTGGTTTGATAATTCTTCGACATTGCAAGTCACTACAACATTATGTGCTGGCCTTTTTTTTTGTGGTTGACTCGTCATTGTAGTGGTGATTGCCTGGATGAACGAATACGATTCGGTCGTGACCTGCGATGCTTGAGAAGAACTTTAGCGAACTCGTCAAATGCTGGACACTATGAACAGAAATCACATTGACTTCTAAAGAGATTAACGCACCAATTGGACTGCCAAAAACGAGGATGTGAGTCGGAAGTACTCATAAATTCTTTCTACGACACTTTCGCGGATATGGCTATGCTACATGAATTTACAAAACGCTAACAAACATCGAGGTGCTATGGAGATGCGGGTATATGAACACATGAAGAAGACGAAAGAAACAAAGGTAAAAGACCCAAACAGAACAAAAGGGTGATTGCCTGGCAAGGCTCTCGCTTGCCACTGGGCCGTAAACGCCTAAACAGCAGCCTGTGAGGGCCTTCTGTACTTCTCGTCCTTTGGAGGCACTGGTGGTAGTTCCGAGTATGGATGGTACGGCATAACAGAATCCTTCCTCTCGTGTTTCGATGCATACGCTGTGGATGGCAGAAAAGAGCCAGGTGAGTACGTCGTCGATGGCAAGGTGTCAAGAGTTTGCAGTGCGGCATATGTGGTCGAAGGTAAGGTATCTAATGAAGCCGTAGGCGAAGGGCTGTATGTGCTCGTCGGCAGAAATTCGTAAGTGGTGGCCGGGAGCGTTTCGTTGTGGCTGGTTGCTTGTACAGTACTCGGTGTCGGCAAGGTATCGTATAGTATACCCGACGAAGAGTAGATATAGCTCTCATCGATCGCAGCATCTATGTCCGCCAACAGGTCTTCGTTCGATATTGGGGTCTTGGGGCTACGCGATTTTTGATCGAACGCGAAGTTGAAAGAGATAGGCCGGACTTCAGGAATGTATGGTGGGCTTACAACGTGACTAGAGACAGGTTCAGGCTCTTCGTCCGACTCGTCATCTGAAGGCCCTTCATCCACTAGAGTTTCGTAATACAGCGATACTACGCGATTTGATGGCGCTCGTGATGCGCTACCAGGATTAAGTAAAATTGGCCGTTTGAAGCTTGAAGATAAGCTGCTATCATAGGTTGTCGCCGGCAAGAGGTAGAGAGTCTGTTCGGGGGCGAAGACTGCTTTAGGACTCAGTGCTGGTGAAGCGGACGGGCGGTCTTGCTGTGTTGGCAGGCTCGAAATGGATGCGCTGCGTTCGGAGGGAGAAAAAGATTGGGAGAGGCCGGGAGTCAAGATCGGGCCGGCGCTTTGGCTTCTTGAATGTGGTGACAAGCGAGGCGAAGCTTGTGCTCGGTATGGTGGTGGTGCAAACTGGTAGTCTGGCGGTGGAGCGATGAATATGTCACCGTGGCCCATTCGCTCCCGTGGCTCGATGTTCCGTAATGCCTTCAATCGCTCGTTCGCAAAGTTTGACTCCAAGATATGCGCTCTCTCGACCAGCTTCTCAACAAGTCGCGAATGCGAGTCTTTGAATGTTTTCTTGACGAAGCCCATCAATAGTTTTGAACATGTCATCTTAACCTCTTCACGGATGTACAACCCCGTGCGTGGCACTTTGACTCCATGATCAGCAAGCTCCTTTGGCTCTCCTGGCAATGATCCGCCCACACTCCATTTCCCTCGGATTTCTAGACCGAGTGGTGCGTAGACGTGAGTTTCGAGACAATCGGGAAAGTCATGAAAGACAGCGTGGTATGATACTGATCCTGTTGCAAGGCCTCCAGGAAGATATGAGACTTTGTCTTGAACGTGTTAGCGATTGTCCTTGTTTTTGCCGCATGCAGTACAAAGTGGATACCTTTGATTGTATACCACGTTGCGTAATACTCTGAGGTTGGTGCATAGTTGGGAGGCTTGCACTTGTAGCGCTCAACCACAAGTGGGTTTAGATCAATCATTGCCAGATGGTCCTTGTACATGTCGAGAACACTCTTGCGAGTGATCCCTGCCGGCAGGGGGGTGACCGTTGTGAAGACCACAGTCTTTGGCATACTGCTGTGTGTTGAATCAAATGTGTCGTGGCCAGAAGGTCTGTGTCTTGATAATGAGAACAGCGAAACACCCAGATATGGTGGGACCAAAGCTGGGAGAAGAAAGAGGGGACGTTTGTACAACGTTGTGAGGAATCGTGACTACTTGTTTCGCAGCCCAGGCTGGCCACCCCCTCACGGCCCCTGCGACCAGTTCGTTAAGTCAGGGAACGATACTACCCCGCCAAGCAGCATGCCAAATTTCATGATCGTTTCTCTCACCATTCGTGGAAACTTGGGACAGGGACAAACTTGTTACTGCACGTGTACCTGGCAGACAGACTGCTCTGGTCCGACATGCTAGAGCAAGTCAAACGAGTGACAGGTAGGGCTCCTACAGATCCAGCGTCAAGACGACACAGTGACAGAGGAGAGAATAGCTCGTACGAAGTCAGAAGTGCGAGTGGGAGTGTAGCGGATGGTTCATTGTGGAAGTGTTCATGTGTTGCATAAGCAAGGTCATGCAGGGTCCGAACGTGTTCGTCACAACTTCGGTTTCAGAAGGCACTAGTGTGAGCGCTAACCAGATAAAGCAATGAGGATGAACGAAATCAATTAGTCTCTTGGATAAGCTCCATGGGCTAAGTATTCGATCTCAATATCGACTCGTTATAAAATCAAAACCGAGGATCTAGCAATATCTTTTACTGCTCTTTTGAATGAAGGAGGGTACTGGTGATGACTTGCGCGCACGGTGAAGTTCGTGGCAGAAACTGTTTCAGCAACCTCATGACTCTGTTCGGTTTCACAAAGGATTCACAAGGCGTTCAACAGCACGATAAGGCAGTCATGTCTGCCTCAGGTTGATTGCGGTACTTCACGATCTCACCTGACGAAAACCTTGAGCTCGATTGCCCGCCACAAGTCCGTTCTTCACCGAATGAACGCCGTGGAGCTTTGCGTCCTACATCGGAACGGGGCATACATTCGACCTACTTTTCCAGAACCATACGATGAAAGAAGGCCTACGTACACGACAAGCGATAGCACTGGTAAGAGTCAGTCTGACATTGCGCGCAATTTGCAGATTTTATGAAGATATAATTTTCCAACAAAGCTCGTGTATGAAACATAGCATATCCACAAATACGGCAGTGCTCGATCATTCCGGATGATCGACACTCCAAGTCCGTCTTCTTTACATATATCCATGTGGTTGTCATTACGTCCATCAATTCCATGTCTTCTCGAGCTCACCACTTTACACACCCTGATGCATAGCAACATCCGGCTTCTGCACTGCTGGTACCCTCCTTCTCTCAGCAGTAACAGCAAGGTACGTCCCATACCCGAATGCACCCGCAGCAACCGCCCAACTCAGGCCTCCAAACACCGCCCCCGCTCTAGCAACATCACACACCTGCCCAAAGCAAATCCTACCATTCAAGAACACTGCCAGCGCCACGAAGCCAGCGAACCAGAAAAGCATGGTGAGCGCATCGAGCGCAACGAGACCCCAGCGAATGCCAGCAGACGAGAGCAAGTGGCTGAACTTGAGCGGTACGAGAAATATCGGGATGAACGTGACGAGTGACCAGACGGGCACGAAGATGAGGAAAGAGACTTGAGCAGGGGAGGCCTGGCGCCAGTGCGATGTCCACCATGAGGAGACTGTTGTGAGGTTAGCGTGGTTGTGAAGTGAGGATACAAAGGACTAACCATAGGCCATGAGCCCCAGAACAATAATAGCGAGTGCAGCTTGTGTGGCACGCACTGGGTGCATGGGGTTGATGTTGACCATTATGGCTACCAAATGTTACTGTTTTTTGATCGAGTAGGTATTGTAGTTCGATCGCCTCAGGATTGATATTGTAAGCCTTGAAGTTGCGGTATAAAGTCAAATGAGCGATGATTTCCAGAAGTCGGGAAAAGGATTCGAGAGAAGAAAGGACTAAGGCCTTGAAGCGCGCCTTACTATACTCTATAGTTTTTTTGCCGTTCTAAATTTGCCCACGTCGACACAACCATCAGCAATGCAATCTTCGGTAACTTGGAAGCCCAGGTTAGAACTCTATGCAGTGGGCTTATGAGTGGCTGGTTACGATTGATGTTTCTGAGATGCTTGGACTCGGCTGACGAGTGTTGCACCACGGCTGGTGGGTTCCATGTTTCAGGTAGGGCTGAACCCCTGATCGCGCATGAAGCGTGTCAGGTCTGTCAGTACTGCAATGATCGAGTCGCGACAACGACGGAAGACGAGCCGGGTGGTGATCAAACGCAGGAAGAATTGTGTTGCAGGTACGAGGTGGAGCCGACATCCGCGTCGATCGTCCTCAACTCCCAGAACCTTTAACACCTGCAAAGGCCGCCTTATATCCGACGATATCCGAAAAGGCTCAACTAAAAACACAACATTGTGTTTGCATTCGCTAGCTCTTGTCCGTCAAAGCCTATACCTTTGATCTTTACAGATGTTTCGTGTCCAGCAAGTTGTTCCACAAACGAGGCAGGAAGTACGTATTCTGCCGCATACACTCTTCCTAGATTCAGGTTATCCAGGTAGATCACAAAATACGAGAAAGACCCGGTGATGCTACTGAAAGGTAAGCCCTGAACTGGCTGACCACTAAAAGTGTGACTCCAACAGAGCCTTACGTGCCGTGTCTCCCCTTCGCCACGAGACTTCTTCTGGATGTTGAAGAT
Organism: Sclerotiophoma versabilis; assembly: GCA_012274445.1. NCBI lineage: Eukaryota > Fungi > Ascomycota > Dothideomycetes > Pleosporales > Didymellaceae > Sclerotiophoma > Sclerotiophoma versabilis. The sequence goes on from JAAROD010000054.1 coordinate 1,244,682, forward strand.
GGTGTGAGTCTGCGATGGGACCTTTGATAAGGGATTTGTCGAAGAGATAGACTGCAACGTGGTAGCTTTGTATGGGACAGCTTCATACGGGGTAGAATAGGATGCAGCAGGCTGGATGCAGACGTAATCGACCTCCGCGAGTCTTGTACCAGCGCCAGCGTTGATAGCCTGCGAGTAGAAGCCGAGCTCTTCTAAACGAGGATTTGACAGTGAAGGGATTTTGCTTGTTCTGATTTCGACGTCGATAGAATGCTCGATCCGGGGGAAATCGAGTTGCACAAGGCCGTGCACTGTCCCCGAGACTTTCATATAAAAACCTTGCCGAATATTTGAAAGATCCCGATAGGAGATACGCAGTCGCAGCGACCCGTCCGCCGGCATGTCGAGTATGAATAGCGGTATCGACCAACTGTGATCTGTGGGCTCTGCATCCTTCTTGGTTGACGACAAAGGCAGATTATGAGCCTCAATGACAAGCTGCGATCGTCCTTGCACGTCTTCTACTCTGTGTCGTAAGGAACTCAACATACCAAGAGACTCTGTCTTAAGAGGTAAGATTGATTGTGAACCAAGTCGGGAATGCATGCTGTGGCTGCTGAACAGACTCTCTTTTTCTTGGTCGCTATGCGTACCAAAAGCTCGACTGAAGTCTGTAAAGAAGAACTTCTCCGAGCCGGCATTGTAGAGTCTTGCAGAGCTGGTTATAGACAATGTTTTGTTCGGTTGATGCCGCTTGTCGCAGTCTCCGCACGAGCAGGTTACATCCCCTGGAAGATCCTCTCCATCCCACATCGTCTGCTCCGCATCTCTTGCGTGACCGGGGAAGTGCTCGAACGTCCAGGCTGGTGCAAAAATCCCGGCTGAGAGTCTCAATTCAGCTAGTTTGGCTACAGCGACACCCGTGTTCGTGCCGCCGCCGCCATACTCAGGGTACGTGATGCGTGGATGCGAGAAATTAGTTGTATTCTGTGCCCATACATCTATGCCAAAGTAAACTTGTTGCGGCGGCAGGTTGTTTTGCAAGGCTGCATGTATTGATTCCGATGCGTCACTCTCTTTCCAACAATAATTGGTCAGAATGCCGCCACATGCTTTCCCAAATGGCAGGTTTCGTACGTTGAGAGCATTCTGATAAGACACCTTGTTAAAAGTTGTCAGGGCATCATACCTACTATAGTTAGAACAGCTAGTCAATTGGATGTACGACACTGACCAGATAAGATGCTTCTCGGGCCCAAGATCTGACCTTAACTGGCGAAGGAAAGCTGCTAGGACGTGAGTGTCCCAGCTTGCTGTAGGGAACGACTTTTCAATATTTACAAGCCAGCCGTCAAACCCATAGTGATCTGCAATCATGGCAAGCTTCGTAGCCAGCGAGAAGCGTATGCTATCGTGATCGTGTTGGAACAACTTCTCAGAGTCTAGCGTTTGCGGCTCGATCAGTATCGTGCCGAGCGCCTTCACTCCGTTGCGATGCAGTGTGTTGGTCCAGGTTGGGGGCGGAACGCATGCGAGCTTGTGGGAAAAGTAGATGAAGGTGTCGACAAATTGCATATATTCACATGCATATTTTTCCTCTGCTAAACCAGTGCTCGACACTCCTTCGTAATCGTGGTAGTTTCCTGCATAGTCATGGCAAAGAAGGACATTGGCCTTGCCTAATCCCTCTTTCTCGTTGACCGAACGCAGCAATAACGGTGTGTTGGCTCGTTGTAGAGGATCAGAATCTTTGATGGTCCATGTCTCTAGCTCTTCAAAGGTGTCAAAATAAGTGAAGCCTTTCAGCTGGTCGAGGGCGCGTTGCTTTCGACGTTCCTCTGGCGTTGGACCTGTGTTTGGTAACGGAAAGAGGTGTCGATAGCCGTCACGTATGGGCCTTAAGATGTCTTTCCAGCCTAGCATATATGCCATGTTGTGGCGCGGTTTTGCTGTTGCAATTGAGCCACTCGCCAGGACTAAAACTCCGCAGAGGGCTTGGGAATTTCACTGTGTGGGCTTCTATTGCATCGAGCAGTCAAGTCGTCAAGAACGTATTGGACTACTGCTCCCACATATTCGTCGCCTTCGAGTGGGCACTGACGACCTTTTGGCGTGGTATTGCGGCAGTGACGTCCGATCTTCAACGGAAGGGACTCCGGGCTGTTTGTTTCTTGGCATGCAAGGATCAGCTCGCAGCCTCCAAACACCTTGCAGCTTCCAAACGTGTCATTTTATTCAACGTCGCGCAGGTCGTTCAATCATCACCAACGCTCGAGTAGCTGCACTTTTCCACAAGTCACACTCCAGCCAAGGGCGCGTCGCCATGATGAACCTCTTCAGGCTGTTAGGTAAATTCAAGCTCACCTGTTCAAGCTTGCGCATGCTAACAATGGCTGTGTAGGGGACTTGTCCCATCTGCTATCGATACTGATTCTCTTGCACAAGATGAAGACTTCGAGTGTATGTTCAGCAAAACTAGCAACCAAACTGCGCGGAGTCTAATATGTTTCCACAGAGTGCGGCCGGTATCTCGTTCAAGTCGCAGTTCCTGTACTTGATCGTATACCTCAGTCGATACATCGACCTCCTTTGGACATTCTACGACCCCCATGCGCTATACAACACCATCTTTAAGATCGTCTTCATTAGCACATCTGCGTATACCGTATACCTTATGCTCAACGACTATAAACCCACCCACGACCCAAATCTCGACACTTTCAAAGTACAATACTTGCTGGCATTCAGCACGGTGCTGGCGGTGCTGTTCCCATACAAATACACATTGACTGAGGTGAGTTGAGTCATCGGGCTGAGCTAGACGGGAAATTAATGAAGCATGCAGATCCTTTGGGCTTTCTCCATCTGGCTCGAATCGGTCGCTATCTTGCCCCAGCTCTTCATGCTGCAAAGGACCGGTGAAGCAGAGACAATCACAACACACTATTTGTTTGCGCTTGGCGCTTACCGAGCTTTGTACATCCCCAATTGGATTTACAGGTACTGGTTCGAGGTGCCGCGCTTCTACGACCCAATTGCTGTCATTGCGGGCATCGTGCAAACTATCCTGTACTCGGATTTCTTCTACATCTACTACACCAAGTCAGTGCCCCAACGATCCTTACAAAACCGAGCAACCAATGCTAACGTACCTAGGGTCATTCAAGGCAAGAAGTTCAATCTCCCCGTATAAAAACTCTGCGAGAGACGGCCGATGCGAAAGCCTACAGTTGGCGCGCGCAAGCTTCATGTACCCTTAACGCTCGACTGTTGGCGTTTTGGGCGGCGTTTTTGGGTTGGACTCAGATGGATGACACCAGCCTGGGCAGCTGTTGTACGGATTGCATGGATAGAGGAGTATGGACGGTCATATGTAGGATATTTTACGAACGCTGGGACTACAACGCAGCTACATAGCACCATATAGCATCGTGTTATCAATGAATTGAAGAGTGCAAACAGTACCAGCTGCGCGTTGTGTCAACGTTGGCAGACCAATCGTGCGTCACTCATTGGAATTCCGCAGTGGCGCGCTGACACGTGCCAGCCTCAACCATGAATTGCGGTTGTCAGTCAAACCTGAGACAAGAGAACACCACGCCAATCGCCTTAACAACTTTACCTTTATTTGAACTGTAGCGCTCGTATTAATACCTGTTCATTCCCTGTTTCACTTCTGAGCTGCGCGCTCACTCTCCTGAATCTCACGTTAGCTGCGATCTTCTTCACAGCACTCACTGCCCGCGCAATTCCGCACACGACACCAACGCCAGCACAATGTTCTGCCTTCGCAGCTGGATACCCGTGCTTTTCTTTCTGTAAGTGCAGTCTCTCTCATATGGCAATGGCCCCTTTACTGAGCTGTCCAGACTCCGCACAAATGCATCGCCCGTCTACCTAGTCCTCTTTATCTCTGCGACGTACTTCCTAAACCGACCCTGCGTCTACTGCTCGTTACTCCTCTTCATACTCGTCGTTGCGCTGTTCGACTTCCATACTCCGTGGTTCGACCCGCCGCTCCCCGACACAGCAGGGCTGGCGCTAAACGAGACAACGCCGCTGCTCGAGACAGCCGGCGTCTTCGCGCAGGCGGCTACAAACACCGTACAGGAGTTGGTCAAGGGCGCAGTCGATGGGATGAGAGGAAAAGCGAGCACAGGCGCGATGAACGAGTGGGTGAAGGGTTTGCTAGGCAAGAAGGAGTGGAGGATACAGTGTCTGGATGTGTTAATCAGGGTCTAGGAACATGGGTAGAATTAAGGCGTGATGTGATAGTACCAGCAGCTGCTGATCTTTCTGTTGGGGATTCTGCGTTATTGCATGACAGGCGCTCGGCTTTGAGGCATTTGCACGGCGTTGGGCATGTTTCTATACCTGCAGACGATATCTGCTCACAGGCCCTTTGCAAATGAGGGCCTTGCGGAACTGGCAGTGCAGATTCGAAATAAATCCATACATTTATTCGTAGTTCCAAAGACTTTTGGACTCGTTTTTAATGTCTCAATTACCAAGCATTGTTGCGTTTCGCTCCAAATCTCTCCAAGGTAGTATCGGAAATTCCACGTAGAGTTGCTCAATATCCATAGGCACAAATTCTCTCTTCATTACTCGTATTCGCATCTCTTTACCTTATGCTTTCCAGAAGAGCCCCGCGCTAAGAGGGGCTCCGAGGTCGAGGTCCCCGCAGCGCGTGCCGCCTCACATTGGCAGTAGCCATTGTGTAGCATGTAGGCCCTCAGTTATGTCGAAACTTAAATTGAGGCATGTGGAACTTGATAAAGCTCACGAACCCTTTTGTGCAATGCCACGGTCGGCAAAGTATCTCATCGCGTGAACATGGACGGTTTGTGAACAGAGCGGCTCCCGCGACGCGTGAGGCACCTTCCCAAGCGAGCGGTGACATGCGGCATCCTCTCACCCCCACTTGCATTCACACCGTTCGCTCCTTCCCTCTTCAAAGCTGGCGTCTCTTATCCACTACTCGAGACTTAGCTCTCGCCCACAGCTCTGGACTAAGCTTCTGCCCAGACAAGTTCCTACATCTTACCGCACTGCAGCCGCTGCTAAGCGTTTCTCAAGTTGTACCACAAGAGCTACAGAGCTTCACTATACCTCACGTGTGCCACCGAGACCGAGGCCCAGACTTGCAGTTGCTCGACCAGCTGCATTGAGTATTCAGAAGAGATTCTGTCAGAGCGAAGTCACCAGTAGCTTTACAGACATGGCGTCAGACCGAGACATTCTCCCCTCGTGGTAGGTTACATTGTCGCTCACGTACAACGAAGCTAACACGAGTTCCTACAGGGCCAAACCCTCCCACTACGCTATCTCCCTCTACGACATCGACTTCGGCGGCAAGTTCGGCTACAAGGGTACCGTGAGCATCAACACCAAGATCACGAAGGATGATGGCTTCTCTGAACTGGTGCTCAATGCCCACCAGCTCAAGGTTCATAGCGCTGAGCTGAAGGCTGGCAATGTTACCAAGTCGGCCAAGGACATCTCCTATGATGAGAAGCGTCAGCGCGTCACACTCGACTTCGGAGAGAAGATCAACTACTCGGGCGAGGCGACTCTGGAAGTCAAGTTTGAGGGAACAATCAACAATGTATGCCGAAATATGGACGGACGCTACCATGTACACTACTAATCAGCTCTGCAGATCATGGCTGGTTTCTACCGCTCCAAGTACACCCCCAAGGGCGAAGTCCCAGCTTCGGTCGCCAAGGATGACGAGTTCCACTACATGTACAGCACCCAGTTTGAGGCATGCGATGCCCGCCGAGCCTTCCCCTGCTTCGACGAGCCCAACCTCAAGGCCACTTTCGACGTCGAAATCGAGGTCCCCAAGGACCAGGTCGCCCTCAGCAACATGCCTGAGAAGGAGACAAAGGAGAGCAAGCGCGACGGCTTCCACACCGTTGTCTTCGAGACCACGCCTATTATGTCGACGTACCTTTTGGCCTGGGCCATTGGTGACTTTGAGTATGTTGAGGCTTTCACCGAGCGCAAGTACAACGGCAAGAGCATTCCTGTCAGGGTCTACACTACTCGTGGACTGAAGAAGCAGGGTGAATTCGCTCTGGACAACTGTCACAAGATCGTCGACTACTTCTCAGAGGTCTTCCAGATCGATTACCCGCTTCCCAAGGTCGATCTTCTTGCTGTCCACGAATTTGTAAGTTTACACAGCAAGTGTACGTATGATCGTGCTGATTCACCAACCAATTATACGTACACCTGCTCTATTGAACTGCGAGTCACTGACTGATCTGGCTTTCTAGTCACACGGCGCTATGGAGAACTGGGGTCTCATCACCTATCGGTAAATGCTGCAAATGCTTCATTCAATTAAATGGACGCTGACAATATGTTTAGTACTACCGCTGTGCTTTTCGACCCTGAGACATCCGCAGACAGCTACAGAAACAGGGTGGCGTACGTTGTCGCTCATGAGCTTGCTCACCAGTGGTTCGGCAACCTGGTCACCATGGACTGGTGGAGTGAGCTCTGGCTCAACGAGGGGTTTGCCACTTGGGTCGGATGGTTCGCTATTGACCACCTCTACCCAGGTGAGTTCTGTAATAAGCAAAGCCGAAGCACAACTGACAGAAAGCAGACTGGAATGTATGGGGACAGTTTGTTGTACGTTCAAGAGCCCGAGGTAACTTCGCTCCGCGATTGCTGACGTTGCTTGTAGACTGATTCCGTGCAACAAGCTTTCGCACTTGATGCGCTACGCACCTCCCACCCTATCGAAGTACCCGTCTATGATGGCCTTGAAGTCGATCAGATTTTTGATCACATCAGTTATTTGAAGGGTAGCTCAGTCATTCGCATGTTGAGCGCCCATCTTGGGGAGAAGGTGTTCCTTCAGGGTGTAGCCGACTATCTCAAGGCTCACCAGTACTCAAACGCCACTACCAATGACCTATGGTCTGCGCTGAGCAAGGCTTCTGGCCAAGATGTCAGTAGCTTCATGGACTTTTGGGTCCGCAAGATCGGGTTTCCAGTCGTCACCGTTGCCGAGGAACCTGGTCGGATCGGCATCCGCCAGCAGCGTTTCCTCCTCGCTGGTGATGTCAAGCCTGAAGAAGATTCGACAGTGTGGTGGATTCCTTTGGGGCTGCACGCGGGTTCATCTCCTACTACAGCATCTGTCCACGAGACAGGCGCTCTGACTCAGAAGGAAGAGACTATTCGCAATGTTGAGGGTGACTTCTATCAGCTTAACAAGAACCTCACAGGATTCTACAGGACAAACTACCCGCCAGAGCGCCTCGTTAAGCTTGGTGAAGCCCGTCACGAGCTCACAGTGCAGGACAAGATTGGCATCATCGGAGACGCTTACGCCAACTCAATCGCTGGGTTTGGTTCCACCGCTGGCTTACTTGCGCTTGTAGAGAACTTCCACGATGAATCGGACTACCTGGTCTGGTCGCAAATTCTCACCAACATCGGCAACGTCCGCAGTGTACTCTCCGGCAGTGAGGATGTCAGCGAGGCTTTGAAGAAGTACCACCTCAAGCTTATCACACCAGCAGTTGAGAAGGTCGGTTGGGAGTTCAAGGACGGCGAGGGTTTCCTCACTGGCCAGCTCCGCGCAGCGCTCATATTGTCCGCCGGTCTGGTTGGTCACAAGGCGACGGTTCATGAGGCATTGAAACGCTTCGAGGCTTACACCTCTGGAAAGGACAAGTCAGCTATCCACCCCTCGCTCCGCCGTGCTGTGTTCGGCATCGCAATCAAAAATGGTGGCGAAGCTGCATACAAGGCCGTTCAGAACGAGTACCTCTCGACATCGTCCATTGACGGCAAGGAAATCTGCTTGGTCAGCATGGGTCGTGTCCAGACACCCGAGCTTGCTCAAGATTTCTTGAAGTTCATCTTCTCGGACAAGGTTGCCACCCAGGATAAGCACTCTGGTACCATTGCACTGGCCAACAACTCCAAGGTCCGCCCCGAGGTATGGAAGTACATTCGCGACAACTGGGACCAGACTGTTCACCCTGCTCTATCCGGCAATCTCGTGGTCCTTGAGCGCTTCTTGCGTTTCGGGTTGAACAAGTTTGCCGATGAGAAGTTTGCCGACGAGATTGCGGCTTTCTTCAAGAACAAGGACACCCGCGGTTACGACAAGGGCCTCGAGGTTATTGACGACACCATTAGGAGCTACGCAAAGTATGCTAAGAGGGATGAGGCTAAGGTCAGGGAATGGCTTAAGGCCAACAATTACCTGTCGTGACTTGGGTCGAGACTATGAAGACCAAACGTAGTTCGGTTATAGAGCTGGCAGCTATGTAGATACGCGCGTCGAAATTAAATCAAGTTGAACATCAATGAGGATCTCATGACCGAAACATAGTCAGAATCTTACCTGAACTGAGTCATTGTAGGCGACAAACAAGATTTCCTTATTCAACAGCGGCAGCACGTTATCGGAAGACAGCCAAGTTCAAATAAAAACTTTTGGCTCGAATCAAGCCTCTCAAGCATCGCGACCATCACGACACCATGGCTAACTAATGGGTTTGCAGCGACCCGCATTTCGTGCAGGACTACCTTCCATACTTGGCGTAGCACCATGTTATAAAGTGGATCTCTCTCTTACCATGTATGTACCAGCTGCCGCCACTTTGCTTGCGAAATCGCAACCCTGCGATGTCGACATCGACAAAAAGATGGACCTTTTTGTTCGTTGCAAGCACCGGATTCTGCATTCTGTTTCTTGGCGATGCGACAGTGTAACAATTGCGTGCAACCGTACCGCTTGTGAGAGATGGATATAAAGAACGCGTTATCTGCCATGCCTCTGGGATCCACCCCTTCCTATCTCGCAGCCGGTCGTCGAAGTTCGCTGAGTTGCAATGGCGACACATGATTCCGCCAAGGCACCTTCAGTTGAAGATGTCTCTCTTCCTGTTTCAAACTCGCCATCTCTTAACGAGTCACAGCGCAGATGGTACCGATCCACGCTCTCCAATGCCTTCGTTATCGGTGGTGTGGGCTTTCTGGCGCCAGGTTTGTGGAATGCCATGAACGATCTTGGAGCTGGAGGCGCACTCGATCCATATTTGGTCAACGCTGCCAACGCTCTCGTATTCGGCATCATGGGGTTCTTCTGCTTGTTCGGTGGTCCGATTGCAAACCGCATCGGTTTCGCCAACACACTATTTCTCGGTGCGGTCGGCTACCCTATCTACTCTGCTGGACTTTACACCAACAACCGTTACGGAAACGTTTGGCTGGTGCTTGTCGGTGCCGTGTGCTGCGGTGTCAGTGCAGGTCTCTTTTGGGTCTCTGAAGGTGCAGTGGCACTAGGTTACCCCGAGCCTGGCAAGAGAGGCAAATACATGAACATTTGGCTTTGGTTCCGCACAGGTGGTCCTCTGGTTGGCGGCGCCATTGTCCTTGCTCTCAACAACAATGCGGCCGCAAAGAAGAAGGGCAAGGTGGGCTATCAAGTATACCTCGTCTTCATCGCACTCCAGTGCATTGCCTGTCCACTCGCTCTCGCACTTTCTCCGCCTGAGAAAGTCCAGCGCACTGACGGCTCCAAGGTCATGATCACTAAAGAAAAATCCTTCAAGGCGGAGTTTAAAGCCCTTTGGCGCGTCTCCAAGCGTAAAGATGTCCTACTCTTACTTCCAATCTTCTACGCCGCCTACTTCAACCAGTACAGCTCAAACTTCAAGTCCTATTACTTCGGGGTGCGTGCTCGCGCTCTAATGGGCTTCGTGTCCAACTTCGGTACACTCCTCTCATCGCAGCTCATCTCCCAGTTCCTTGACTACAAACGCCTAACTGTAAAGAAACGGATCACCTACGGCTTTTACTACATCATTTTCTTGCATGTCGTAGCGTGGGTGTACGGTTGGGTTATCCAGGAGAAGTACACAAGGAGCAATCCAGTGTTCGATTGGGAGGATGGCGGCTTCGTGGAAGCGTTCTTCGTCATCATCCTCTGGGACTTTGCCAGACAGGCTCTGCAAAATTGGCTATACTATCTACTTGCGACCAAGACCGACAACATCTCTGAGTTGAGTCGATTTGCGGGTGTGCTGAGAGGCCAAGAGAGCTTTGGTCAGGCTGTTGCTTTTGGATTGAACACGAAGAAGTGGAAGGGTGGAAGAGTACCATTGGGGGTTACTACGGCTCTGCTGGTGTTGTCCGTCTATCCTACTTGGCTCGTGGTCAGAGATCATGTCCCTGTGGAAGCGGTGGATGCTGCGGCGAAGGATTTGACGCCGGTTGATGATCTGGCACTTCAGCAAGTGGTCACGTTGGAGGAGAAGAAGAAGTTTGCGAAAGGAGAGGCTGCTCTTGGAAGGAACGTGTAGGCGTTTCTTCACTCCGGTTGTATGTTATCACAGTAGCTGAAGAGAGATTTAGGTGCAAATGCAGTCATACGGTAAAATTCAACCACAGGTCGTTCGATATCTGGCATCGCACGTCACTCAGCTGACAAAGTGAAACTTCAACGCTGTATTCTCGGATCTTGACCATCCACTACTTCAGCCTAGCTTTACCCCGCAATATCCATATCCTAGCGCCGTCGGTTCCTCCCCTCATCAACCATTGACTAACTGCAATATGACAACTCACAATCCCATTGAACTGTAAACCTATAGCGGAATCTCAGCGCATTTCATGTGTTTTACGGCTTAAATAAGTTCTCCGGAGCCTGAATCGTTCTACAAACGGCTGTAGGTGTAGCTAGATAGGCGTTTTCGGCATCTCCTCTAAGATGCCGCTAATCCTTGGATAATGCCGCTTATCTGCAGACTATGCAGCAATGTAGACTAAGCGGGATTATTCGGACATACTTTACTACAGCTCCTCAGTGGAGCATGGTTACTGACCAAGGATCCGGGACTCTAAAAACCTGTAAGGGCACCATGGCGCTGTTTAGTGACGGTTCACAAACGTCACTACTGACCAGTGATACCTATGCACTAAGAATATCTATAGCTCGCCTTTGTTCCGTCAGTATCTGGGTACGATGTCTGGTATAGTAAAGGTGGCCGTCACACAGCACGAGCCTGTCTGGTTCGACCTCCAGGCGACAGTGGATAAGACGTGTCGTTTGATCGAAGACGCGGCAAGCAATGGCGCGCAACTCATTGCGTTTCCTGAGGTCTGGATTACAGGATATCCGGCATGGATTTGGTGAATATACTCTGTTCATTTTTCGCTGTTCTCGTTTACCATCTCTCCGATAACGCACTTGGGAAATTCCAGCATGTGCTTACACTCTTAGGGCACGCCCTCTCGATCCCCCACTGGCCACAAAGTACATAAAAAACTCACTCTCGTAAAGACTCCAAAGAAATGGACCAAATCTGCGCAACTGCCCGCAAGGCCAATATTGCTGTTGTGTTAGGCTTCTCGGAGAACGACCACAGTTCTCTTTACATCGCACAATGCACCATCACATCATCCGGTACCATCATCATGAAGCGCCGCAAGTTCAAGCCTACATACATGGAGCGCACCGTGTACGGCGACGCCGGAGGCTCCAGTCTCAACGACGTGAGCGAGATCTCGGGCGTGGGTCGTGTGGGCGCGCTCAGTTGTTGGGAACACATCCAGCCCCTGCTCAAGTACCACACGATTAGTTTGAGAGAGCAAATCCACGTCGCCGCCTGGCCACCGCTGCATCCGCACACGGAGGAGAATCAAGGACTGTTTAGTATGACGGCTGATGGTGAGTTTCTGGCAGTGTCTGAAGATGTCTGGGGGGAGTTGAGTTAGAGTAATACTAAGGATCCGTATAGGCTGTGCCTGTCTCTCACAGACGTACGCTATGGAATCGAGTACCTTTGTGCTGCATTGCACGTCTGTTATGACGAGTGCAGGCGTAAATGCGCATGGGACTGAAGGCACCTTTTTTGGCGTCAGTGGGGGCGGCCATTCTGCTGTGTATGCTCCTGATGGTAGACGGTTAACGAAGCCTATTCCAGCGGACCAGGAAGGTTTCGTTTATGCAGACCTGCCAATGGATATGCTGGTTGGACTGAGGCACTATGCGGATCCTGTGGGTCACTACAGTAGGCCGGAGTTGCTGTGGTTGGGGGTTGATAGTAGGGAAAAGAAGCATGTGAGAGGAGAAGGTGAGAATGAGGTTGGAGAGTTGAAGGAGATCAATGCTCCACCTGTTCTAAGTAGGGGAGAAGACCGAAGGTCGAATGGGACTGACTAAAGGTTATGGAAAAGGTTGTCTAAAAATCTTACAGGTTGTGGTATCGTTTACAGATACGGTACAAGTGAAGTTGCAGAAGACTCGCCAGAGCGAGGCAATTGGAAGGCTTGTTTGCCAAGCGTCTCCCAACACTTCTTCAGTTCGACTGTTGGTTATTCCAAAAGGTGCTGAGTTGTTATGTTCAGGATTGTCTCACTGTGGAGACAGTGATGGCACTCGAAGCTGATCGATGGCGCTTTTCCCCTTTCGGTGGTAGCGCACATGGAGCTAATCGACCCGGTTGACAGCACGTCAACCATTGACTTCTCACTGCAGACATTGCAGCTCCCTTCACCCCATCAAAAGTTTGCCTGAAGCCATCTCGCGCATCAGAGCGTTTCAGCTGTATTTTTGTTCTGTTTCTTTAGAGGCTCAGGCCGACCCACACGCGAAATTTGGGCAGAGTAAAGTGAGTGCAACTATGAAGTCTTCAGCGCGTCATTGCCGTCGAACGACGCCTTCACCTCGCTTTACTAACGCGTAAACAGATCGTCCAAGTCGCCTTCACCATGGCTGATCTGCAAGAGCTACTTCAACGGCTCAACGGCGGCGGCGCTTCTGGTGGCAATCACCAGCAGCTACCCTCCAGCCAACAACAACACCCTCATTACCAGCAACCCTCCGTCTCTTCGCCCATCTTCTCGCCGGCACCGATCGGACCAACACCCCACCATTCCTCCCACATTCTGTCGCCCAATATGTCGTCTGCAAACACACCCGCGCCCGAACAAGGCGCCGGGCCTGTGTCACAGCAGACGCCACAGCAGCAGTCGGCCAACCTGCTGAATCTGCTACGCTTCAACGCTCAGCCAGGTCTTGGGCAACGCAGTGTCTCCCAACAGCCACAGCAGCAACAGGCACCTGTTGCTCCAACTCACGGTCGCACCGTCTCAGCCTCCGACTTTGTTGCGGGCTTCATGGGCAACAGGTCGGGCTCGCAAAGCTCTATCCCGGCGGCTCCATCTGGCGTGCAGTCTCCTCCCCCAGCTGCAGCATCTGAGAATCCTCAGGATCTGCTTTTGCGTCTGCTGAACCACCCCAAGCCTTCGCAGTCGCCTGCCCGCTCGTCGCACGCCTCTGCTGCCGCCTTTTCTCCGCCAGTTCTCTCCCACATGCCTGAGACGGTTGTGGACGATATTGTGCAGGATTTGGCTGATGCAGCTGACCCCTTGGGCAGTCTTGCAACTTCGCCCATGAAGGACTTTGGCAACGATGGCAATGCCCCACGCACCCAATCTGAAGCTGCATCGCTGGCACCCAAGTTCACCTACATTAACCCGTTCGACCAACTCGCGGCCGCTAGCCCTCGCAATCGTACGCCTGTTGCCGAAGCTTCACGAGCTGCCCCACCAAAGATGGAGATCTTGAAGCCCAAGCATGTCCTCGAAGCTGTTGCTGCCGCCAAAGAACCTCCTGCCTACCCACACGAAACTGTGGCTGAAGCTGTGAGCGATTTGGGTGAGCAGGTCAACCAGCAGATCGAGGAAGCACTTGCCGAAGCCGAGGGCAAGTCCACCGCTCAGATTGGTGAGGAGCTCAACAACGTTACGCAGGACGATATTAAGGAGATTGAGGGAACAATGGTCGACATTGCTACCGAAATCACGAAGGAGCTTGAGGAAGAGAGCAACAAGAAAGAGCTTGAGCAGTCTGTTCCTAAGCCTTTGGCTGCTGCTCTGCAACAGGTTGCAGCTGAGGTTGCCGATGCTGATGTTGTCGAAAACTGGGAGACCGCCGAGGCTGAAGAGAGTCTTGCGAAGGGCGAGAATCAGACGGTAATAGTCTACAGATTCCCCATGCGCGCCTTCGCCTCCATTACTGTCAGGGACATGCCTCCCCGACGCGTGTTCTTCCAGCCCGAGCTGTTTATGGACATCGCTAGGATCAAGAAGGACTTTGATCAAATTGACCGTTCGCTGGTCTCAGCCAGCAAGAACTTCATCGTGTACACACTCACCAAGAAGGGCGGCTTCCGTATCATTCGCCAGGAGAACGGTGTTTATCGCCAGGTCTTCGAGAATCACCAGGAACGCATCTTCAACATCGCTATTTGCAATGCTGGAGAAGACGCTCAGCAGTCTCTTGAAAGCATCCTTGGTATTGGCATCAATGGTACTGTCTTCTGGACATCCATTGACCCCAGTCGTGAGGACCAGTTTGGTGAGAACCTCGACTCACAGGGACTCCTGCTTCCTCCATCGCCCTCGCAGGACGACAACACGTCTGGTGGTCAGCTGAAGACCCGTGCCAAGCCGTCATCGCGTCATCCAGATTTCTTCGCTGTTGGCCGTGGCAAGTCGATTCACATCGTCTTCCCCCGCGTAGCCGCAAGCTACGTTCGCCAGAAATCTCGCATTTGCCATACCGAGAAGTATCTCAAGGAACGCTCGCTCAAGATCCTTACTGGCAAAGCTGGTAAAGATTTCACGTTCAGTGAGGATGACACTGTCATTGTTTCTCTCGACAAAGCCGGACGCATGCGTTTCTGGGATATTCGCTCTCTTACCGATCCCGAACTAGGCATTCCAGGCAACGCGCCTAGGAATGTGGAGGTCTCGGACACTCTGCTCGAGTTCCACACCACGACACCCAACGCCAAGTCGTGGCCTACTTCAGTCTTCTTCTTTGACAAGGACAAGCCGTATACTAAGGGTATTGCGCTGCGATACGTCATGGTCGGGATGAAGCAGAACCACTCGTTCCAGCTGTGGGACCTTGGACTCGGCAAGGCTGTACAGGAGATCAATCTCCCACACGGCAATGAGTCCGATGCTATTTGCAGCGTCTCGTTTCACCCGAAGACTGGTATCATGGCTGTCGCTCATCCCACGCGCAACTCGATCTTCTTCGTACACGTCTCCTGCCCGAGGTACAATCTGCCTCTCCTAAGCCAGGCCGAGTACATTTCCCGCCTTGCAAACAAGGGCGCGCTGCCTCCTGTCAACGCAACTGCTATCATGACAAGTATTACTGAGTACTCTTTTGCTTCCAAGGGCCAGATCAGGAGCCTCCACATGCTCAACGAGCCTGCTGGACCCAATGATGTCGATGATCCAGACAACGCTGCCTTATTTGAGCTGTATGCCATGCACTCCAAGGGTGTGTGTGTCTTGCGCATCCGCCGTAGTGACTTAGGATGGAAGAAGGAGATTGGTGAGCCCCTTCATCCGAAGGAGGCTGAAGAGGAGGGCATTATCTCCATATCCCAGCTCAAGCCACCTGCGCCTGTCACGGTCACTGGCGACGAGTCTTCGACTGCCGGTGATGCGCCTACTGCGCCTAGGTCTGTTTCTGACCGCTCGGTTCGTGAGAATGTAAAGAAGGAGAGCAGTAACGTCTCCAGGCAGTCTATGACACCAGAGGCTGCGATGCGCGCCTCAACTCTTGCTAAGGTCGAGAGCAAACAGGACGCTGCTCGTGCTGCTATCATCAACGGCGGCGCGACCGAGAAGTCGGAAAAGAAAAAGAAGAAGCGCTCGGCTGCCGAGACCGCTTCTCAGGCTTCGACCTCTACACGTGCACCTGTTTCATCTTACGCTCAGATCGCCCAGGCACCCGTTCAAGCGAAGTCTCTCGCGCCTGAGCCAACCCCAGTGCCTACACCGGCTGTTGCTGCACCTACCCCTCTTGCGGAGTCATCCTCAGCGAAGGCCGTCAACGATGAGATTCCTGAATGGGCCAAGCAGCTTATGGGCAAGTATATGCAGCAGTCGACGTCGGCTCCTGTGTCTGCTGCTGCCTCAGCTGAGTTCGACGAGAAGAAGCTTGAGCAGGTTGTCTCAGCTGAGATCACGAAGGGCTTCTCTCGCGAGTTGGACGTTATGTACAAGCGATTTGACGAGGACAAGCGCGTCATGAACGCTGCCAATGGAGCTAAGCAGGAGGCTATTCTTCGTCTTGTGTCCAGCACCTTGACTGAGAACGTGGAAGGCGTGATCCGTAAGATGGTCGACGAGAACATTCGCAATGTTCTGCTCCCTGAAGTGCTTGCAAAGACTTCTTCGACACTCGAGCAGAGTATTGGCAGTAACTTGAAGACCGCTCTTGGACCCCAGCTATCCAAGGAGATTCCTGACGCCGTCTCTCGGGCACTGAAAACACCTCAACTTTTCCAGTCACTGTCTGACCAAGTTGCTAAGAAGGTCTCTAGTGGCTTTGAGCCCATAGTTGTGGCCTCTGTCGGATCCGTCGTTACCCCTGCCATTGCCAAATTGACCAACACGATCGAGCAGCAGATCGGTGAGCAACTTCGCCAATCTCAAATCCAACGGCGAGAGGACGCAGCGAAGATCACGCAACTCACTGATACCGTGCACACTTGCCTCGAGACCATCCAATCAATGGTTGCGACTCAGACTGAGCTCCAAGCCCAGGTTGCCAAGCTCCAGCAATCTATCGCCCAGCCACCCCCTCAGGCACCTGTCTCCAGGAAAGAAGCGGCGCCTCCTGTCAAGCAGAAGACGCCCGAGGAGCTTGAGATTGAGTCGATTACCAAGCTCTTGACGGAGGGCAACTACGAGCAGGGTACCATGCAATGGCTGCAGTCACCACGTACAGACGAGCTCTTCGATGCTGTCTTCGTTCGCTGCAACCCTGGCTACCTTAGACAAATTAGTCCCTTGCTTGTCCTATCGACCGGTGCAGTCGTCTCGGAGCCACTGGACCGCAATCTGGAGCAGCGATTGGCCTGGCTAGATGCTGTTCTGCAGAGCGTCAACCCTCACGTAAGTCACGCACTCGTAACTTCTGATTCTGTACTGACCATCTCCAGGACAACGAGATTCGGGATATTGTCCCCAAGATCATGGACGTGATGATCCAGCGCTTGACTGCCAAGTACATTGAACTTAACGAGACTACACCCGGCAACCCTCTTCTTCGCCGTATCTCGGCTCTTGTCAGCCGCTGCAACGACATGACCCGTGCTTCTCGTGGCTGAGACGACGTCTTGACATGGACTATGTTGGCTAGGGAGCGGTTCTGCGCTGAAATGCCGGGATCATTGACCTGAGCCTGTTTCGTTCATTGCCCCGACCATGTCTGTCAAGTTTGTATGCCTGCTCCTACAGCTTCATTGTTTTGCGTTGGCGTCTGGAGTCTGCATTCAGTATTGTCTCACGGTCTGGTAAGCGCATGGGTGGGCATAGGTAGATAGCATCGAGGCCTTCTTGTCCCATTTCGGCATTTGCATGGTTGGGAAGTTGGCGTCTGAAGATTTTGATGGCGCTGGAATGCCCATCGTGTCGCGCGGCGTTAACGATCAACCTGCGGTTTATGGGCGGGATGGTAGGATAGCTTCATGGGTGCATTTGAGCAGTGGTTTAAAGCTGCGTTCAAGGCAATAATTCTGGCATGCGCATAGCATACTGAGCGACATTTAATGATTCATCCTTCTGCTTTTACCACACTTACATGTTCAAACTCGACTGAGCGTTTCAACCCATGCTCTGTGGGGCGTCCATTCATGTGGGGCAGTCGCGTCGCACGCAGCACGCGTCGCGTCTCCTACCACTTTGCGACCAGCATCCTGTCATTGATCT
Source organism: Sclerotiophoma versabilis (assembly GCA_012274445.1). Lineage (NCBI taxonomy): Eukaryota > Fungi > Ascomycota > Dothideomycetes > Pleosporales > Didymellaceae > Sclerotiophoma > Sclerotiophoma versabilis. The sequence continues at coordinate 1,262,442 of JAAROD010000054.1, forward strand.
CACCGACAACACGTCCAAGGAACGCCACCGACTGCAAACCATGGCGGACATGATAGAAGACGTGGACATGGACACGCAAGATATTGAGCAGGAGACTCCACCAGACAATGTCTTCATCGCACCGTCGATCTACAAGAGCGACATCCTTGGGGGTAATTCATACTCACACTTCTCGCCCATACCGCAGCAGATTGCCGACGACACATCTACCGAGTGCGTCCTGGGCGTCGATGAAGCTGGGCGAGGTCCAGTATTAGGTAGGCAGTGGGACGACATTCGTCTTCGCATCCAAGCTCACCCACAGCAGGCCCAATGGTGTACGCACTCTTCTACCTCCCCCTGCCACTACACCACTCCCTCCTTGCCGAAACACACCACTTCGACGACTCCAAAGTCCTTACATCCGAAGTGCGCTCGAATCTCATGCGCACCCTCTGCACGCCTGGCACCGACCTTCACGCTGCTGGCGGTTGGGCGACCCGCTCTCTTTCCGCGCAAGACATCTCCGCACACATGCTCTCGCCCAACCAATACAACCTCAACGCCCAAGCCATGGATGCAACCATAGACCTCATCAAAGGTGTGTTAGCCCGCGGTGTGAACGTTAAGGAGATCTACATCGACACAATTGGCAGGCCAGAAATCTACCAGAAGAAGCTCGAGCGCATATGGCCGACCATCTCTATCACGGTAGCAAAGAAGGCAGATAGTCTGTACCCCGTTGTCAGTGCTGCATCCGTCTGCGCAAAAGTCACGAGAGATGCCGCGCTCGACGTGTGCTATGAGTCCTACCACACGCCCGCCGAAGCCGCCGTCCATGCTCAGAACGAAGGAGAGGTCAAGATTGCATGGGGTTCGGGATATCCGAGCGATGCACGAACGAGCTCGTGGCTGAAAGCGAACATGGACCCCGTTTTTGGCTGGGGGAACGAGTGTCGGTTCAGTTGGGGCACGGCAAAAGAGCTGCTTGAGGGAAAGAAAGCAGGCCTCAGTGTCGACTGGCCGGTCGAAGATGATGGAGACGATATGCGCATGACCGATTTCTTCACAGGTGACAGGAAGGGGGATGAGTTGGTCGAGTGGTTTGGCAAGAGAGTTACCGTCGAGATGGAAGCTTTCTGAGCCCAACAACCACCGTCACAACTACGCACTTCTTCACGCCAAGGATGTAAGGCATGCCATTATCTGGAGCACTCGCGAATGCCACAGCCATCGGCGACGAAGATTCTGCTCGACTTCGGTGTTCATGACGTCTATGTAGCGCCTCGGGTTTCGGGCCTGGTCAATTCGCGTGGCCAAACCTTGGTCCCCGGGCATCATTCGAACCCCGATGAGCCACCCCCAACCACAACACAAGGATGTACAAGCTACCGGATATTACTACACGCGGCAATCCGCGTACCTGCAGCAAGCATGCAAGGCTGCTCCGAGGCGCCGGTATTGCAGATCGGTGGGGCAGCGTCGGGGTTGAAAGGGTTAGACAGAGTCGAGGAAGAAATAAGTAGGAGCGGTAGAGTTAATGTAAGGCTGCTCAGTATCTGCATCTTACACACTCTTTAGGTTGCACTCACTTATGCAAACACACCATTCACATTCGCTGATTGGGTCTTCGATTGCATACAGACAGCACTGACACGTCAGAGCCAAACAAACAACAAAATTAACCACCAACAACAGCCCTCGAAGCTTGCAGCTCCCACATCATTTATATACAACTATACTGCATCCTAGTTCCTCATCCGCAGTCGCTTACTTCAGAACCAACACAATGCCATCCTTCTTCACTTCATCGTCACCCAAAAAGAACACCGCCGTCTTTGCCGGTCTCGATGACCCCTTCAATTTCCCAACTTCGAAAATGCGCTACAACTCGCGCTCAAGGTCACGTACTTCCTCACCAGACTCATTGACCGACTCCGGCTACGGTAGCATCGATGACGACTGCCCTCTGAGCCCCAAATCCCAGGTTTCTTGTGCGAACAAACGGCGGCTGCGGAAAGACGGCAAGGGCCAGTGGAGAGTGCAGAGCTACGAGTACCAGAATCGGAGCGAAGACAACGATCGCAAGGCTGAGCGGGAGCCAGTCCTCAGATACGACACCAGCAGATACGGCAATACTGCCAGTGATGCGCTGACGAGGAATGCGGACAACAGGCATGAGTGGAGACCGGATCCCAAGCGCACGTTCACGCTGATATTCTACGACGCACCGAAGAAAGAGAGGTGGTTTACATCGAGGATCTACGGCAGGGCTTTGGAGCGGAAGGAGAGGAGCGAGGGTCTTACGGATCTCCAGCGCTCCATGGCGCCGGTGATGCGTCGGCCGCCCCCATCGCCTTCGCCATCGCCATCACAAGCATCGCCGTCAAACCCATGGCCGTCGCAGTGCGAAGCTAGACCCGCAGCAGGACCGAGGAAGAAAAGCACGCTCTTGCATCCCTCGCCTCCATCACCGTCACCATCACCATTACCATCACCACCAGTAACCACCACCCCACCCCACAGAGGCCGAGCAAGAACCCCATCCCAATCCAACAAATCAACTCCTCGCAATACGCTTCTTCTTCTCCGCTCGCCGCGCCACCGCTCCCCCACCCCGCTCGCCATCCCAGTGACGAGTCAGAACCAGCCTGCACCCACGCCGCTGCGCGTCCGTCCCCGAGCGCCGAGTGTGCTGCATTCGTGCTTCTCAGACTCAGACTCAGACTCTAACTCGGAGTCGGAGTTAGGCTTTGATTACAAAGGAGAAGGAGAAGAAGAAGAGGAAGAAGAAGAGGAAGAAGAAGAAGAGGAAACAGACAGCGCATGGGATCCATGTACCACACCGAGGGCTGTGGGGGGAGATACGTATGGTGTTGTTATTGCGCGAACGGGTGTTGTGGCCAGGGCGCAGCGGGTTAGTGTCAGAGTTGGGAGGAGGAGGAGGAGGATGAGGGGTGGGATCCGACTTGTAGGGAAGGAAGAGGAGGATGAGGAGGAAGAGGAGGAGTGATGTGATGTGATGTGATGTAATGTGCTTGGGAATCATCTCATCTCTGGGTACTTCGCTTTGTCCGCCGATTTGCCGGGGACACGACACAGCTGCAAGCAATGTATTCGTCGTCTTGCGTTGGATGTGCAGATAATCATCATACATTTCTTACAATCTTGTCGCATGCGCTGTGCTATGCTATGCTATGCTATGCCGTCCATCCAACAGTCTCGTTCTTTGTTCATGCTGGTTCATCCATGCCTTCACACCTTCATACTAATCCTAGTACTCGGACAACCTCAGCCTCCTCCCCACGTTCCTCCGCACCACATCGCGATCGACAGCCGGCTCGGCAGTCTGGTTCTGGTGGTTGGCATTGAGCGCCTGGCGCAGCATGCCGGCGTCGAAGAATCCGTCTAGGAAAGAAGAATCAGCACTGGAGTATGAAAATGCGAAGATGCGAATAAGAAATGTAAAATGTGAAATATGGAATGTGTCGTGCGAATGTGAAAATGCGAGACAATGCCGTGTACAACGCTGAACAGAAAAAGAGCATCATGCTGGAGTGATTCGGATCATGACGCGTAGAACATGCGCTTCGCCGTGGTGCTCGGGGTGCGGGTACGTCTTGATTTGAACACGGCGTGAGAGGTGCTCGGACGTGGCGAGCTGACAAATACAGTGGTCAGGGGCTTAAACGGGGGTGAGTGTGGGGGAGTGGGTGGCAGGGACAAGGGCATTGAGGGTGTGCTGGGGAGGCTTGACAATGACACATGGTCCAGATGGAGAAGAGGAGGAGAAGGAAGGGGTGCCCTACATCCACCAAGGCCGTCGTCTTCGTCTTCGTCCGCCACGCTTTCTGCTGGCGTCTGTGTTTTGCCGGCTTCGAGCAGGATATTCCTGCCTCGGCTCTTGAGCCGTCCTGCAGTCGGTCGGGCTTCTGCTTCGCGCGCGCGTGATGCTGTCTTGTCGGTGCTGGTTCCTCGTCGCTTGATCTGTCGGAGCAGTTTGCGCACTTCGAGGAAGTAGCTCTCCAGTGCTTCGATGTAGCGGCTTGTCTGGCGGTGCTTGGAGGATGCGCAGATGGATATCGATCCGTCCTTAATAATATATCCAATACCGAAACCGTCGGCTGATGTTGGGCCGAAGCCGAATTGGCGGAGAGACGGGTTGCCGCAGTTAGATGTCGAGAGGATTGTGGTGTTGATCTTATCCCAGCCAGCGTCTGCGAAGAGCGAAGGCATTGAGTGCTGCACTGGTGCAGGAGGCGAGCTGGATATGCTGCCATTCTCTGACAGGACCGAGTGGCGGTTGGGAGAGGCGACACCGTCAGGGCTTGAGGGGCATGTTGAGTCCCAGCCGTCGCTGCTGGCTGCTTCGGCACCGTCTTCGTCGATGGCACGCTGCCAGATGCAATACAAGGCGTAGAGATGGCGGTCAGGTCCCTGAGCTTTGGCGCAGACCTTTGTATTTTCCGTGTGCTTTTGGCATGCTTTGCGGAGCGCTTCGATCTTGGTTGTTGCTGGGTTCTCGCCCCAGAAGGTCTTCAAAAAGTCCACTGATTCTTCAGTAACTGAGCGAATAGCTTCTGTCCGGCCGTGGTAGAACATCTTGGTCATGGCTGGCTCGTAGACACACTCTATCCTGCCGTAGAGGCCGTAGTAAGCAGCCTGGAAAGCCATCTGCACGAAAGCATCAGGCGAGAAGCCCATAGATGTCATAAAATTCTTGCCGTAGTGAGGAAACTCTAATGTTGCAAACTCGTTCTGCTGGATAAGATCTGCAAGGCGTGTCTCAGCGAAGCGAAGCGCCGTGCTGAGTTCTGGCACCATGTCCCATTCCAGTTTGTGTGGCGTAGTCTGAACGTCGCCAAAGCTCTCCGGGTCTCGCTTTGCAGGATCAGGACTCTGAGTTGCCCATAAGCTTGGTGCACTGCCGTTGATCGTCCTCGCGAACCGCAAGATGGTGTCTGTGTAGAGGTCCGAGGCAAAGCGTAGGACAGTATGGCCATCAACACCGGTATGTTCGAAGTTGATACCCGCACTTCCGTTTTTGCAGACGATAATCTGCATCTTGTCATACCATCGGTTTGTGCAAGTACCAACCTGTACGCCTTTTTCGACTTTGCTAGTACCGCAAAGCATGTTCATGCACAAGTCCGCGCCACTCTGTGGTTCTGTATAGTCCAGACATAGTATGAATAGTGCGGAATCGACAATGTTCAGACTGTCGGAATTGTTCGAGCCTTCCTCTCGATGCAGCACATCTCGCAAGCCAGACCACACTTTTCGGTTTTCTGTGCTCAGCACGCCGAGTGCTCCCTTTGCAGCTTCTTGAATAGGAACTTCTTGTGCATCTTCTACAATGGACTGCAGGTTAAGAGTGATGTCCTTTTCGGTCATGATGAGGTCATTGTTGTCGTCGAGGACGTCGAACCAGTAGAACTGGCCGTGACACATGACGACGATGTGTTTTGATGTTGGATCTTGTCCAATTTGACATCCATTCTCTGTGGGAATTCTCGCGGTTCCGAACAGCCTCGAGTATTGGTACATACAAAGGGGTTGGCCGCGGATCGTGTCGGGCGGTAACTCTTCTAAACGTACCGCTCGGACAAACGATAGCGCTGACACGACTAAAGAGGCCGCACGAGTGACCTGGTTGTTGCGAGCGGGTGTTGGATCATCCTCGAGAAGGAAGAAGGGATTGAGGTTCAGCACCACCGGATTGTCGAAGTTCAGGTACGAGTCATACCCTGTGGAGTGATTAGGGCCTCGGATTACAAAGAATACAGTCGACAAGGCGGCTATGAATTTCAGAACCTGGAGAAGACTTACAAAATTGCTCAATGTAGTTTGCTTTCCCACTGGCGTACTTCTTGAGCTTCTCCTGCAGCACAGCTCCGTCTGATTTCAAGAAGTCTTCTACCGCGTGCTGAGTGTCGTTGTGCTCCTTGGGAGTTTGCAATGGTTTCAAAGCAGCCAAATACTTCTTACATGAAGCGTCTAGCTCTGGGATGGGCAGCTTCGGAAGCTTGTCCTGGGAAGCGAATGTGATGCCTGGCTTCGAATTTGGATTTGTGGAGTTGGCCAAGGGTGCCTTTGCTTCTGCCGAGAAGGCTTGCTGGGCGTCTTTGGCAGCCTCCATAGAGCGGAGGGTGCCATTCTCTTTTGTGGTAGACATGGTGGCGGTGGCTAGGGATTCGTCTAGAGACGAGGGACGTGTGAAGGTACGAGCTGCCATGGTAGGTACGTCAGTCAAGCGTAGAGAGGAGAGATGTTAGTGCTGATGTTAAGTAGCCGCAAGGCACTACGGTAGAAGTAGTGACAGTCCTGGAGGCAGTAGGCAGGCATGAGGACGCGAGCTACCCGCGAGACAGATAATGGCGCGTGGGAACGTGAGCTTCTTATAAGGAAATGGACGAAAGGGGACAAGCTGGGCTTAGTGGAGCCGCCTGACGAGTGAACATGTGAAGGCCACGGACGGGTCTCTCGATACAGGCAAGGTGACCCAAGAAGTTCTCATGTAGCCGGCCGCTGACACGGAAAATGACGTGCGCATAGTGGTGATGACCGGACGAGCTAAGGCGTAGAAACGGGCATGCAGGGAGATGCAACTTACTCGGTAGCGTGGGGCTCTAAATGAGGTGCAGGTCAAGTGAAGTGCCGAGGGGGTATGGAGTCGAAAAGACGGCGACTGCGGTGGTTAATGCGGCGTCTCTCTGTCTACTTACTACTCTGAACTGGGTATCGTCAGGGCTCGCAAGAAGATTCACAACCAGGGTAGATGGACAGGAGAACGGTACTACGGCGGTAAAAGCGCAGCAGGGTTGGACAATCTCGGCCAGGAGGAGACGGAGCTCGCATAAGGCTGCCCCGAGGTGGGAGTGTGGGTGTGGTTAGCAGCAGGGTACGCGGACGAGTGGAAGTCGGTGGATGGAGCTTTAAGAGCGTCACCAACGCGGGCCTGGGTCTACCGGCTAATCGGGGCATGCAATCTTGGACAGCTAAGGAAAGCGCACAAGCGGGATGGGGACGGCGCTGGACTTGGGGGCAGCCGTTCTTCCCACGCTGCGTGGTCTCGGTGAGCCTGAGCGTCGTGCAGTCACAGCTCACGTGGGCGGTGCGAGGCAGGCGTCTGTCACTGGACACAGCATGTGTAAACAGGGATGGGCTGAGTGGCCGCAGCTGTGCGAGTGGGTGCAGATGGCGGGGGAGCTCAGCGCCCAGCCTTGCTCGCCGCGGGGGTGAGCTCTGACGTCCGCCAACCTGGCCATCACGTGCGCTGGAGAAACGGAGCACGGCTGGCTGCTCGACGCGACTGTCCAGTCCAGCCGACGCGACGCGCGCCGCAGTCCCGCCAGCCGCCGAGCCTCCGAGCCTCCGAGCGTCGCAGGCGCGCCAGCAGCAGACCGCGGCCGTCACCAAGCTCGCTCTCCGCAGAGCCGCGCCGATGACCGCCGCCGCCAGCAGCCCATGACGGACCTGCTGCAGGTGCTGCCTGACTTTGAGACGAGGCCCTTCTCGCACCTGCTGCCCTCGCTCGACAAGGCCCTCATCACCACCAACGACCTGCTCACCCTCGACGCCCACCATGTCGCCAAGCGCGCCCAGCTGCCTGCCGGCGAGCTGAGAAAGCTCGTCGACGCTGTCGTGCCCGCCCTGCACCGCCAGCTCGGCCTGGGTGCAGACACGGCTGCCGCGGATGCCTTCTCCGCCGCCTTGGACAGTCCGGCAGAGTCGTGGAGCTGCATCAGCACGTTGGACGCCAGGCTCGATGCTGCGCTGGGCGGCGGCATTCCGCCTGGCTACCTTGTCGAAGTCACCGGCGAGAGGTATTGCGCCCCATGCCTGAGCCACCGCAGCATGACTGACCCGCACTAGTGGCGCCGGCAAGACGCAGTTGCTGCTCACCCTCCTCCTTGCCGTCCAGCTGCCACCGCCGCTCGGCCTCTCCAAGACCGCCGTCTACATCTCGACCGAGGCCGTCCTCTCCACCACCCGTCTTGCCCAACTGCTCTCTTCCCACCCAGCCCTCGGCAGCGTAGCACCCGATGAACGACCCTCGCTGGCCAAAGTTCTGGCCATCCAGACCCCAGACCTCGAGTCGCAAGAGCACATTCTCCGCTACCAGCTGCCCGTTGCCATTGCGAAGCACAACGTGGGACTTGTCATCTTGGACTCGGTCGCCGCCAATTACCGCGCCGAGTTCGAGAAGAAAGGAGCAAGCAACGGCGCCGCCTCCATGGCCAAGCGCGGCACCCAGCTCGTGCAGCTGGGCGCATTGTTGCGAGAGCTAGCACGCACACAAGGCATTGCCGTAGTCGTGGCCAACCAAGTTGCCGACCGCTTCACGAAGCCACCGTCGGCCCCCAATTCGAACCCCGTCTCACGGAACGCATCCACCAACAGCCAGGGGACGCGCGACAACACGCCTCAACCCTCGAACCCAGCGCTATCCGTCCCAGCCTCGCAGTTTGACGACAGCGTCCTGCTGTCTCCTGATCCATTGGCCCTCGACCACCAACAGCGCTGGTTCACCGGCTGGGGCGACACACCCCATGCCGCTCCTCACACACTCAAGACACCGTCCTTGGGCCTTGTTTGGACGAACCAGCTAGCATGTCGAATTGCCCTGATCAAGAAACCTGTGCTCGCGAGTAGGGGACCGCTGGTTGTCACAGTGAACGGCGAGGACCAATGGAACGAGCAAGAGGAAGCACACATCTCAAAATGGCGACGCTGGGTCAAGATCGTTTTCGCGCCATGGACACCACCTACTGAGGGTAGAGGTATAGAGTTCGAGATTACCAAGCAGGGCATAAAAGCTGTAGTTAAAGAAGCAAGAAATTAACAGCTCGACAAACAACGCGACTACTAACCTTCGGTGATCGGGAGATCATCTTGTGCACCCGTGGTTACGTTCACTAGCGTACTTCCCCGGATTTGCTGTGCAGGACGACGGCCCCACACAAACCTCCGCACATTGTCATCACCAGCAACTGTATCAACCCCTTCTCGCAGGAGCCGATAAAGTTCTGACATCCATGGCACAGCAGCCACGTGGATCTTCTGGAGACGACTTATTCAGCCATGCCAATCCGTAGCGTGCCGAGGTCCATTTCCCCTCGCTGACGCGTTCACGACGAGTGGAAGATCATTCTCAATCCATGCATGGCGCATCAGGCTCTCCACTTGGAGCGTGCCGGATCCGCAGCCAGACATGGAAAGTAGTATAGCATGGCTCTTGGTCTATTTACCCTTCGGCTTCTTCTTCGCCTCCTCTGTCTTTACAAATTCTATGTAGTCTCAGCACCATGTCTGTCACCATTCAACGCGTATCGAACCTCATCTCCCTCTCTATCTCACACCTCGCGCTCAATCCCGCCGTCACGGCATCCCTCCTATACATTCTTACAAAAGGTCCTGTCAACCTCCGCGCCCGCCTGACAGCCCGCATCGCCGCGCTCCGCGATCCCGTCCGTCATGCGCAGATCCTCAAGGCACTGAAATGGCTGCTCACGATCGGCCTTGTCAGGAATGTGAATAGGACGCTGAACCACCTCGCGCTCAACAACTACCGCCTCAGACCTGAGTCGGCGCGCTGGAAATGGGACAGAGAAGTCGCCGTCGTCACGGGCGGATGCAGTGGGATTGGCGCCCTGATCGTAAGGAAGTTAGCCAACGCAGGCGTCACCGTAGCAATCCTCGACATCCAGCCACTACCCCCTGCGCTGGAAGGCTGTAAGCACTGTACCCATTGTCCCTATCATCCCCGAGCCCCGCCCTGTAAGGAGTCTTGGAACCAAAACTAACATGACAAGACGCACACATCAAGTTCTACACCTGCGACATCACCGATCCAGACGCCGTATTTGCGTCTGCAAAGCAAATCCGCCAGGACCACGGAACCCCCAGCATCCTAATCAACAACGCGGGCATTCTCTCCGCGCACACGATTCTCAGCACCAGCCCCACATACCTGCGCAAGATCTTCGACGTAAACGTCCTCAGCAACTGGACCACAGCGCAAGCCTTCCTACCAGCCATGATCAGGGAAAACAAGGGCCACATCATCACCGTGGCAAGCGCGGCGAGCTACATCGGCGTAGCAGGCATGGCGGATTACACGGCGAGCAAAGCAGCCATCCTGAGTTTCCACGAAGGTACTATATACCCTTACTCACCCCCCACCCCCCCTCTCTTGCCGCACTGCTAACAACACTTCCCCCCCTCCTCAGCACTCAGACAGGAACTCACACTCTCCCACGCCGCCCCTTCGGTACTCACCACCATCGTCCACCCAACATGGGTGCGCACGCCGCTTCTCGCGCCCGTGGAAGCAGAGCTGAAGACGCGCGGCGCTGCAGTCATGCAGCCCGACGACGTGGCGAGTGCCGTTGTGAAACAGGTCTTTAGCTGCACGGGCGCGCAGGTTTTCCTGCCCCAGGGTACGGCCAGGACGAGTCTGCTTCGTGCGCTGCCGAATTGGGTGCAGGAGGGGTTTCGGCGCGGGGTGAGTCGTACGATTACTGAGAGTGTGGTGTTGGGGGGTGGGCGTGGGGTTGGAGATGGAGACGTAGATGTAGATGAGGTTGGAGATGTAGATGCAGATGTGGATGTGGATAGTGCATAGGCGGAGATTGCGGGTTCACTTGCTGGATGGAAACCAGTCAGTCTTGGTTGCGTTTGTATTTAGTCCAGGATGACGGCTCAGGAAACAATACAAGAGTGCAAGACACGGTTGAGAGGTGGAATTTCGTAACACTATGAAAAGCATGGCATGCTAGATTTCCTCCCGACCAACACCTTTGCTAAACCGCCAGGTCGACAACCATGACGCATATGCACTCTATCCATGATCCTATCCCTAGAAGTGTGGCGAAGAAATGTTGTTTTGTAAGTCGCAACGCAAGTAAAAGATAAGGTATTGTTACACACTCGTCGTCTGCTACACAACGCAGACTTCACTTCTTCGTGACATGATCCGTAGACGACAACCAATTTAGTCGGTGATCCTCCAGCTGTCGAACCACTTAAGGTGGCTCCACTGCTTATTGGGACCGACCATGCCGAAGGAGATGGCCCTGAAGAGCCAGTAGAGGCCAATGATGACCGCATACAGTGCGGCGAAGATGCCCCAACGAACCTGCTTGTTGAGGTTCCTTGTTGTCCAGTCCAGGCAGAAACCCATGGTCAGGATAGCGAACCACAGCGCGGGGTAGTAGTGGTGAACGTAGGTCACACGGCCCATGGCCATGAAGGGAAGGTAGTGCAGCACCCAGCCGATGACGGGGTAGATTCCAGAGTAGTGGATCTGGTCAATCTCGGTCTGCTTGAGGTCGTTGTAGCCGCGCTGCCAGCGCACAACGTACCAAGCAACGATAAGGACGAAGATGCCAAGACTGGCTGTGCTGCCCCAGTAGACAAAGGGGTTACCGAGCAGGAAGTACTTGACGACTGCAGATAAGATTAGTACATGTTGGATAAGCTAGAAAGGATACCACTTACTGTCGTCGTTCCACCCGCACATACGAAGACCGACGTGAAGAATGGGCCATTGCCAAAAGGCAGAAGCGAGATCGTCCTGCTTGTCGGGATCGGGGACGAGGGCGTTGTTGGAGGTCATCATGGCAACGTTGAGGTGAATGAAATCCTGGAAGAAAGGAGACTTGTAGTCACCAGGCTTGCCAGGTGGGAGCTTGTCGTTGGTGTGGCTCTCAATGTTCCAGTGGGTGTAGACGTCACGAGGGTTGTTCTGCTTGACGCAAGTGGTCTCGATCTGCTTGAAACCCCACTGCGGCAGGTTGACATTGCCAGCTCGGAGGTAGCAGCCTAGATCCTTGTGTCGGAGCCGGAAAGCAGTCGTGAGTGTCCGGATTCTGGAGTAATCCCTGGAAGCGGCATCACGAACGACCTCGATAACCCAGTGATCCTTGGTGTCGCCAACGGTAACATTGCCGTAGCAAGAAACCTCGTAATCGGCCTTGGTGACCGGGGCGGCAACTGTATGCGAGTGCAGGTTGCGGCCAGTCTGAGCGTGAATGAGGCGGATCGTATCGCCATTGCCAGGGAAACGAAGCTCCTCGTTGGCGTCGTAGGGGACCTCATGGCGATTGGGGTAAAAGAACCAGTCGTTGTTGGCATCTTTATGGTGGTAGCAAGTAATCTGCTGCTGAGTCGAGCCTTCGGGGTAGGTCTGAACGTGGGAGTGAAGCAGACCTCCTCCGTAACCCATGTTCTTCAGCGTGGAGCGGGAGCCGTATGCGATCTCAAGAGGGCTGTTCTTGCCGACTTCGGTGCCGCGCAGATTGGCCTGGAAGAGCGAACTCATCTGCGCGTCACCAGGACCGCTGTTCTCGAGAATCAAGAAGTGGAGGTAGAAGGAAAAGGTGTAGACGGCGAGAGGAATGAGGATGAGACCGAAAACGCGGAATGCGACGTGGGTGACGAGTTCCACCTGTTTGTGTTAGCTTCTGAGAATCACAACTTCTGCAATGTCGCCGTACCTTAGGCATCTTGAGGTCGCCGAACTTGCGCCAGAGGTCCTCAATGGTGTACAGACCAACCAAAGCAGTGACAAAGAAACCAACCCACTTGACGCTGCACACGCATCCAATGGAGACACCAGTGAGCATCAACCACAGACCCCACTCAGGAGAGAAGGGGTCGTGCTGCTGACGGTGGAACTTGGACCAGCAGAAGACGGTGGTGAAGGTGAAGCAGAGAAGCATAGAGTCGAGGAGGATGAAGCGGCTGATGGTGGTGTACGAGTTCTCGCAGAGAACAGCCAGGGTAACGAACCAGACGGTGGGTCTTCGGAAGTTCAGCTCCTTTGCGGTGAAGTAGGCCAGGGGAACGCAGACGGCACCAAACGCAGCGTTGAAGAGGCGCATGAAGGTGTAGTTTAGCTCCTCAGGATAGGTCTCGCCAGATTTGAACTCGAACGATCCGTTGTATCCTGCCAGGTATCCGGAGAGACCGACCAGCATCTTGCCGAGGGGAGGGTGGACGTCGAAGTAGAACTCGCGCTTGAGGTAGTGGGAGCCGAACTTGCCGAAACTGTATCCTAGTCAGAACGCGCCCGCAACGGTGCATGCCCTCCTGCTTACTGAGCTTCGTCCCAGGTGACAATTGGCGAAAGGCCGATCTTGTACATGCGCGTAAAGAAGGCGAGTGCGGTGAAGATGAGCGGCGCCCAGATGTACTCGTACTCGTCGAGGAAGGCAACGAGCTCGAAAGGCTGGACATTGTTAGCTGAGATGGTCGTGTCACGTCTGGCCGTCATGAGGCGAACCTTGTCCTTGGACTTCTCCTTGACCTGCGCCTGGTTCATGGCGGGCGATGCCGTCTGGCCAGCTACATTTCTCCTCCGCAGCTCCTCCGCCTGCGCATCAGCGCCTGTTGTGCGCGCTGTCGCCATGTTTGTGAAAGACCTCGAGACGTGTCTGCGGCCAAGGTGCGTCCGCGCAGTGTGGACAAAGTCGAGAAAGGATTCGTGGCTGGTACGGGCGCAGCTGCAAAGCGAGGGGTGCGTAGCGCGAGGAGCACTTGTGCGGCGGGTTCAGCCTGCGTAACGTCTGCCGTTGCCAAAGAACAACAAACTCAAGAAGAAGAGAAGAAGAAGCCCGAAGAAATTGCAAACATGGAAAATGCCCACGGTGAAGAGCAACGTCTGACGGCCCCTGCGGTGCGGTTGGGGAGATCAGTTCTGGGTTGATTCCCGATATAGATTTCTAATGGTTCGAGGGAGCTGTATTCGCGCTAGCCCGCGCAGCTGTAGGGGGCAGACCTTACTGACACTTGTCCTCACGTGAAGGCTGACGTACCCGTGTTCGTGTTCGTGTGCGACAAATCTGCAAAGGGGCCATGGGAACTCTCAATGCTGAGAGGTAGGTAAAGGCTTCCTCGTTCAAGCTGCAATGCGGCCATACAAACGGACCACAGGCCTCAAACATGTCGGACCATATCAAACCATGTCATCGTGTCAAACCATGTCAAAGGGCCGGCAGATCACCCTAGTCCCGACGCCAAAACACAACGAGATCAGAACAGCTTTTATTGACAATCGAATCACCATCTCAAGTCCGCTCATACCGATGCAATGCTAAGTGACGCTTTCCAGCCTTCACCTCTAAGAAATGCTACGCCCCTTCTATCAACCAAAACTTACATGTCGAGCGGAGTTGCTCGTGGATATCAACCGCGTCGCTTACAACCGAGAACAGAGTATGCAAAAATGTCCAGGAAATGCCAATCAGTGTGTTGCAAACGTCTAATCCTCGTCTTGACCAATGCGCTTGTACTTTCCACCTGCGCTGTCGTTGTCTCCCTTGCTTTTGTTGACCATGTTCGAGATCCAACCGCCGACGCCGTCTCCATTCTCCGACTTCGGGGGAGACCTACCGTTCTCGAGATCAGGCGGCTCGATGTCGAGACCAGGGATTGCAGCTTCCGAGGCAAGCCGAGGACCTCCTCGCTCAGAACCACGACCACGGCCACTACCGCTCATCAGGGACTCAACCTCTGCTCGCTGTTGCGGTGTGGCTGCTTGCGTCGTGGCATCTCCAAATAGAGAGTTCATATCTTCAAGGCGCACATTCGCAGTCTCGGGATATATGAAGTAAACTGCAAAACATTAGTGAACCCTTGATGTGGCTGCGAGAAGCAGAACTTACCAATGACAAAACTGGCAGCGCAGAAGAATGCGTGGATGAGGTACAAGCGCCATTGGATGTGTTCCTGCAGGATGGGTGTCATTTCTCCAACTAGCCAGTTGAAGGCCCAGTTAGTCGCTGTACTCAGACTAGCACCCTTTGCACGAATGCTGAGGGGCAGGATCTCCGGCGGGTACAGCCATGGGATGGGACCCCAAGAGTATCCGAATGCGGCGTTGTAAATCATCACAAAGATGACGACCATGTTCGGCGTCCAGCTCGCCTGCAGGAAGATGAAGTACGAGATAGCAGAGAGCGATATGACCATCATCAAAGCTCCGGAGAGCAGGATCTTGCGACGACCCAGAGTGTCTACAATGTACCATGGCGGGATTGTCGATAGAAGGTAGGTGATCGCGTTAATACCGGTCATGAGAATAGCCTGGCGACCGTACCAGCCGGCTTCTTCGAAAACAAGAGGTGCATAGTATGAAATGACGTTGATGCCGTTGAGTTGCGCAAGGGCTTGGGCGGACATGGCGATAAAGACACGCTTGTAGTAGCGCTTGAACATATCCGAGTACGAGCGTTCACCTTCTTGTCGCTGGAGCAGCACGTTCATCTTAATCTCTCGGTATTCGTCGCGCGCTTTGGAGTTGTGTATGTCACCCTTTCCATACAGGTTAGCAATGACCACGATTCCCTCTTCATCATGGTCGTTGTCTAGAAGCCATCTGCCAGTCGTCAGTATAGTCCGTCCAGCGGCCGACTCTCACATACCTTGGCGATTCGCAGATGAGCAGACTGCCCAGAGCCAGGAGAGTGCCCATGATACACTGCATGAACAGTGGAATTCTCCATGCATAGTCGCTCTTGATGTAACTGCAGAAGTAGTCTACCCAGACACTGCAAGCATATCCTGTAATATTACCGGTGAATTCGATGCAGCCCATCTTTCCTCGGTTATGGGGAGGTGAGATCTCAGACTGATAAACGGGTACTATCGTGGAAAGCGTTCCCACACCGAGACCGGCGATAATTCTCCCCAAGAGCATCATGGGCATACCGTTGGCGAAAGTCTGGAGAGCACCGCCGATGACAAAGATAAGCGAACCGTACAAGATGGTCTTGCGTCGTCCGAGGACGTCTCCAATACGGCCTACCACAAGGGATGAAATGAAAGCACCGACTTCCAAGATTGCCACCATGCTGCCCAGCTCGACAGCCGTAGGCTGGTTGAAGTAATCCTTGAAGTAGATGCCTCTGTATGCTTGGGTCAGATATGCTGGAGTGTAGAGGGGTGCAGGCGGCGTACGTGATGATACCGGACATGACTCCCTGGTCATAGCCAAACAGAAACACGCCTAATGAGACGAACACACTGGTGAAGTAGCTATTCGCGTATTGTCAGCACCGTCATTTGCCAGCAGCTATACAGTTTTGCTTACATGAGCTTCTTTCCATGCAGCCCGTGAATACGGGAGGGCCCATCGTTGGGCGCCATGATCTGGGCGAGTATTCTCTCTGCTTTGGAAATGGTACGTGGACCGGGGTCTGGGATCTCGATGTCCTCGAGTCTGAGGGCGTGGTGACCCTTTTCGTGCAGACTGTCCTGCGACGCAAAGCGTGCACGTTTCTGGTGTCGTCGATGCGGGGGGAGTTGGCCTTCCAAGCGGATGGCGAGGGGATCTTCTTGGTCGGCAAGCTGGTCGACGAGATCGCCGGTGTCACTCCAGAGCGAGAGGTCGTCTGAGTGCGAGGAAGGTGTGTCGAAGGAGGACCGCGCGCTATCCTTATCGTTGTCGAGCAGATAAGCGGAGTCGCCGTCACGAGGGCGCGAGGACGAGCTCAAGTTATGGAGAGGGATGTTCGCAGGCCTCCGACTGCTGCCCGAGTTGAAAGGAATGGTGAAGGTTGCAGGCTGAGGGAGCAGCCAACTCCAAAGTAGTGGATCTGGAGAAGGGTCGAAAGGCGGTCGCGAGTGACGTGCAGGTTAAGGTGGGCCCAGGGCTTAAGCGGTCAAGGGCGGTCACATTGGACGGCAGCGGGACTGAAAAGTGCGCGATACGGCGTCGTGATCAGGAAAACGTGAGCTACCCTGTCAGCTCGAGCCTTGAGGGCTGCTGTTCCTGGGGGACTTGGCGGTCACTTCCTACTCGGTCCGGGCTGAACCGGGGGAGCAGCCTGCTGTTGGCCAGCTTGTTGGAGCGGCCTGCTGTGCGATGATGTAGCGGTAGGCTATCGCGGGTGCACATCTACTTGAGGATGGTAAATCCCTATCTCTACACTTGCTATAGGCTACTCAAAAGGCCGCAGCTTCGCCTGAGTCCACGGAGAAGCACAATTTCGAGTCTAGCATTGCTTGAAGAACTCCACATCGATATGGATAGCTCGCTGCAAGCTCGCTGATGGCGGTCGACAAAGCTGCCCGGGCTCCACCAGAGACGCCTGGCAGGAACACCACGACTCATCAACTTCAAGGTCTTCCAACATCAAGCTTCAGACTGGTCTCAGCATACAGCAAATCGACCACCATACACAACGAACCCACGTGTGGGGACCGCGTGGGGACCGCCTCGAGTGTGAGCCTCGAAGCACTGCTGCCTCCCGAGAGTGAAACAGAGGCCACCTGGTGCATGCCATGCAAGCTCAGTCTAAAGAAAAGGCTGCGTTGACGGGCACTGAAACGTCTGTCGAATACTTCCGGTTGGACTAACACGTGAAAACATAGTTGCAGAAGCGCTGCGCCAACTTGACAAAGATGGCTGGCGCGCTGGCGGGCGATCAGTGCTGCACAAACGCGAACGTTGTGCGTCCTGACGTGCAGCTGCCAGACTATCGACAGGGTCGCTGCTGAAAGGGAGGATGCTGGAATATGAGGCCGTTTGATGCCAGAGAAAGTCCATGTCCCAACGACAACAGCACTGACTATGATGAAGTACCCACTTATGATCTCAACCTTGTTGTTGCCATGGAGTCGTTGTGCAAGCAAGCCGGCTGCGAGGCGTGGTTCTGCCGCCAGACTC
Source organism: Sclerotiophoma versabilis (assembly GCA_012274445.1). NCBI lineage: Eukaryota > Fungi > Ascomycota > Dothideomycetes > Pleosporales > Didymellaceae > Sclerotiophoma > Sclerotiophoma versabilis. The sequence continues at coordinate 1,280,095 of JAAROD010000054.1, forward strand.
TCTCCGCGAGTGCGCCGATCGTCCTGAAACACGCCTAGTGCTGCACCTCCTGCCACTATGATTGGCTGCAGCACTGATTGCCAGTTTGCTCGGCCCGCGCGCTGCTTCGTGTTGTGAGTCGTGATGGACAGCGAGAGACTTGAGGAATCTGGCTTGACAGAGCAGCAACGCTTGATTGTTTGTCTTTTTTTTTGTGTGTGCACAAGTCGCCGTCAGGCAGTAAAAAGCCGACACACGAAATCCAAACGTTGGTTCGCGACAAAGTGGTGCAGCGACCGGCACCCCTGACGTTGTTGCTAACCACCCACCTTGGCTCTCTCAAACAAGAAACGGCTCAAAGCACCAGCCACCGTGAACCAGCAGCACATCATCTCTCACGACCCGCACCGCTCCTCCACAATTCACTCTCGCTACCTTTGCCCTGTCAGGCCTGTCAACTCCACTTGCAGCCTGAGTATCGCTCTGCAATACGGAAGACGACGATCGCTGCTGCTGCTGTAGCACCCGACCAAACGCGAGGCTGCGCTGCGCATAGCCAGCCATGTCGAGATACGGAAAGTTCGACGACTTTTGTCGCGACACAGGTAACAGCTGGTCGACGCTGCCAGGTAAGATACCAACGTTACTCAGCAACATATCTTTACTAGATACTAACTGTCGCAGTATGCTATGTACGTTGTTGCCGCCCATGCCCCCCTGGCCTGATCCATTGTTCGCGCGCGCGCCGCTAACCACGATACCACCACAGCTCTTCAGCCAAGCACCCACAAGGAACGGCGGAGGATGGAATGGAGGCTGCACACTTCAAGGCTTCTCTGTTGGCAACGGTAACAGATTGCATAACTTGGGTTCGTAAACCCAATACCTGCGCGCGATTGGAACTTGGCTGATGGGTGCAGGCTCAATAATACTCTGCGGTATCGCAATCCTCACCACCTTTTTCCTGCTCTGGAGGTCTGAAAGGAAGAAGGCTGCCGTTGGGCGAAGGTGCGCGATTGGTCAACAACTGGTGAAGACTGGGGAACTGACATGGAACAGGGAAATGCAACTCTTCCTCCTCGGCTACATCATCATCTCTATCTGCGAGATCTTCACAATTGGCGGTTTCCCTCTGAACGACTCTGTGCGCATTGTATGTACCTCGCTCAGTGAATGGCGACTATGAGCTGACTGTTCTGTAGGCATTCGTTGCTGTACACATCGCTGCAATCGTTGCAACATCCTGGATTCTCATGCTGAACGGCTTGGTCGGCTATCAACTTCTTGATGACGGCACCCCCATCTCAATCGGCCTGCTTTTGATATCTGCAATCATCATATTCGTTGGAACGGGCTATATTGCTCTCGACACTGGCTTCAGCTGGACCGGCTACTGGGATGACACACTCGGTGGGGAGAACCAGGCTTATGCCCTCTACACCCTTTACCAACTTGTGCCTCTGGTTTTTTTGGTTGTCTTCTTCTGCTTGGAGTCATTCCTTGTCCTCCGCGTTCTTGGAGAGCGCAAGCCAATGCGTACGTATGAAAGATTCCAACTCCCTTCAGCTGCTGACCGCATACGTAGTCTACCTCCTCGCTGCAGTTCTTCTCTTTGCCATTGGACAAGTTTTCCAATATGTCATCAGCGTCCACATCTGCACCGGCACCTCTGGCAAGATCAATGGTGGTCTCTTCGAGACCCTTTTCACGCTCCTCTCGGTAGTGATGATCTGGGTCTTCTGGTCGAGCATCACCGAGGACGACTGGCCAGTGCCAACAGTGGCTGGCTCTGGCACATATAATTGATGACCTCGAAGGACATTTGGTGGATGTACAAGATACGGCGTAATGTTTCATGATCTCTCTAGCATAGCGTATACCATTTTGGGGTCTTTGGACGCATTACGCGTCATGCTGCTACTTCACGATACGGATAATGTTTGCTGGGAAGAAGAGCGCAGTTTGTAGTTATGTCAAATTCACATGCAGAACGTAAGAGCGCGTTCTAATTTCTAATCATCACGTGCTCACGCATCTGCCAAAGGCAGATCTGCAACCGATCGTTGAAGCTTCACAAAGCTTCCACACCACTGGAACCTGTCACGCCTTAGTGAGATTGCGGCTGAACTTAGCTCGCGTCGAGAATGCACCATCCCACTTTACCTTAGTAGAGTCTCTTGGAGAAGCAGCAAATGAAAGCTCACGACGTCATCTTGCGTTGTTCATCTGTCGCGTATTCATTCATGCGATAACTTTCTGCAGCAGCCACAACCTACTTGCCTGTACGACACACGCTCGTTAGCTATTCGAACGCAACTCTAGACGCAGACGCAGACGCAGACGCAGCAAATCAGTACCGCAGGCGGTTGCTGCTAGATATCCCGCCAAAGCCGCTCACGAGTGCATCCGCAAGCCATGGCCGACTCAGACTACTCCTACGATGGCGACGAAGTCTCCGGCGACGAGTATGTTGGCTCTCGGGCCAGCTCAAGCCGGCCAGCACCAACGGCGGGCAGTAGGAGACAAGGCACGAAAGAAGCTGCGCCAAAGCCAGAGCGCAAAGCATGGGAAACCGAGTACTCGCGGACAGTCGAGAAAACCATAGTGCCCGTCAACGATGACATAGGGCAGAGTGTACAAGAGCGGGAGGAGGAGCGCAAGCGTAAACGGTTACGCAAGGACACAAAACCTTTCCAACGAGGTATAATACGGCACGTCGTTCTGGTATTGGACCTGTCTGAGGCTATGATGGAGAAGGACATGCGGCCGAACCGCTTCTACACAATGATCAACTACACACAAGAATACGTCCGCGAGTTCTTTGAGCAGAACCCCATCTCTCAGATGAGCGTCCTCGGCATGCACGATGGCATATGCATACGAGTCTCCGAACTCTCAGGCAATCCAGCAGAGCACGCAGCAGCAATCTTGGCCTTGCGAAGCAAAGAGACAGGCAAAGAGCCTAAGGGCGCCCCTAGTCTCCAAAACGCCCTCGAACTTGCGCGCGCAACACTGTACCACACGCCGAACCACGGTACACGAGAAGTCATAGTAGTCTTTGGCTCACTGCTTTCCCTCGATCCTGGCGACATTCACCAGACCGTCAAAGCCTGCGTGCGCGACCGCATAAGAGTCAGCATCATAGGCATGGGCGCACGCCTCAAGATTTGTCAGGAAATTGTCACACGGACAAACGCTGGGGACGAGGGCGAGTACACGATTGCAACGGACCAAGAGATGCTCAAAGAGCTCCTTATCGCAACCACCACACCGCCCGTCATCCGCTCAGACACAGCTTCTACACCTCAACAGCCAGAGAATGGCGCTGCGCTTATGATGATGGGTTTCCCATCACGTGTCGTCGAGGACTCCCCTACAATATGCGCATGTCACGGCAATCTCACTCTCGGCGGTTACACGTGCTCGAGGTGCAGTGCGAAGGTGTGCTCTCTACCCGTCACGTGCCCAAGTTGTCAGCTTACGCTCCTACTCTCAACCCATCTGGCGCGCAGCTACCACCACCTCTTCCCCTTGAGAAACTGGGCTACTGTTTCATGGCAGCGAGCTCGCGAGAAGAACTCTCAAGATTGTGTAGGCTGCCTTACAACGTTTCCGGAGATCCCGTCAAAGCAGGAGCTAGCTGCAAAAGCACTGAAGAAAGAGAGACAGTCTACGACGGGCAGCATGCTGAATGGGCATGCGGAGAGGGACAATAGGGCGGAAGACGATGAGAGCGGGGAGCAGCATGCTAGCGAGAGCGCAAGATACGAGTGCCGATCGTGTGAGAGCCATTTCTGCATCGACTGTGATATGTTCTGTCATATGGTGCTGCATAATTGCCCAGGATGCTTGAGCAGACTGGATCCCGGAGCAATCGCTGATGCAGGGGCGCAGAATGGGGATGTCACCATGACTGGATGAACGATATAGCCTCAATTTAATCAAGAGGAGGCATGCTCTAAAGTGAGCGCAACTGCACTTCCATACTCATCTCTCGCCACCAACATGTGTTCACTTTTCAGGACGACATTGCCATCACGCACGCTGAGAAAAAGATGCATTATCCATTCCGGCAGTCTACCTTGTTCAACGCAGCGAAGAGTCCTCAGACAAGTGTCAACGTTGAGTCGCCACCTCACCTCTTCAACCACCACGCTCTCGACACCAAGTCGTCATGGTCCGAAGGTCTAGCGAAAGCCAAAATCCTAACAGCATGAGTGAGAGTGCAACCAACTACCGAGCTTGAACACGCACAAGGCAGGCACACGGGTTGAGAAAAGAACTATCGTCATTGTCTAAATCACACTCAACTCAGTGTGACTCTCCGCCTCGATCGTTTTTCCAGATATTAGCGTAATGGTGTGTTACTAACTTAGGCGGCAGCTGCTCCTCATGCTCTGTCATGTAGTAATTCGCCGATGCAGCGAACGAGCGCCCGGGCATGACCAGCACGTCGCCAATCAACTTCGGCTGCACGTTCTCCAAAACTTCATCTGGTTCAACAGTCCTGTGCAATGCATAACTCAGACTCTTGGAAATCCCAGTCGAAAACCGCCTCGACCCCGAGAAATCCACAGCATCCCCTGTCATCGCCAATGTCATGTTCTCAAGCGGCACCTGATACTGCTGCATTACCTGCTGCAATGCTTCTACGATATTCTCAATCACTTTCAATATATGCGGCAACCCTGGCTTCGCCATGATGATCCAGGATGCGAACTGCCGCGTAATGCCCGGCGTCCAACCCACGTCAAACTCCCACCCCACAACGACCCCTGTATCGGCTGCATATTGCGGAGGCGCCCAGTCATCGATTGGTATATCAGAGCACTCGACGCCGAGGTCGGACCATATCCTGCCTTGATCATACAGGAGCATATACCGCAGCAGATCGGCTTTTACAGTCGGGATTGTGAGACCCAAGTACGCCTCTAGAAAATCAGGACGATTTATAAACGACATTCTCACGAAGTCTTCCTTGTCTTCGTCTATCAAGAACTGTACGTCGTACCGCCGGTTGGCGGCAATGCAGCCCTCCGTCTATTGTTGCGTTTCGTTATCAAGGACATTGGAGACCAATTTGAACCATATGATCTTTGGTATCGAGGGTGAAGGCGGGGGCAGCGCTTGTTCTAGATGCAGGATTTTATGACCAGATAGATAAGTCTGCTGGTCGACCAGAAGTGAAAGAGAACGGTGACGGCGCAGGGAGACAGGAGTAAGCAACAGCCGAACGCTTCGCATGAGAGCGAAGTCGGACGCAAATGCCACATCCCTTACATGATAACGGGGAGCTCGAAGACCATAAATTCATTACGCAAAGTGTTGCATTAAGTCTTGGCGAATATGTGTTGTCGATGCTGGTTAGGCGCATTCCTGTGCTGGCGTTCGGATTGTGAATAGAAAGGAAAGGAAGTAAGGGATTGTCTACCGTACTTTCAGGGCAGAAACGCAGGTGTTTAAATTATAAGAACCTCCGTGTTCCCATGTTGTAGTCAATGCTATTATCTGACTGTCATCTCGACGCCCTACATATAAATCGTCATTGTTTGTTGCGATTCGTTCACCATCTGCAGAACCAGCCCAGCACCACAGAGCAATCCGTCCGAAATATCAACCATGGACCAAAATTGAAAACAACTGATCCCCGAGATAACGTACAATCAGTGTGTGACCCAATAGTGGCTGGCATCTCTCATAAACGTGTTACGCCTTCGAAGCCTTTTCTGGCAACAACAAGTGCGAACATAGAGGGCATTAGAATCTAAGGCCATCAACGAAGACACCGTTGATCCCCAACCCCAAATTCGCACTCAAAGAAGTAGGCTGGTAGTAATCCAAATAGAACGGTGATGACCCAAAACAATAATCCCCCTCGTCACCGACGAGTAGCGGAGGCTGTAAACAGAGCGGTCGAGGACCGTAGATTGATTCAGAGCAGTCTTTATACCTCCACAACACGACTGACCAGCTAAGATGTTCTGAGTTACCTGGAGTAAGTTAACGAAGTTGACTAGCTGGCTCAACACGAGCTGGAGTCTTTGTAAAGTAAATGGCACAATGGTCAAAGATCGCTATTGCAGAAAAGGAGTATAGGCGCAGAGCACCTGAGTTGGATAAATGTTGCGAGGACAGTGTGCTTCGTTCGTACTGATATCGAGATTCCCAAGAACAATGAGCCGGTGCGAATCAAGTCAGCAGACTGGCGAAAGTGAGATGTATACAACATACAACTTGAATCAAGCGAAGGTTTTGATGTTGGCAAGACTCTTGAGGGTAACCTCAGCACCCTCTACCACAAGAACAATACCCTTGCAATTCAGCGCGACAACCTCCAAGGCAAGCTCGGCCTAAGGGACAGTATCTTCTTAAAAAGCGATGGCCATTAGCTGACCTTTTCGAGATACCATCAAAGCCCACAGGATGGAGCTTGAAGACTACGGCTCGTTCAAGTGAGGGATCTTCGAGCTGTAGGTCATGCGTACTGCATCGCGAGTGCACGCTGCGCATATCCCGCGCCGCCGAAGCTCATCTCTTCACCTTGTTGAAAAAGTCAACCACGATCGTATGGTAGCTTGGAACCAGCTTTATGAGCACCGGACTCGAATCGTCCAAGAGTACTATGCTTCCGCCGGGGCTTAGATCACAGCACGACAGACACCCAGCGTGTCTCCTACAGTTGTATCGCCCACCTTCGTACCTTGTGAAGGCGACAATGATAGCTGGAAGATCTATGAGATCTGCGGGTAATCTGGGAGTAGCAGCGTCGAATTCATCTTGTAAATCAAAGATTCCAAGAGTTGGATGGGTAAAGCATCATAAGTGGTGTAGCTCTGTCTTTTGTTTAAACTTTTTCGTTCCAACTGGTCTGAGTTCTAATGAGTATCGGTGTCTCTTTCTCGCCAAGTTTCGAGCTGTACCTTCAGCAGTACACGATTGTTGCTCAGGCTTTGGTATATATACCGGTATTGTCTTGCACCCGTCGTCGCTTCCAAGCTAGGCAGTTTTTCGGAATATCTTCATACATACAATTACTCTCCTGAACTCTGGTGGAAATGTCTCAAATATGTTGATTTCTTGAGGAAGGGGTGAGTGCAGGATACCGGTACAGAAGGATGAGAAAAGACTGGGCCGCTTTGGGACTGGCTCAAGGCTATCGCTCCTACCTTCACAAGCTCTGTTCCCGACCATTGCATCTATCTCGTTCATCATTGACATTTATGTCTACGGTTATTTTTCTGATTTCAGTCATATATCATGTGTTATGTAAGCTGCATCCAACCTGACGGTATCAAGTCGCGGAAAGTCTTGTCATGGCAGTGCACCTAGCGGCGATGCCTGTTACCAAGAGCCAGACCAACCATGATCATCCTTACTATCTTCTCGGCACCATCCTTCACAAGATTCTCAGTCTGGACAATCGCTTCTTCTAGCGTGAGCGGCCCTCTCATGATGCTTGTGAAGGCTTTGATACCTGCTCCATAACATCCATCCGCTCCTTCTCCGACGGTTCCAGCCAGCGCAACAACTTGCGCTCCGCGTCGCTTTGCTCGGCGAGCAACCTCTGTCGTCATCTTTCCTTGGGTCGACTGTGAATCCAGGCTTCCTTCGGCGGTAATGACAAAGTCCCACTGCTTTTCAAAGACGTGGTCGAATTCGAAGTACTCATTAACGGCGTCGCTTCGAGCCCGAAGCCTGGCGCCAAGCATCATCAAGCCAGCACCAAGACCTCCGCTTGCGCCGCTACCAGGAGTATTAGAAATATCTCTCTTCAGCGTGGTCTGCGTAACCTGGGCCAGTCGGTCCAATGCTGCTGCAAGTAAATCCACCTGCTCTGGGGTAGCCCCTTTCTGGGGACCGTATACTCGTGCAACGCCCCTAGGACCGCAAAGGACATTCTTGATGTTGCACACAGCTTCAATATGAACCTTCTCGGCTATAGATACGTCAGAATGTTTACTAGGAGTAATTCAAGGGCACTTACTGGCGTCTTTGCGCAGTCGAGGATGAACATCGCACCAACAAATCTTGTCTAGGCGTGACAGTGCCCGACCTCCGTCAGCCTTGGGAAGCTCTTTGCCCTCTGTATCAACGAGACGAACGCCAAGTGCCTGGAGCATACCAGCGCCGCCGTCAGAAGTCCCTGAATCTCCGCAACCAACGATGATCTTGGTACATCCGCTATCCAGCGCTTTCCTGATCAGCTCTCCTACACCATACGTTGTGGTGACAGTTGGATCGCGTAAGTCTTTGGGTACAAGACGAAGCCCAGCGGCTGCAGCCATGTCCAGAACAGCTGTCTTATTTCTGTCGTGGAGAAATCCCAGGTGTGATTGCACAGGCAATCCAACGGGGCCTGTCACGGCCACATCCACAATCTTACCGCCCTGAGCCGCTACTAAAGCACGAGCAAAACCCTCTCCGCCATCGTGCAGAGGAAGCTTCTGAATGACGACAGACTTCTCATCTAAAACCTTCCGGCAACCAGCCTCGATGGCATCCGCTATATGTTCTGGGCCAAGGCTCTCCTTGAAACCAGAAGGCGCAATCAGGATTCTTAGCGGATATCCCCGAAGAATCTCTGAAGTCGGTGTTGGCAGTATACTTGACGCAGAAAGCAGAACTTCATCGACCTGCTGTGGTGGCAGGTTGAATGTCTTCAAAGTGCGAAGCCTCGGTAGCTTTGGTCGACTGGCTAGTGTGTCTGGCACAACGTCGGGAGCGCAAATATCGGCGTTGGTGGGAAGCATGGTGAGCATAGTTCGGTGGTTGAAGTTGGTATGTGTATCCAGATGTGAAAGATGATAGGAAGCAGATGAGCGTTTTGACGGTCACTGATTGCTACTGAAGAGAAAGCTGTTCAGATCTGCTTGATGGTGCTTGTTCGAGGATGAGCACGCGACATTCTTCTTAAATCCACCGATTACCTCTTCCCCCAGATTCCTTTGCTATTTTCCTCGGACTATCTCAGGCTACACAGCCTGACGATAAAGATACTACCCCGAGCGACGCACATTACATCGCCTTGAGACGACGCTTACAGCCTTGGACGCGGCCAACCGTCAAATTCAGTACAACACTAACAAGGAATCTAGCAGCCACTGATGGTATACTTCCATTCATAGATATGTTGTCTACACAGCCGCGAGTTACGACTACTGAGACATAGCCATTGACTAAGGTTGTCTGGATCGCGATACTTTACCAACAAGCTCTCTTTGTCCCATTCACCAAGTCTTGATCTACAAGTCTGCTTGATCTTCCTGCATTTCCAAGTCTCTTGACGTTGCTCGACCAGCCAATCAGGGCCAATCACGTGCGTTCACCAAGCGCGTTAGCGAATCCAAGTCGCGCAGCGTCCAAGATACGCTTGGCGGTACTTCTGAGCACAGCCAGGCTGGTGACGTTTACAAGGCAGGCTGTCAACCAGAGTGAATATCCACACTGTGATGCCTAATTGGGATTCGGGAGCATTTCTATTGGACGTGAAGTCAAATTCACACTTGCTTGCCACGCGAGCACACTATCTTGTTTCTATTCCTGTTCTGTTACAGCCTGAATGCCTGGACGCTGCATGCCGCAAATATGATTTCGGGTTGCATAGCACCACAAGAGATGGCGTCGGGACTTGAATCAGCACTTCTTTTAGGTAAGTCAATACCAGCCTTGTAGAGATAATACAATCAGCCTCTTGGATAATCATTTCCGCGACACTGCCTCAAAATCTCGAGATTGGAGGAACACATGCCCTGTTATATGACATTGAGAACTCTGCAGACTTTGCTCTGATACGGAGGATACTGTCGCTCTACCAATGCTCTCCTGTACACTCGTTTCACGCAATCCACGACCCTCTTTCAGCATGTGGCTACCAGGAAGGATCTACAAGAGAGCTTCAGCCAACGATTACGAAAGTCCCCGTGACTCGCACGAGCTGCCCAAGTTTTCCTTTGAAGGCGATGATAGGCCACTCGTTAGCACTGAGCGACTGTTCAATCAGTGGTCTGAGGACGAGGAGACAGCATACAAACCCGAGTCCAATGCCATAGAAAGTGCACTAAAATTGGAGCAAGACATTATTGTAATTGTAGGTAACCTAAATCTATGTATAATCCTAACGCGTACTGCAGATCACCTGGGATGGACCGAACGATCCCGCGAACCCTCTTAACTGGTCGCAGTCACGCAAATGGGTCGTTACAATGCTTGGTTCGTTTGAGTACCATGTTCTGGATATGTGCTGATCGTGCCACTAACGATTGGGCCAGTGTCGATGTTTACTTTTATCAGCCCTTTTTCATCTACCATGGTCACACCAGCACTGCCAGTCATCGCAAGTGACTTCGACATACCGGAAGGCTTCATGCGCCAACTTATCATGACAATTTTTCTCCTGGGCTATGCTCAAGGCCCTTTTGTACTGGCACCACTGAGCGAGATCTATGGCCGGGTTACAGTTTTACAGTATGCCAACTTGATTTATCTTATCTTCAACACAGCATGCGGCTTTGCTCAGACGAAAGAGCAGATGCTTGCCTTCCGCTTCCTCAGTGGCATAGGCGGAGCAGCACCTCAAGCAGTATGTCACCATATTTAATCCACAGACTCTCACACTTCACCACTTCGAGCATCTACTTACCGACATCTAGCTGTGCAATGGCGTTCTCGCTGACACATGGTGCAAAGAAGAACGCGGCAAAGGTCAAGCCATCTACGGCATGCTCACCTGGATCAGCCCTTGTGTAGCTCCCATCTGTGGTGCATACATCTCGCAAGGCGTAAGCTGGCGGTGGATCTTTTGGGCGACCTCCATCTTCACTGTGGTCGTCCAGGTTACCGCACTCTTCTTTCTCCGCGAAACATTCACCCCTGCAATTCTGGCCAAGAAGGCAAAGCTTATCAGGAAGGCACTCAAGGGCATTCGCAACGATGTCGTCGTGCGCACGGAATATGAGACTGGCGATCGGTTTAGCAAGATCCTGCGCAAGCGACTAACCTTGCCATTCATCATGATGTTCACTCATCCAGCGACGCAAGCACCTTCGATCTACCGCGCATACTTGTATGGCATCATGTACCTTATGCTCTCGACTTTTCCCCTCGTTTTTGAGGAAGTATATGATATGGATGTCGGTCCAGCATCTCTCAACTACCTGTCCATGTGTCTCGGCTTCATGATTGGGTTACAGATCTCGCATCCGCTCATGGACGGTGTAAGTCTTCTCGCACGACCAGATCCTACAATCTTATCTAACGCCACATAGCTCTACGCCCGCTTAAAGACATACTACAACCTCGAAGAAGGTCTTCCTGAATTCCGCGTCCCACCCATGCTTATCGCTGCCATACTTTGTCCCATTGGGCTCTTCGTATACGGCTGGTCTGCACAAGCAGGTGCACATTGGATTGTACCAAATATTGGATGCGTCATTGTCGCTATTGGTATGATCATTGGGTTTCAGTGCAGTCAGGCGTACACCACAGATGCATACGAAGCGAAGTACGCTGCTTCTGCTGCGGCAGTAGGCGCATTCATGCGCACGATGTGTGGATTCAGTTTCCCGCTGTTTGCGGTGCAGATGTATGAGACCCTGGGCTTGGGGTGGGGGAACAGCTTGCTTGCCTTTTTAACATTGGGGTTGGCGCTGATCAGCCCGGTGCTGCTGTGGTTTTATGGCCCGAAGTTGAGGGCTATGAGTACAAAGGGGTTGTTGTAGGTGGACAACGCAATGGGAAACTTGACTTACGAATTATGACTGTGTTCAGCGAGGAGTTCTGCGCACCATGGACAGAACTGATAGATAGCATTTATCTGCTTCAAATATCGGTTTGCTTATAAAATACACATCATAACCGTAAGGACTTGTTTTCCAGAAAAGAAAGGGAAAAGCGTAAAAAGCCTATGTCACACATTTGATGCTTCTTACTGGCATCTCGTTAGACCGGAAGTCTTCAACACTCGTCGCTCCCGAGTACGTCACTCTGCTGGCTCACCGATCTCGGAGTCGACTCAAATGCGCCTCAATCCACCCCGCACTTCAAGAACCCACAGCCTCACACGATCTCCAGGAATAAGAAACGGACCGATCTGCTAATATGAGATTCGACAAGCGTTTCTGCTCGTTGGTCCGGGCCGCGGCAAAGCATCTCGGTACTTGAATCGATGGACCCTTTCCTTCCGAATTTCGGAACAACGTGCAGGAGGACGTTGCGTTCACCATTGAGAACTCTCTGTTGTCGCATTGCAACTGCAGCTTCTGTATAGGCACAATTCTTCAACATGCCATATCTGAGCTCGCAGCCCAAGATCCTCATCGCAGGTGCTGGTATTGGAGGCCTCACAGCCGCGCTCTCGCTTCACGCGGCAGGATTTACCGACATCCAACTCTTCGAAGCCTCGTCAACACTCACAACACTCGGTGTCGGTATCAATGTACAGCCCTCAGCGGTCCTAATTCTGCGAAACCTTGGCCTTCTGGAGGCCCTCGAGAAGACTGGGATTCAAACAGCAGAGCTGAATTTCTACAACCGCCATGGCGATGCCATCCTCAGTGAGCCTCGTGGCAAACACGCCGGCTATGCAGTTCCTCAATTCTCAATCCACAGAGGAGAGTTCCAGATGTTGCTCCTTAGTGCGGTGAAAGAGCGTCTTGGTGAGGACTCTGTGCACCTTAACCACGCGTTGACCGGATTCGAGCAGAGCGAGAAGAGCATCACAGCGCACTTCTCGCAACGACGTGACGGTGCACCCGCCGAACTCTCCGACCTTTCTGGCGATGTCTTGATTGCAGCTGACGGTATCAATTCGACTGCGCGGCGCATCTTGTACCCCAATGAGGGGCCGCCAAAGTTCTCTGGCCGCATGCTGTGGCGCGGATGCTTGGAGCGCGAACCATATTTGACCGGCGCAAGCATGGTGTGGGCAGGACATGCGGATCAGAAGTTCATTGCATACCCCATCTCCCAACGTTCAGCAGACAAAGGAAAGAGTCTAGTGAATTGGATTGCAGAGCTGCGCATTCGAGGGAAAGACGACAAGGATCTCACGCCACCAAGGACAGATTGGACGAAAGCTGTTGACAAGAGCGTTTTTGAGGGACCATTTGAAAGCTGGAAGTGCGGTGGTCTCGAAATGAAGGATCTGATCGACAAGACAGAGAAGGTGTTCGAATTTCCCATGTCTGATCGCGATCCAGTTGATCAGTGGTCGTTCGGTAGATTGACACTATTGGGCGATGCGGCGCATGCCATGTATCCCATTGGATCGAACGGCGCGTCACAAGCTATCATTGATGCAGAAACGCTGGCCAAGCATCTCAAAACTACGACATCGGACGTGACTGCGGCACTGAAGGCATATGAACTCGAGCGACTACCTCCTACAGCGAAGATTGTCATGGCAAATCGTGCGAACGGACCGGACCATGTCTTGCAGATGGCTGAAGAGAGGGCACCAGATGGGTTCAAGAATATCTATGACGTTATCCCAAAGGAAGAGCTGGAAGCTATCGGGACAGTGTACAAGAAGGTTGCAGGGTTTGAGATGGACAGCGTCAATATCAAGGCGAAAGAGACAGAGGGAGAGAGCGAGAGGTTACAGCTGAGAAGCCCTAAGGATTGGATTTGATAGTCAATATCGAACATCCAGAGGGTACTTCCTCCGCTAATTACATCTGAAACAGCAGCTGAGGTAAACTGACTACTGTTGCGAGTGACTTTGTCTCACGCGGACACCCAAGCATTCTCCCAGCAAAGTCACACATCTCCCGAGTTCGTGACTATTCCACAGCCACGTTGGCAGTACACACACTTGCGACTCAAACAACCGTGGCGTCCTGCCAATCAAAGGCGTCGACGCCTAAAACGGTCGCATGTCAATTTGTGCAACCTGAGCCACGGCAATGACGCAGCTGACAACACAATGTCGCCCAATTCCCATATGTGGGCTATGCGTTTCTTTGATTGATTTCCACTCCAATCAGCCCTGGGGCTGAGACTGTCAAAGAAAGGAGGATAAGGACTTATTGCAGACAAAGCTACGTGTGACAGGATCTTCACTGTCAAAGCCTCCACGTAACAACGGTAGTATATGAACAACGCACAGCACCTCTTCTCAATACTTGCAGCTTTTCCAAGAGCTTTTTTCTTGAGTCGAGAAATCTCTCGGTATCGAACCTCATGCGTAATCCCATTTATCCACACATCTCAAATTTGCATTTCCATCCATCCACACACAACATGCCCGGCCTTGATTCTATGCGCCGACGGCTCTCCAGCATAGCCAAACCCACCCCAGAGTCCACCACGCCCCCATCTCACACGCACCTCGACACCCGCCTCCTCGACCCGGACTACTTCAATATCGATGCAGACGACCTGACATGGTTCCACAAAGTCAACCTCGCTGTGCGCCGGGCCATGGCCACACTTAGCGTCGCCAACGACTACATGCACATCCAGCGCGTCACCGTCTTAGCGTACCAACTGTACCAGACCGACGCATCTTCACATCTTTGGGCGCGCGACATCGATACGCGCACCATCGTCGTCGCAGCCATGGTGTCGTCGCTCGGCGCGCTCGAACACGCCGAGGACCATGCTGGGAACCAGAAAAGTCCTGGCCTCAAATGGCCTGATAGTCCTGATGCCGTTCAACATATTCATAATGATCTGTTGTTTGGCTTCCTCCGACGTTTGAACTGTCCGCCTGATGTCGCGGGTCCGGCGGCCCTGATTGCGAGCCTGGTTAGCGCTTCGAGGGACGGTGGAATCGGAGAGAAGATGAGAGATCATTGTGAAGCGTATCCTGCGCTGAGATTCGTGCATGATGCTGTCATGTTGGATGACTTGGGGTGTGTGGGGATTGCAAGGTTGGGAGCGCTGAGTAAGAAGACCTTACTTGAGATGGTGTATAGGATGGATACGAGGTTGGTGCATTATGTCGGGTTGATGAGGACAAAGGCTGGCAAGAAGGAGGCGGAGAGGAGGTGGGTACAGATGCTGGAGATGAGGGAGGGGTTGATCGGTCAGACGGATTGTTCAGTCGGATTGCAGTCTGATTGAAGGAGAGTGTCGTGTAGAGATGACCCTAATAAAGCGCAGAGCCTGCAACTCTGTGAGCATCCTCGATGATACTTTGAGACACAGCTATCTATGTTCAGCATTATAGAGAACAACAGATTCGTCGAAAGTCTCCAGCAGTGATGTCGAACTAATAAATCTGAGATACTACTACCGATGATCTCTTCAGTGGTGCATCTACATCTAAGTCTAAACTACCCGTGCAGCTGTTTTCCGCCGCACAGTACTAAGAGCCCGCAAGAATGATGGAGTTGAATCTACTACTACCCGCAAAGCTATGCTCGCTGTGTACCATCTCTTCAAATGTCTGACAGTGACGCTCAAAAAGTCCAAAGATGTTATTGGCAAAGACCGACTCAGGTACAACGTAGTGGGCAGGCTGCATAAGTACCCACTTATATCTACCTCGATCTAGGGACTGGTGAGATCGCGTGGTAGCTCGCTGTGTGGTTTATTTACGATGATACCAGGTATTTCAGCCGCCATAGCAGTGAAACAAAAGCATAGATATTTTGAACCATGTAGAGCATGATTTTCAAGCGAGTGACAAGGGACGTCGTAGTCGACCGCTGTTTCGCGAGTGCCTGCAGGGCGCAAGGAAAGCAGCGAATAGATTCGGTCTCATGGATCAACACGTTACTTGTTCGCATGCTGCGACAATCAGATCATCAGATCGTTCCGCGGCCCTCTTGCACTGTTGCGAACCCTGTCCTAGATGTGGGCAGCCTTCTCCCGAATCGCCCTCCGTCGATCTCCTCTGCTAAGATGAACTAGATTTAAAAAAAAAAAAAACACTAGCAGTCTTTGAGTTCAAGCAGAGCAGCACAGCCGCCTTTCGTATTGTCGAGAAAGCCCCGGACTCCAGCAGATCCCAACATTACACGTCACACTCAATCCATGCCTGCTACATTTCATTACCCCAGAATTTACTTAAAGTTGGTCGCATGTTCAACATCCAGATGCAATATGCGTACAAGCTCCACCGAACAGAAGAAGAGCAGGATCCAAGGTTGATACCGCGGCTGTGTTCTGCTGTTGGAGATGGTGTTCTCGTGCTTCCTTCAGGGCAAGTGCAATGCGTTCGCGCTACGTAGGATCCATGCCGCGCTAACACGCCAAGAACTCTCACCCACCTCGCTTATGCATATTTTGAATCTACTGCTACGACGTCTTCGACTTTCCTTCGACCAGCCGACAACTAACCTCGCCAGCCGCCGACATGTCTGCCAACGCCCTGAACAAGATCGCGCCCAACAGCCCCTCGAGGCAGAGCCCTTCTGAGATCGAGACCAGCATCGCCAACGCAAGTTTTCCACTGTCAATCGGCATGCGACCACAGGACTAACAACTGCACAGGCGTTGACTGACCTCGAGAACAATGTCCCCGACCTGAAGAGCTCTCTGCGCCCTCTGCAGTTCGTCTCTGCCCGCGAGGTAAGATAAGCCTCCACCTACAGCGCACCGAGCGCTCGCACACCTTCCACGCACACCCATACCCATACTTTGATCGAAGAGGCGGTGGGCACTGGGCAGCACAATTTGCTGACACCAGGATTCTTAGATCGAGGTTGGTCACGGACGCAAGGCCATTGTCATCTTCGTCCCCGTCCCTCTCCTCCAGGGCTGGCACAAGGCCCAGCAGCGGTAAGCAGAGCCAGAAGAAAAGCTTGGTGAACAGGGGCTAATATATGCATCAGCCTCACCCGTGAGCTCGAGAAGAAGTTCTCCGACCGCCACGTTCTGATCGTTGCTTCCCGCCGCATCTTGCCCCGCCCCAAGCGCTCCAACAGGTCCCGCACCAGCCAGACCCAGAAGCGCCCCCAGTCCAGGACCCTCACCGCTGTCCACGACGCCATTCTGTCCGACCTCGTCTACCCCGTCGAGATCGTCGGCAAGCGCCTCCGCACCCGCGAGGACGGCTCCAAGATCCTCAAGGTCGTTCTCGACGAGAAGGAGCGCGGCGGTGTCGACTACAGGCTCGACACCTACTCCGAGGTCTACAAGCGCCTCACCGGCAAGGGCGTCAACTTCGAGTTCCCCCAGTCCGCTGCTGAGTACTAGACGTGCTGCTGGCGGTTGTTTTGTTTAGCCTGGGCATCATACGGTTCAGGAGTACGGCTTCGGAAATGCATCATGTATCCGGCATCAAAATGGAATGAGATGATATGAGCCCGCGATGGGCACCCCTTCAAGATACCACTGCAATTGATTCCTTTTTTTGTGATGGTCACTTTCGTCTTCCAGTGTTCTCCACCTACTGACGGTCCAGCTCGGGGTAGTGCCTGAACACACCCATACTGAATGGCTTCCTCCTGTCGCTCGCCAGATACTCCATCACCCCACTCGCCTCCTTCACACTTTCATAAAACGTTCCAAACAACAGCTCAAACTCACCCTTCCTGGCCTCCATCTCCTTTGGAAACGCAAACAGCAGCCCACTCAACACATGCCACAATGTCGTATCCGCATAACTCAGCTTGTCGCCGACCAAATACTTTCCCTGGCCTTTGCTCTCATTCCCCTTGAGTACCCTCTCAAAGAAGCCCAAGAACTTGGGGATCCTAGCCTCCCTAAAGTCCGTCGCCTTCTTCAAGCTCTCCTCCTTCTGGTCCTCGTAGTACTTGGCGACCGCGATGGGATGGTGCGTGTCGTGCGCTTCGTTGTTGAGGTCGAGCGCCGTGAGCGTGTGCGATAGGATCCATTGCGCTTCTGCCTCGTTGGTGCCCGCGAGGCCGAGTTTCGGACCCAGGTAGGACAGGATCGAGGGTGTTTGGTAGATGAGGAGTGGGTTGCCGTCTGGGCCTTCACTGGGAATGCGCAGCGCAGGGGGTGCGAAGGGCGGCGGGTTGCCGTCGGTGCCGGTGGAGGAGGAGTCGATGAGGGAGGTTACTGCTTTGATGCCTGGGATTGTCAGTTTGGCTTCGTGATGGGCCGATGCGAGGCCGATGCGAGCTGGTGTAGTGGGGCGTGGTGTTGACTATGCTGGTGTACATACCATCCTCGGACTCGTTGGCGGTGTCTTTATAAGATACACCGGCGGCTTCAAAAGCGAGGCGAATGAACTCCCCGCGCCCTGGGATGCCGGGCCAGTAGAGCAGCTCGTATGGTGGATTGGTGCGGGCTTTCTTGTTGGCAGCCATGGCATTGACGCGTTCGTGTGCAATCTGAGGCTGTTCGAGACCGAGGATCGTATTGTTAAGGTAGCGAGCACTCAATCGCTGCTATAGTTGTGTAACTTTGGGCGTGGAAATGTTTCCGTTATATGCTGTAAGCAGCATTGATGATTCGAGATAAGCGTCATTCTGTGGGGAAGCTCCTGCGGCTCAGGCGGAGCTGCGCGGCGTCTACAACGGACCACACTTGGAGAACGTTCTTTGTCTTGTCCTTGGATGCTCTTGTACTTCACAGTCTGCCATCTGTTGAACCTGTCCCCCGCCCCGTGCATGTACGGTTTTCGTGGCCTTGCATGTGCTGCGTGCCCGCCAATGGTCAGCGCTGTACCTTTGTCCTGAACAGTAAGCATCACATCGTTGGCCAGCATGTCGCCGCAGACGATAGAGACCGGTAAGTTACTCGAAGCTTCTGAAAGCCGCTGTCAGCTTCGTGCACGTCGCTGATACGGTAACGACGGCACGAGCTGCATGAGGTGGTGGGCTGAGTGTTCTCGTTCACTTTATGTGCCACGTCCGAGCCAGGCGATACGCTCGCCTGTGCCCCGCACCATATCAACTTCATGCGAAGGAAAGCTGCGCCTTGTTCAACTGTACCAGCCCTCGTTTGCTGGAATATAGGGGAGTTGTCGCACACTTTCCTCTCGCGCTTCTTTAAACAAAGTGTCGCTGTCTACTTGACCCCACTTTCTTCTAAGACGAGCTAGCGCTTAGCTCCCACGAGAGCTTGCTGTTGCCTCACGCGCTAAGACCCGTTCACTCCAGTGATTACCACGGACAAATTTGCCTCGTAAACTTTGCTCAACCCTATGGTCGGACTTCTCGATATGGCAAACTACGATCTAAATAACTATTTAAGGCAGATGGAGAGCTTTCGAGCTGCCGATCATGCCAGAGAAAACCTTGTAAACGTGAGTAGTAGAGCTGAGATAGAAGCTGCACATGACGCCGTCGCTGACGAATGCAGGAACTCATTGAAAAGTTCTCAAGTCTCTTACGAGAACACGCTGAGTTGAAGAGCGACTACTTAAGCGAAAGAGACAATAGGAGAAATTATCAGTCTAGGGTCGAAGAGGTGAATCGAGCCGTGATCGAGCATGAACGTCAACTGGTATGGGCTCCACCTGTTACTTTCATATCAACTACTCTACCATACTCCCCTCTCCTGGAAAACTTCAACCGTGTGGTATACGGCACATGCCATCTTGCCCATCCTTCGATACATTATCAATGCGCAACTACATGCCGTATACCTCCAGCTAACCCATGATTGTAGGACGCTAATTCATTTGTTCTGGCCCTTATCGATGGAGATGGCGCTATTGTAGGTACTTTCAATGTAATCCTTTCACATTCGCACTCAAGTCAACCAAGTTGGCTGCTGCTTCAACAACCTTCCGCTACATGCATCTATAAAGAGTATTGCTGAGCATACATTGACTTGCATCATCACACCTCAAAGCCTCCTCACACAGCTGAAGACAGCTTGCTGACTGCGACTAGTTCCAAGATACCCTACTTCAGGCAGCTGCTGGTGATGGTGGCTCAGAAGCTGCTTCCCGACTACACCATGCTGTTCACAATCATATCTCGTCCCTATACAGCAATTCCGGAAACTGGCCAATTATGGTCCAGATCTACCTCAGTCTCGATAAGCTAGCTTTCAAACTGCAACAGGTTGGACTGCTGCGTCACCCTCAGGAGCTCCGATCTTTCGCCCAGCGATTCAGCGTCAACCAGCCCTTATTTAGTATTATCGATGTCGGTCAAGGCAAAGAGCGAGCCGACCACAAGATTAAAGGTATGTTCGAGGCTCGTAGTATGAGCAATAGTAAGCTAAACAGGGAACAGAAATGCTGCGCACCTTCAGTGACAACCCTACCTGCCGTCACATCATCTTTGGCGGCTGTCACGATGCCGGCTATCTCCTAAACCTCGATCAGTTCAAACACAACGAAGCGAAAGCAAGTTGTATCACCCTGCTGGAGTCAACTCCTGCATACAGAGGGTTTGCGGACTTGCCAAACTTCAAACGTGCCAAGTTCGATGATGTCTTCAGGAACGAGCCTTTACCTGAGTCCGTTCCTATCAATACTACTGTAGCTGCAGCTCAGAGCCCACCGCAATTAGCACAGACTTTCCCTGTTATGCGCTCGTTAACAGATAGGACGCCTCCCGCTGCGTCTGTGTTGCCAACGGCTATCAGTTCCCCACCTGACACGCCGGCGCCTTCTGTGTCAGCTACGGAGTCGAGTGAAGACTCTTCCTGGGCTAATGTTGGCAAAGCTAGCACCGAGCGCACGAAGAACATCTCCGTTGCACCGACTGCCAAAGGCAAGGCGAACTCCAAGAAGAAATACGCTTATTACAACAAGAACGAACAAAGACTTGATGAGCCGCTCCCGCCTCGCGATCGAGCATCCGCGGAGTCTCTGGATACTCGTATGAAGAAGAGCGGTAAGAAGATGTGCAACAACTTCCATCTAGGTGGCTCGTGCATACAAGGCAAATTCTGCCACTTCCAGCATGAGCCTAAGCTCAGCCCGGGCGAGCTGGTTGCTTTGCGTTATAAAGCTCGAAGTTTAGCGTGCAATAACCGGTACTGCGAGGATATTGACTGCTGTAAGTGTTTCTTCTGATCTTGTGATGATTCGCAAATATTGACGAAAACAGACTTGGGCCATCAATGCGCCAATGAACGCGACTTTGGTAGCTGTCGCTACGAGAACACATGTCATCTGCGTTCTACGCATGGCATGGATAGAGAGAAGTACGTGAGGGTCGACAGAAATGGAGTCGAAGAGTACGCGCCATAATCGTTACTTAGATCCGCGTGAGATGGTAAACAAGGACCATGTTGCGGTTCTAAGTTATAATTGTTACAATATTCGCCCTTAGTGTTTGTGTCCATGAACATGGACATTACCGTAACGCGCAAAAGAAATAGTGAAGATCGGAATGCAAGACCGTTACATCGACTTCCAAACTATTAGGTATCATTAACTAAAGAAAGCACTAGCGTAACGCCAAACTTCGTTCGCTTGCTAGAACGCGTACCATCGACTTCGTAAACACATATTCATATCAAGGAAAGGCAACACCATGCCTACAACAAGCAGACTGGCAAGCACCCATCATAGTCTTGCAGTATCGCCTCTCCAATCTCCTCCTGCCCTCGCACAACCCCCATCCATCCATCTCACCACCTATCCCACTCTTAGACGCGCGAGCGACGACCACCAAAGCTCTTGCTGCAACACCGTTAGCACCAGTCTGTACCTCAAAAGACACGTCTCCACTTACCCAGGGCCCTCGTTGACGACCGGCTGGCGTGTCAAGCGGTGGTAAGTAATAACGCCAAGAACGAAAGTCGTGAACCACATAATCAAGCTGAGGAAAGAGAAGGCTTGCGCCGCCTTCCACTGTCCGCAGTAGTTGCTGCGGCTGAGGCTGATTCCGCCCCAGGCCCATGCGCTGCCGCAGCCGGCATTGTTGAACCAGATGACCAGGACTGCAAAGACGGCGGCCCATCCTGCTGTGAAGACTGTCATGCGATGTTAGTTACATGACCAATGGTGCATGGCTAATAGGTGCATCCCTAAATGAGTGCAGCAAGTGGAGAAAAGGGTAACGTACACAGATCAGATCCGTAAGAGGCCATGCTCGACTTGGTTGGGATCATCCAGATGACAGAAAATATGATTGAGAGAGAGGACCACACAATGGCGAAGACGGTGCGCCCAAAGGGTCCAACGCCACGGCGGCTACGCTGGTACATGAAGTACGATGTGAGACCGAGGACGACTGCTGCGAAGACGAACTGCGCAGCGCGCAGGCCGAGGGAGAGGAGGCGGGAGAAGATCATCGTGGTGGTTGTTTGATGAGATCAGGTGTTGAAAGGAAGGGTAGATGGATGGATGGGTTGGGAATTGGTCGTGAGAGGTGTGACCGTTTGGAGTTGTTGGTTGTGTGAGTTGAGCTGGATGTCGATTCTACTGCGCACTGCTGTAAGGGTTATATAGCAGATCTAGTGCCTACGATCAAGTTTCCAACGAAGATGCAAACGTCCAAGCAACAACGTCAGCCATGTTCGTCACGCACTGCAGGGTCCGCAGCCCTGCGTAACACGCCTGGGCTGATGCGAGCCTAGCATCTCGCTTCTTGCCGTTAACCGTAGCGCATTCGAAGCTCAAAATGAAAATTGCCCATTCCCCAGACATGCACGACGCGCGGTGTTGGCGCACGCGCTTGGGTATGAAGTCATGCGGCTCGGCGGTACCATGTCGAAACAATCGATGAGGTCGGAAGTAGTGTCGGTGGCATGATCTGCAAGCAACAAACGTAGCACACAGGCAGGATGTTCCTGCTTCAAGACAAGCAAAAAGGGAGGTGCCGGGTGTCTGGGAGATCTGGACCGTACATGGCGGTGCGCTGTCCTCTGGGCACGATCATCATCAGTGGTGGTTGGATGATGGCTGGCCTTCGATCTACAGTGGGCTTGATCGTGAGTCTGTTCCCTGGGCACTGTGGCTTTTAGCAGCTGAATGACGGTTTCGGTGATGTCGTGTGAAAGGAAAGAAAGGCTAAGTCGGCAACTTCGGCGCTTTCGGATGGGACCGAGACGCTGCATGACGTTGCTCAGCCACAGCTCCATGCTCAACACCAAAAATAAAACTTGCTTCCTGTGGCTGATGACATGTGTTGAACGCGACTTCAACATCATAGTTGAGCATTGCCCCCGCTTTTCCGAGGACCTTTGCCGATATGCGAGGCTGAAAAGCTGACCGAAGGTATGACGAAGTGGAAGAGAAAATCTTTAAATGGCAGGTGTTCAACATCATGAATCCCATTCGATCTCTTCGCATTACGAAGTACTTGCCTGAACTGTCTTCAGGTCTGTAACAGTAGCGAACATCAGTTCCCTCAGCCCTCCTAGACCCCGCTCGGCCAACCAGTTGAGTACAAAGACTTTGTATCCGTTAGCACCTTCCAAATCCACATTGACGCCTCCATTCCTTAAGTCTGCCAGACTTTGCTGGCTTACTGGACCTGTATGCCACTTAATGCTGCCCCGATCATACCCTTCTTGGTCGATCTCCCGTTCTTCGAGCGCATGCCATGCTGCAGAAGACATCGATGCAAGCCAAGCGTTGTTGGATAGATTGAACGCGTTACCGATGGCGTATTCGCGATCCAACCTACTCAGATAGTCGTTGAGTGATGAGCGCAGTAATGGCTCACAGAACATGCCAACAGACTTCTGTTCGGCGACTGCTAGGCCACGAGCTACCCAGAAGAAGTTGTAGACATCGCGCAAACACCAGTTCAGCCCGTCTGTCACTTCACTTGAGTAGTAGTGCTTAACCGGCCTGGGGTGCGCGTCGAAGGCTTGCTTGTAACTGCCAATGATGCCGCAGATCCGAGATACCACAGCAGTCGATGAGCTCTGCATCAGAAAGTACACAAGGTGCATTGGCGGGAGTAGGATGGGGATAACGTGCGGCTTGGAAGATGTGGAAAGCAGTTCCCAATAGGCCAAAGTAGAAGACACAACTTCAGCTCCCATTTCCGAGGGTAGCGACAGAAGCAGAGAAGTCGAAAGTATTGCAAAGTGTGAAACTGAGTCTTTCAGAAATTGCTGCTCAGGTGAGCTGAGCGCAGGTTGACGGCGGTCAGGTTGCTGCTGGGCAAGCATAGCTATGCGGTGTTGCAGCAGTTCTGTGTAAAGATCGACCAATTTGGCACATGACGATAGACCGTTTCTCGAAAGCGTACGCTCTACTGGAGAGAGGTAGTCGGAATAGACATCTTCGAAAGAAGTCCCTGGAATATATGCAATCAGACCAAGTACGGCATCGACATGGTCGTTGCCATCCCAATTTCCAAGATACTCCTTCAGAAAGACTGGCACTGTGGGCATGAGTGTCTACAACACTGTCAGCGTGATGCGTCGTCTATTTACGTATGATACGGACCTTGGTATACCGTGCGTGTTGAAGAAGTCCACCAAAGAGTTCGGCCAAAAAGGCAGGATCCTCAGTATTCAGAGCAGCGGCACTGACTTGCTCTTCAAGGCAAGTTGCGAGCCATAAGCCTATTCTTGCAGACACAACCGGTGATGGCTTCAACTCGACGTACTTTTGCAAAAGTGGGTCTGTCAGGAAGGAAATGAGTTGACCAGGTGGCTCAATTCTGTCAAGGTTCCCCACAAAAGCTTCAACGGTATCGATACCTTCTAGTGTTACAGAGCTCTACGAAGGTCAGTACCCGGCAAAAGCATACAAGCATCAAGGAATCCGACCTCAGTAGCATGATAGGTATGGACATCTGGCAACACCGATGTTTGAGTCCTCTTTGATCCGTGTCGAAGGACCTTGAAGCCATTCTGTCGTTCAGTTGTGGAATCGTCCACCGCTGTACGAGCTTCTTGGATCATACGCACTCTAGCTCGCCATTCCGCATCAGGTTGCTACGTCGTTAGTACTTATAAACGGTGTGACACGTGAAGCCGCAGCCTTGCAAGGACATCCCCGCCGCTTTGCGTCCGACATTACACGAGTGGACGGAAACTCACCGGTGCAAACGACTTTCGGCTCGTAGATGTGCTTCTTAGAATGATGTCCGGGTAGTAGTCCTTGTAAACGCGGAGAAGACCTTGAAGGGCAGGTTCGTCACCAAGACCGCGGGACAACTCGAGCCTGGGAGGTAGGTCAGCTATACCGTTGTAGAACGGCACTACCAGATTGTATTGATCAAACCCACAGTTGCTGTATCCGGAAGGGTTTCACATGCTTCCTACGAGAGATCAAGGACAATAGATGGCACAATGATGTTCTGTTCAAGTTAATTCTGGTTGGACGGAAACGTTCAGTGTGGTGACATACCTAATGCTAATCATATTTAGCATCCCAAACAGGACGCCGTACAGCCTAGACAGAATTTTGGCATCCTCGATGATCTCGTGGACCAATGCGAGCCACTTTACAAGGCTGTCTTGAGTGCCTGGCGAAGGTTTGCCTTTGCCCTGGCCTAGTGCGGCTACGATGGTGACTATTGCATTGTTGGATATTCGCTGCGCAGGATACAAGTTTTTGATCAACGTCGTTACACTCGTTTGATCTAATTCTGTCTTCCGCGCCGCAATGTGTACGACAGCCTCTAGAGCATCCTCGTCCAGGCCATCGGCAAACGCGTGTCGGCAGACGACATCAACCAACTCAGAGACTTTGACGGTCCGCTGCTTTGCGGGAGCCCTCGATGCTGTTACACGGTGTTAGCTCTGCCGTCTCTCGCATATGCGCATTGAGCATAATATGTACCTTTATGCAATAACTCTAGCGCGTCGCCGAGCGATCGCTGCTCTTCTGTCGCGATGTTAGCTCATTATGCCTCAAAATGGCAATAATATTACCAGCAATAGATGGCATCACGGGCTCATTGCGCCAGGCGTCAATATAGAAGGGATTGCGACCTAAAGTGGTGGGTCGCTTCGGCGCGTCGTCATGGTGTTTACAGCTTCACCCAACGCGCCTGCCCTGACGGGGACGCTAAATAAGCGAGACAACCACCACTAGCCATTCATCCACTCTTCACCCACGTTCTGTGTCGCCCCTTGACTTACACCGAATGTCTCATCGGTCTCTGTCGTGAGCGGATGCTACCGCACGGCTCACCTTGTGCATTGGTACCCCCTGTGGAGCACAGCGCTCGGCTAGTCCGCCGCGGCTCGTTCACACGCCAGTCATGCACAGTATCTTGCAGATGTCACGCATATTCGCCTCGATACAGAGCATGCATTGCAGATGTCCGTCGCCGCATATATCACGTTACACAATCAGCATTGAATGATATTCACACTCGGCTAGCGTGTAATTTCTGTTGCCATGAATGGCCGGATACCCTGTTCGTCAGCGATGAATTTGACAAAGGTGCTGCACAGCCTGCTCGAATTGTATTGACCCCCGTGCGCCACACGCAGAACGAACCACCCCGTGTGTCTGGCGGGTAGATGCAGCTGATCTCTATCCGGTCACTGGCTGGGTACTTGCCTCCACTGGCCGGCTTTCTAGCCCAAGGATCCTTGCTCGGGCCGTCAAAGAGGGTGTTCGGCCAGGAGCAACAAAACCTTGTCCTCGTTCTTCAGCAGCAGGTGACTTCGTCAGCTCCTTCTGTCAACTGAGTTCAACAAAGTTGACACGTTCCATTCAAGTTGCCACGCTATACTTGGTCTTGCCTCTTGCAAGAAAAGAAGCTTGACAGAAAAGACTCTCGCCCTGCCCAACGTTCCATGACCGGCCGAGTAATATCCACTGAAGACTATATCACCCACTTCCTGTGTAACCCATGCCGCAGCCTACTCATGTTGTGTGTCAGCGATGGCTCAGGGCGTCCAAGAGACGGAAGCCGTTCGCTGACTGCCGGTTGGCGGACTCGACTTGCCTGTCATTCATCATCTCACAGAGCATGCGTACATACGGTCTTGTACAACAGTCTTTGTTTCCATATGCTGTACAACTCGAAGCATGACGGGCGACACACTGACAGATATAACTATAGGGTGTGTCGCAAGTCTTCCGACTATCATATTGCAGCATTTTTGACCATCGAGATACTTCATTCTGACTTCCTGTCGATCTTCTGACGCACTTTCGGGTACAGGGCGGTCTACAACCACCATTTGCAAGCCACACATCCGTATCCTATCCTCGAGCATTCAACGCTTTTGCTGTATCGAGCCTCTGACGAGCGTCTTGCGACTCTGTGGTTTCTTTAGAAGTGGCCGACAACGCATATCGCTCGAAGTTGAGACATCACGAATACCGTTTTATATAGCAAAACGGTCTACAGCAGGACAACATCGAGTCACTCTGCTACTTGTCGATCATCGTCTCTGGAAGAGTTTGTCACTGCTACTTCGTCTGACCAAGTTTCGAAACCGAAGTTCAAAATGGGCGAGCACAGAGTCAAGCGTTCAGCAAGGGCCGACTCGCAGCAGCCAAGTGCTGGCCAGGCGGTCTTGGTTCGGTGTCCTTCTCAGACGCTGAACCGATTGCGAACTCTCAACGAAGCAGAGGTTATTACTCTCTTCACGCCTGTGGTCCCCCATGTGCCATCGACAACACTGGCCAAGGATATGGATCCGTTCGAACCACTTGGGCGTGCACTACCGAGGCCAGTTCGTCACGTGCCGTTCCGTATGGATCTCGGTATGACCGACTTGCATCCGTACTTCCTGTCTGCAAGCGGGGTTGTCGTCGTCGTCATCTGCGCTACAGAGAACGTGCTTGGCCACAATCCAGAGGCCTTTGAGCGGCAACTCAAGTTCGCCCGGAACATCGCGCGCAAGGTCGAGAAAGACACGTCGATGATATCGGTGCCTGTTGTTCTCTTGGCCATTGTGGGCAATGGTGTGAAGATGGGAGCACACGAACAAGCACTACGCGACTTTCCGGTCCTTATCACTCTTGATGACTACACTCCTCCTACACTCGAGCACGCGGTTCGGACCATCTTTGGTTAAGGCTTACGATGGGTACACACATGCGCTGGATTGTTTCTAGTATATCTTATCTTTCGGTCCTGTCCGATTCCATATACCTCCCTTCACGACGACACGACAACCTATTGCTAGTCTGTATCTACAACTCTCCCGAGTGAGGTTTCCTGGGCATGTTTGACACAAACACATGCATTGGGTGGTAGCTGCTGGTTCTCTTCGGTGAACATTTTCTAGCTGCGGTACATAGTTTGTTTCAATGCTCATATCCGTACTCAACAAATACTACACGCCATCTCGAGCGTCCGTGTCTTCCCTAGTTTCAATGTTCCCTTGCTGTGACGCTCGGTCCGTTCGGTCTTCTAAACCTTGCGCTCAGCATGACGGTGAACATGTCAGTCAAGAAGTCGCCTTCTTGTACCTAGACAAGTCTATACATGAGCACCACACTGAAGCACTGCCAGACGTCTATCATGTTCATGTGAAGTATTACAATTAGGTAGTATCTATAGCGACCATATGCTCCGCGCACTCAGAAATCAATACCGAGCAGCTTTCAACCTCTCCTCAACGCCGTAACAACGCCAGTCTATGCTATCGCGCATTCATGTCATATCCTGGCCCCAGCGACCGATCCATTTCGTATCGTATGTAGTGTCGATTGTCCGGCCGTGGGGCCCATGAGGCCGTACCCAGTCCGCTAGCCAGCGTGTGCGCACATCAAATCATCCGAGCCAGCGCTCACGGTTCCATGAATCCCCTTCCATTCCCTGCGAGCCCTGCGCCGTGAACGGGTGCCGGCTCGCCGACGGCTTTGTTTGCAAGCCCTGAGTGCGCGCCCTCGTTGCCACTGTAGTAGTAGAAGATGCGGCTTGCGATGATGCTGAGGTGTTCGGGGAGGTAGAGAGACGCGGCGATAATGAGCAGACTGAGGAGGAGGAAAAGTACGGAGTCTGCGTAGCTGTTAGTAACATGACCCCCTAGGAATCTTCTTCGGTGAGTGTGCTGAGCAGGAAGGGCTCTGCGTTGGTCAGGCACTGGTTGCTGGGGAGACGTACTGAAGATGAATTTCTCGGTCGAGGTCAACATGTACAAAGAGAACGTGACTTCGTATTGGTATCTCTTGCGCTGGAACCAGCGCAGCAAGGCGGATGGGTACAGCATCGCGGCGATTAGGAGCGCGGAGGCTGCGGCGAGGAGGAGCGCGGTTGCGACTGTTGCTGAGTCGGGCATGCGACGAGTATTCTGTGGATTCTCAGGCGTGTGAAGGTGTGCGATTATGCGTGGTGTTGCGTCAAGTCGTCGGTACGTGCATATGCAGTTGTGGTTGCGGTCTAGGTTCAGGGACGGCCAGGGCGCTGTCATGTCATTTCACATTTGGCGTTCGCGGAAGAGGCCGGGGAAGAGGCGCGAGGGGATTGGGCGCGGCGATTCATGAAGTCACGAAAGCCAGACATCTCCAAGTTGTTCCTAGCAACGCTATGATGGCTGGTTCTCTGTTCATACAGTCAAGCCGTACACAGTGACACTGGCAATGCTGTTCTTCCCGCCTGTCGCAGCGTTCCTGCGCCCGCGCCCTACCCTCCATCACATCCTCCGCCATGCCCTCCACAGCAGCACAGTGCTCCTTTCAAAACAGCTTCCTCCACGACGCGTAATCCCCGAATCTGAGATCATAGAGAACTTCCTCAAGGGCTCTGGTCCAGGTGGTCAGAAGATCAACAAGACCTCCTCTGCCGTGCAGCTCAAGCACATTCCCAGTGGCATCGTTGTCAAATACCAAGACACGCGGTCTAGGGCACAGAACCGCAAGATCGCAAGGAAGCTGTTGCAAGATAGGCTGGAGGAGTTGGAGCTTGGTGACGAAGCCAGGACGAGGGTCAAGGCGAGGGAGAAGAGCAAGAAGAAGGCTAGCAGCGACAAGAAGAAGCGGAGGAAGTATCGCGCTTTGGAGGCAGGCAAGGAGGGCGCTGAAGAGGACGAGAAGCTTGAGAATGATGCTGAAAACGAGTCTGAGGATGCTGGCAAGAGCGTAGATGCACCAGGCAAACACGAGGGCGTGGACAAGGCGGGCTGAAATCACAACAGCGAGAGGATACTACACACGTCACAAGGCTATGGCTATGGTATGAAGACTACCAGACAATGCCGCAGAAGGCACTGCTGAGGATGGGCCTTGGGCAGAGGGTCGCAGCAGCAGCAAGCAACGCCTGTTCGCGACCGTAAGCACGCGCGTCAACGTGCGGGTGGAAAGCTCTTTGAGAGTAGCTAGACTCGAGAAGAGACAATAGACAGAAAGACGTGAGCGGGACCCCGGGACCTCTGAAGTAGAGTCCAGGATCTATGTAGCTATAGCACAATGAATGTCGACGTCGGCAATCCTTTGAAGCAACGCGTCCACGCAACGTGTCCATGTAAATATGACAACGTCCCTCACCAACATCATCAATCAACGCCGCAAAAATCTTCTCCTTCCTCAACCCACCACCCTTTCGGGACAGCAGCATCAATGAAAAAGCTTGCGCGAAGCAAGAATGGCCAGCAAAAATTGCCCCTGTGGCGTCCCCGAAGGAAAGCCATACCCCAACCAGTCCGCGCTGTGCAATGCAGCTGATCGAGATAGATGAACCGGATCCTTGAGCCCAGTCATCCAAAGAAGGTAAGTATGCCTTCCAAATGTTGGAGGATGGCCAGCTTAAGTATTCGCGAGAAGACAGAAGCTTGGACCACCCTGACTAAGCCCGCGGGCCGAAGTTCTGGCGGCGATGGTCCGTGTTGACATGCATTCAACACGACTTCACTCACTATCTCAGCGATCAGCTCAGCATGTCACCAAAGATTGAGAAAACTAGTCTGGTGTCCCTATCTGATCGATTTCTGAATAGTGAATGTGCAGACTTCGTAGACTGAGTAACCTCGTTGGCTTCCTTGTGCACTAGGAAGATTACCAACTACTGAGCGTCTGGCATACACGATACTGCAAACCCATACAAGGCGGTTACATATCTGCTCAGCTTTGGCTGTCATGCGTGTGCTGCAGTGTGGACAACGAGATTGAGCGAGCTTTTACAGGAAGGTCAAGCACGGTAAGTCTTGACTTGAGTTCTGAATATGACGTCTCCATGGTTCGCATTATTCTGCGGCTTTTCCCATTCTCGCTTGGCAAGTCGTTTGCCGTTTGCTACTCTCTCTCTCTCACCGTGATTATTGTAGCTGCGGTGAAGCGGGGCTTTGCGCGTGACGCCTTTTCATATAAATATCCACCCACCTCGCCTCCACTTTCTTCCCTCTACACTGAACTCCACACGTCTCAACGCGGCAACACCAACGCAGCACTACCGTTCGCTGCCTTGCCGCAAGTCGGCGAGGTAGCGAACACTCTTTTTACCTCACTGAAACCCACGGACTCAACTCACTTTGGTCTTCTTCACCCACGGTCAAACAAGCTTCCCAACCACAACAACGCCTAAGTCCTATACAGCAGCGAGACAAGTACCATCCTGGCCTCCACGCTCGCCAAGTCCCAGTTCGGGGATTTTGAAATCACACTTCTATAACCATTAAAATCCAAAAACATCAACAACAACAACAACAACAACAACAACCACAACACCATCAAAGCCTACACGGCAACACCACCATCAAAACCTACATGGCAACAACACAAGCTTCCTCCTGGCCACCAAGCGAGCGAGCTCCCAGTTCGGTGACATTTAAGTTCAAATTTTCACACAACGAGAATCCAAACAAGGAACAGTCTCCTCGCCCTACACAATCACTTCAGCACCTTCCACTACCCGCTCTAACTCACTGTAAGTTGGCCATCAACTCTCCCATTGTTATTCGCCCCACTGACCGACTACAGTGTCATAGTGCCATCGTGCCATCGTGCCAGTACACCCGCATCTCTTCAGAACCATTTGTGTTTGTGCATAGCTTGACGCTCACACATCTCGTGGTCTTCGGCGCATTGCTCAAGCAGACACGGATGGCAAAATGCGGGTGTCATCACACTGCGCAATCCTCAAGCTTTTCACTGCTTGATGTGAGTGTTCCTTCACTTGAGCAAATCTTCTCGGCGCAAGACTGACACAAACCAGTGCATAGCGCAACTCCACTGCAACTCTCGTGGCTTCTTTGTATTCGCTATCTTCAAGGTCAGTCACCGCACAGTCGATACCGTCTCTTTCACATCACTGACATTACCAGAACGCCATCAAAATTGTCTACATCATTGCGACAACCGTCGAGTTCTACAGCCTCTATGAAGCCGCCGCTATCGCTGTTCGTCTTCGCGAGACAACGTGAATCCTGACAGCAAATAAAGCGTCCTTCATCCTCACGACCTCACCGACACTGTGACCACGGCCTCAGACAAGGCCGGCCAGCCCAACCGCTTACACTACGCGAATTTCTTGTGCACCTCAGGAGATGCTGACAATACCTCCAAGCTCCCGCAGCCGACATGCTCCGACCGGTCTTCTCCCTTTCTTTGTGACACTGCGCTCTGGTCCAACGAGCGTTTCTATGACCCTGTTCAGTGGCGAGCAGCGTTACACTACCCTATCCCTCGACCACCATTAATCGCCGAAGACCTCGAACACAATGTCATCATGGATGACAGAGCAGTTGCGCATTCTCTGCATGCAACTGTCAATCACCTCAACGTCAAGGATGAGGACGAAGTCATTGAGAACTCTACTCTTGACCACAACCCTAGCCCCTACCACTACAACACCTCCCTCTTCGAATTCAACCATCCAATCACCGGTTACACTCATCTTAATCCTCCCACAGCCTACAGTCATTCTAAACTTTTCCCTGCTAGCTACGACGGAACCCTCGCCCCCTTCGGCGGCGAGAGCATCGATGATAAAGAGCACAAGACTGCGTTCATCGACGGCCTCCGTCACACAAGCGAAGACCGAATGTTTACCTGACTTCTGAGGACAGCCCATCAATGTCACTCAGTGTCGGCGAGGGCTGCTTCTCCAACAAGAATGTCTTCTTGAGTGCTACAAGTTCGCATGCCAGCGGCAGACCTACAAGGATAAGGACTGTCATGGCATGAACCTTTTTGTTGCTGAGAATGTCTCTATGATCCAAGACCATCTCAAACATACCACTCATATCCGCTTCACCTGCGCTTCAACATCATGGATACCTTACTTTCGCAGGTCCTCTTCCCCAAACAAGTCGTCGTCTCTGCAGGTACGATATCCTTCCACTACGCTGATCCACTGGCCGAAAAGAGTCGTCAGATGGCTTTGTTTGTGGAACCAAATCAGCCAACGCTGGCTGTGCCTGAACCTGACTTCAGATTGACTTGTCAGCAGAACGAGGCCCGCATCCGAGGCATCTTCGAGCGGCATAGCCTTCATGAAGCTGTTTCGTAGATCTAAAAGCAAGGCAAGCATGATGATGCCACCTATGTCTTCCTCAAATTCCGCAATCATGTGAACATCAACCGATATGCTCGTACCAACATCCGCCAGCATCGTGTCGACTCAACGAAGCCCACGAAGCCCTTTCACAATGTCAACATCAACACACAATCGCAACACATGTGGAGAGCAGTATGTTCTCTCTCACAACAACCTTGTCCAATCTTCCTACACAGATGCTATCGCCCCTCACGACATCTCCAAACCAGCCCTTCGTCCACGTCTTGAACGCCTCTACCGTCACGCGGTCAAGCGAGGCCTGCAGTACTTCTTCAAGCTACAGGCTCCACTCCGCGATAACTGGCACCTGTGGTTGCTGTCTCTCACTCGCTCGCTCACTCACAACAACGCAAATTGATTCAACGAACAGGAGAGCAGGACCCGGGGTCGAAGTTGCAGAGCTGTATCCACCAGAATGCGTCTTTGAGGTTCTGTCGTTGGGTCGTTATAAATCGGAGTCACCGGGTAAATAGCTCACAACAAGTTCCAACGATGACAGCATTGTCTAATCGTGCCCTCTTGTATCAGAGTTATCTATCAAAACTACTTTATGATTACAATTGCTGTTCTTCCACGCGTGATTATCCTTTGAACATGTCATAAACCTTCATGCTTGTGCAGCGATGCGAACTTTGTACCAGGGTGGATGTCACCCATGGCAGCTTTTTCACGACGCACTTGTAGCCATCGCGCCACTCAATTACAATTCATTTACCATCTGTGAGCCTGGTGGAGCCACCGTGCACAGCGGATATGCAACAATCTTGACAACGACCCATGTTCTCATCAGTATGATAGGAAATACGAGATCATCTGGGTAGCAACACGCATTGCAGCCAGACGCTTGCGGCTATACATAGTCATTGACACTCACCGAGACGCTCACGTCCCCGGTAACCTCCTTCAGAAACGTAGATATGGTTCTCACACATAGCGAGCAACATGGCGGACAGACATACCCTATGGTCTCAAAATCCGTTCATTACGAAAAACACCGAGTCCAAATAACAACCCTTTATCGGCGTGCAGGAGATCATCAAGCAAATGGACTCATGCAATGTAGCCTCAGCAATGCGAAGGACCTGGGATCAAAACCGTTCACGCGAAGGATTAAAAGTTGGAAAGAAACTGCTGTCGTAGCATTGTGTATGTGACTCCACGACCAGCGCAAATATATATACACAAGAAATTCCGGATGATAATCCGATTGAAGAAAAGAACCCCTTCCAATCCCTAAAGTCATGCATCTCAAACCTGCATATTCCCTATTGGTGTTTTACCACCTAGCATGATCGAAGCCTAAGCAAGCGCTTAGAAAGAGAGAGTAGCACCAGCGGAGCCGACAACCGCAGCCTTGACCTTGGAAGCGGAAATGAGGTTGTTGACCTTGTAAGGGGCACTGGTGAAAGTGCCCTTCTTAGCAGTGTTCTTGGCGCCACCGAAGTCGTTGCCAGACTCAACAGCGAAACCGTTGTCGATCGAGTACAAAGGCTTCTTGGACTTGACGAAAACGTTGTTCTGGACGAGGAGCTGGGCACCCTGGCGGGCGTTAATGCCGTCAGCGACGTTCTCGTAGTAGTTGTTGTAGAAGTGGCCTGTGCCGAAGCGGAACGAAGGACCGCGCGAGTTGAGGTTGTACAAGTGGTTGTAGGCGTAGGTGACGGTCAGATGGCCCTTGTCTTCGGCGCCGTTGGTGTCGGAGTGGCCGATCAGAGAGGCCTTGTAGTGGTCGTGGAGCTTGGAGTTGGTGAGGGTGATAAAGTCAGCGGCGTGGGTGATGTCGAGAAGACCGTCGTAGTAGTCCTTGCCGTGGTTAAGGTCGGTGGAGAGGTCGAGATGGTCGAGCCAGACGTTCTTGGACTGAAGAGACTGTTAGTGTACGACATTGAACATGAAGGTGTGAAAGTCATACCTTCTGGATGGAGACGCAATCGTCATCGACGACCTTCCTTGAAACAAAGTTACGGAGAATGACGTTCTTGGCGTCCTTAACCAGAATGGTGAAGTTATCGAGGACAACCTTGCTGTTTTGTCCGATGACAGACTTGTTGCTGCCAACCCTGACTTTCTCACCAGAGCCCTTGATGGGGCCAGTGATGACGACAATCGCGGGGCTGTTGCCCTGGACAGCATCACTGAGCTGCTTGAGGGTGGAGACCTTGATGATCTTGCCGCCCTTACCACCGGTGGTACCGCCGTTGGTGGTCGCATAACCAACAGTGGCGACATCCTGGAGGGAAGCAGCACGCTTCTCGATGCTGCGCTTGACATCGACCATGCTAGGAGTGGGCGCTGCCAGAGCGGTGATGGCCGTGAGGCCGAGGGATACAATGGTACTGAACTTCATTGTGTCGAAGTGTTGACAAGTTCAAGAAAGAATGACTGAAGGTTGAAGCGAAGGACTGTAGTGTTGAGGTTGGAAAGAATGGAAGAGCTGGGCTGAAGAACAGCATACCAGCAGAGTGCCGTCTCTTATATAGAAAAGCATCATCCAAAATCCGGCCTGTCGTGATGTTCCACGTTCACTCCGCAAAGCCTTACAAGCATGCCAAGCGTTTCCATCATTTTGTTCCATCGTTCTGGCCCCATTGAAGCCTTGCCGAATCTAGCCACGACAGCGAAGGCCATGCGATTATCGATGGGGCACATGGCTTGTTTCGTTTAGGGAGCGTAAGACAAGCAGTGTACAAGCAAAATCAGAGGACGCTCGGCACGATCCGCGAGGAATATGTCTGAAACGACCTACCGGATACGGTGGGGCCCTCTACTCTTCGCGCCGCCAAGTCAAGGGGGGTCCAAGGTCGAGACATGGCGGTAACTCGAAAAGGTGCCTATGAGATTGAGCGGACCCCTGCGCGCAGGAATACCGTATACACGATACCCAGCGTGGTGTGGAGAAATCCATGTCTAGGTGAACATCAGTAGTAGCGACATGCCAAGAGCATAGTTATAGTGTCGTGATGATACGGCATGAGACTGAATATTGATGTGGGGTTTACGGGTTTGCAAGCATCAGAGGGCATGTTAGGCTGTCACAGTATACGTGGAAAATCCGGGCATCATTGCATGTTGCAAGAAGTACTGTTGTAACTTCGGGCTCGAATCCTAACCCATTCCGCTTACAGATTTCTCCGGTTCCTGACTCGAGTGACAGGCAAACATATCGATGTGCGTACGTAGTGATCTAGTGTAAAAAATTTGAAGGCTTGCAGGAGAGCCCAAATCAGATACATCCGCGTCGGCCTTGTCTCACCAAAGCTATTTCGAAGCATGGCGTCTGTACCAATTCTTTCAGTTGAAGAGCAAGACGAGTAAGGAGTGTCAGTCGTGACATTGCGGGCCATATGATGGAATTGGTGAGAGATGCATATGACAAGGAGCGAGCTTGGTCTACCAAACGCCTGAATTTGGTCAGCAGTTCATGTCCGGTAGGCATTTTCCCCTTGAAAAGTGGTGCGGCGCCAAGGAATGATCATAAATGTCGGTGTGATTGGAGCGAGTGCAGCGTAGAACAACAAGTCAGTTGCTTGTCGAAGTCAAGAGAATATCTCTTGGTAGATAATTTGACTGCGCCGAACACCCGCTCGTTTGGATATCGGCACAGCCGCAGATGATGCCAATGCTGAGGTACGGATGGCCAAGAGGACAAGAAGCTGGGCGGCATCGATGCCAAGTTGATGCTGGTGAATGGTGATGCTGAGGCGCGGTGCCTGTTATGAAACAGATGCGCACCAGGGGTCGACGGGAACACAGTCCATAACCAGCATTAACATCGTCACCATCCTAAGGCCGTGTTCGACCCATTTAAAAGATCACTTGGTTCATGGGTATCGATTGACATTCTATCTCCAAAGAAACCTCTGAGATGGAGTGTCCAGTAACGAGTGGCGCAGAGCTTGCGCCACAGACACGCCGGAAGCCCGTGCTACAAATCAACTACTAACCGTTCGCTAGGGAGAAAGACGTGGATCAACGCAAGCATATGCAATGTCTAGAGATATTTGCTACGCTTCTGTAAAGCTTCAGTCACCCACTTTGTGGTTGGAAGCACGAAAACAATCGTCGGTGATCCAGATATCACCAGCGCTCGAAAGTTATCAACAATGTGCAGGAGCCGAATATGGAGAATGATAGGAATAGAAGGCCTCTGAAGCCTAAGTTGAAGACTTGATGTTGAAGCCGTGGCGAGTACATGTTCGTGCGTCTGGCGCTGCGAGCCTTTGGGAAGTCGCTATCACGTGCAAGAGCGCATGTGACATCATCATATGGCCCAAAGCAGTAATCACCTTGGAACGCAGCGTCCAAAGAAGCCAGCGAGACATCTTCTCAAGGCAGCAACAATCTACATACAATACGTAAGAGGTATCGAGCCCAGTCAGCACTTCTTAGACACACCGAAATACCCAAATTGCCCTTGCTTCACCACTGCCGCGTCTTAAGACCGCGCGTACACGTCGACTAGATACCTCGCCAACACCCATACCGCAGTAAATCAGCAGTTCATAATGCCACCGATCCCAGTCTACAAGAACGCGCCCATAAAGGCGGACGGTGTCACTCCTCAGACTGAAGATGGCTCCAATCCTGCACCAACACCCACCTCACGATACGTACCCGCTACAACCACAGTAGACTCCTCCGTACCTCCAGCGCCCCAGCCAGGCGCCCGCCCAACACCCACCGCCACCGCGTCCTCAAACTACGGGGGTCCCCCACCTCCTCAGCCTGGCTACACAGCAACGCACATCACAACCGAGACACGAGTCCACGCGCCGCCACCCCAGTTTACACAGCCGCCGCCAAGTGACTCGCAGCTCGCAGGGCGTTCGACAGTGGCTTCGACAACGGCGAGCAAGCCAGGCCCTACGACGTTGAACCTGGGGCCTGTGGCTAGTCCGTTCCAAAGTGCGAATACAGGTGGTGCGGTGCCTACGGCGACTGGGACGGATGGGGGCGAGAGGAGGAGTTTGGAGCATCCACCGGGATATCAGCAGGCGCCTGACAATGCGCCATACACACAAGGTGGTGGCATTGGAGGTGGGGAGAGCGCTGGGGAGGGCATTGGGTCTCAGGCGTGGAATATGTTGTCGAGGGCTGGCGAGGCGTTGAAGGGCGCGGAGGAGGCAGCATGGAAAGCTGTGAACGGCAAGAACTGATAGTAAGTCGTCAAGATGAGTTTGCAGTGTACAATAGTGGTCACGAGCTTCACGTAGCGATGGAACGATTTGTTTGTCAAGGAAACCCGAAATCTTTCTATGAACCGCTATTTTTCCCATGCTCCAAGCGATGGAAAATGAACACCTAGGAAAGGGGTAAATGGACAAAGCAATGCAAGCCGGATATGACGAGTAGTACAAGGCAAAGTAAAGTACAAGGTGTTTTACCACCGGGTCGTGCTTTCCGTGACGGGCTTGATGTGCTCCATCATTCACCTCTACACACAACTCGTCCCCTCGCGTAGCGATTATCTGCTTCCACCACGTGAACTCGTTTTGGGGTATCGAAGAAAGGGGGAAGGCGCTTAACCAGATCCACCCTTGAACTTCTTGCCGAAGAGGAGGAGCTGGGCCTGGTCGTAGATGGACAGGACACCGGCACCGGCAACACCACGGAGGATGTTGGCACCAGCACCCTTGAACAGGGACTTGACACCCTCGGCAGCGACGATCTGGCGGGCGGCATCGAGAGTACCGTTGTACTTGACGGCCTCACCGGAGGTCATCATCATACGACGACGGATGGTGTCAAGAGGGTAAGAGGCGATACCGGCACCGGTGGTGACGGCCCAACCAAGAGCGAAAGAGGCAAGGAAGTTACCCTCGAGGTTACCGGTAAGAAGGACAGGCTTGATCGAGTCGTACATACCGAAGTACAGACCACGGTAGACAACGATACCAGCAACGGAGGGGAGGAAACCACGGTAGAGACCGGCAACACCGTCGGAAGCGAGGGTCTTCTTGTAGACATCTACGAGACCGTTGAACTGGCGCTCACCACCCTTCTTGGCGGACTTGGCGTCGTTGGCGAGACGGGTACGGGCGTAGTCGAGGGAGTAGACGAAGAGGAGGGAAGTGGCACCAGCGGCACCACCGGAAGCCAAGTTACCGGCCATCCACTTGGCGTAACCGTCACGCTCCTTCTTGTAGGCGAACATGGACTTGTATGTGTCGCGGAAAGCGAAGTTCAGGGCCTGGGTAGGGAAGTAACGGATGACGTTGGCGGTGTTACCACGCCAGAGAGAGAGGACACCCTCGTTCTGGGCAGTGCGCTTGAAGCACTCGGTGATACCGTCGTACTTGCGGTCGAGACGGCCGGACTTAAGCATCTCATCCTGCGATAAGTGTTAGATTGTGATCATCGATAGGTCGTGGTGCAGTTGGTGCGTACCTGGTTCTGGATGAGGAGCTTGACACGCTCGATGGGGGCGGCAGCGGTCTTCGAGACGGCGGCGGAAACACCACCCACTGATAAGGGGTTAGTAGCTGCATCTTTGCAATAAAGTTTGCGCAACGATAATTCATCGAAGCCGGGAGCCGTTGGCTCTCAACCTCAATAAAAATCATCAACGCGATGATGAGACGTACTCAAGAAGTCCACCACGAAGCCGGCTGGATGTATGTTAGTCTAATGTCTTATCAAAGGAGCCAATTGGAAGCAGCTCAACAGCCAGCTGGCAGCTTCTCAGCACTGGCAGATCCATCCTGTCCATCGGCGTCCTGCTGAGGCAGGCTCGACCGATGCCATTGAGATGGAAGGTGCGCAGAACGCTGATCCGGTGCAGCTGAAGCTGAAGAGCTCGCTCTTGATGGCGAAAGGGAGTACTGACGCATGCCCATAAAGCTCTTATCAGGTTGGCCGCTCATTTTTGCGATTCTGTTGCTGAACCGTAAGAGTGGAGAGGGGGAATGAAGGAGATGAAGTTGAGGATTGGGGAAGGGAAGCTATTAAAGCAGTTGGCGATGCAGATTTTCAATGGAGAAGGCGCGCTAGCGCCGCCAAGGACGCTCAGGCCGCCGCTGCTCCGGGACCTCTTCGATGCCTCGGGGGGAGCGGTTTTTATTTCCAGAACAACATTCAAAGAGCTGTCACCTGCTCATTGCGTCAGAAGAGCTGCAGTTTATCTGCAAGATCAGGGCAAGCATGTTGTAGCTGTTTGGATTTGCACTGTACTGCCGTTGTCCGCCATCTTGCTCATTTCAAGGGAGCAACGACAGGCGTTGCTGTAGCAGCCACAACATCGAAACTCTCTGGCACAGCTGCGCACGCACTACAATCTAGCAGCTACCGCACTTGTAGAACTATAAACCGGGGCTTCACATGTGTCCAGATGCCTTTTCAAGCTCGAATCCACCCCGAACGCGGTGCGCTTCGCAGCGCTTCTCCTTTTTCCAGGGTCCGCCTTGAGCGCTTTTCCGCTGCCATCACGGTCGGGCAATCTCGGGAAGGCCGGGCCAATTACACACGAGGCGATGGAAAATTTGTGGCCCGGCCTCCGTTTGTTGAAAGGACCACGGTTCGCTGTTGCCCAGGTGCTTCTGGATGTCAGGCCGCGCCGATGATGTCGTTTCGACGAAAAGTTCATTCCTTCGGAAGCTGTTCGAGCAGAGCTGTCGGTTTGTAGCCCCACGGATGCAGCTGTGCGCTGTCAGGAAGTCTTGTCTGCCACAACATCATGTGGTTGCGCAGGACCAACCAACTTTTCATCATGGAACCGTCTTCTGGCACCCACTGTTTCGATGCACGAACGGAGCGTTCGCCGACGCAACGCACGCGACCAGATGCTCCACCAAGCTCGTCATCACCGATAAGAAATGCCGAAGTCAATTAGGAGTGGTCGCTCACGACGCATCAAAAGGTCCTTTTGTCTTACTTTTGCAATTGCTTGCCAGACATGACCATTGGACGGTGCTGTAAGCTGGACTGCCGGAATTATAGAGCCGTTTGGACAACATATCCTCAGGACCAGGTTCCTGTATTACCGCAGCAACACCATCAATTAAATCAGCACAATTGCAAAGCCACGGTCAATTGGCCTGTCTTGCAGCACGGTTCTTGATTATATACTCTGAAGCACTATAGGTTTGTCCATAGGATATTGAGGGCATTACAACCCATTGCTCAACCACACCCGTGCTTTGAGTCCTGCAAATCTGACATCTACTCAACAATCATAGCTAGGAAACCTCTTGCCCGGCATAATTCGACGAATGCAACAGCGAGACCGCATCGCTCATCGATTCCTGAGCTCTCACTCTTATATCTCCCCACCCTCGACACGACCGAATCGACACGACAGCGTACACAATGCAAGCATGAACTGGCGGGGAGAACAAAATTGGGGAAACCGATCCTCGCAGATATCAGCTGTGCACGGGAGTCGCCAAAAGGTCTTTCGTAAAGATGCTGCTGTGTGCCAATCCGCCTCGCTCAGCAGTGCTTTAGATCGATTCATTGTCCTACCCCGATCTCAACCACACACGCAATGCAGCAACAATGCTACGATGATCCTCATTATTCCAATCTGTAAATATTAGCGGGTGATATAGCGACGGAACGACCGGGAGTAACAAGCAGCCGAGCTGTGACCGAATTGTTCACCCAGGATCTGCTTGCGCGCCCCTAGCTCACCAGCCTAGCGTGCGCCACCTGGCTCCACTCCCACCACGCTACGCTCCCGCATTGACTCGGTACCTGCGGCAGAGGTCTGTGATCCTCAAAGTTAGACGTCACACAAGCAGGAGCTGCGGTTGCACTCGTGGCAAAGATGTATTCCCAGAAGGCACGATGGTTTCAATAAGTCTGCAGATGCCTATTCAATGACTGGCGTCTGTCTTGACGGCTACAATGGTTGAGTCATGTCCAAAAAGTTGACATGGAAATGCGCATCACGGAGCAACATAAAACGCAAGCGTATATCCAGCAGTCATGAACCGAAAGATGGGTTTGGCCATCTTTACCAGCAGTTCAGTTACGGTCGTGCATAGAGCTATCTATAACAGAGGACAACAACGACGAACCCCGGATCTCCAACACCAAGCCACACAAGTACAGCATGATTGCAACCAATACCAATCATCCCAACCCGAGTGCATCGTCCCCGCCGAGCTCAACCAATCCCCTAGAGTCAAGATCCGGTCTGGCATGCTTCATTAATTACTTACCCGGGTAAGCCGATGCATCGGATTTTCCAACAGCGTACTCGGGCTGAGAACTTGTTTCGTTGGATAAAACACCCACATACAACTATGTGAAGCATTGCTTTTTTTTTTTTTTTTTTTCTCTCTCTCTCCGGAAGTAGTGAATTGTTGTGGGTTATTGAGATGGATTTCTGTCAATATCATACAAAGAGAAATGTAATAGTGATGATGATGATATAAATCAATAAATGCTGTGATGTTGTAATATCCAAAAAATAAAAAAATAAAAAATGTATGTATAAATAAATAAATAGATGAATAAATAGATAATAATATTAAAAACGTCGGTATTTGGTTAAACGTGTGTATTTGATATAACATAATCATATAAATGCGAAGATGGATGGGAAGTAGATAGATGTAGCGGCGAAATAAAAGTACAGTGTAAATGCTAGTCTAGACGTGTATTCTGATGCAGATGCAGCGTGGTGGTGGTAATGCAGGCCGATGCTCAAGAATCCG
This sequence comes from Sclerotiophoma versabilis, assembly GCA_012274445.1. NCBI lineage: Eukaryota > Fungi > Ascomycota > Dothideomycetes > Pleosporales > Didymellaceae > Sclerotiophoma > Sclerotiophoma versabilis. The sequence goes on from JAAROD010000054.1 coordinate 1,322,924, forward strand.
TTGTACATGAAGTACAAGCACAAGTAAGAGTAGGAGTAAAGCAACACGCAACCCTCACATAACCTTGCTAGGATCCAAGCAACCCTCACATAACCTTGCTAGGATCCAAACTACTCAAATCCGCACTCTTAATCTTGCCCTCCCATACCAGCTCGCTCAGACATTTGGCCGTGCCGGGTGCATTCTGGATGCCCCAACATGTATGCCCTGCGCCCATCAAGACGCCTTCCACGCCTGTTTCTCCAATCAGAGGGCCCTGGCCCCGCGACACGTTGGGGAGATAGCAGGCTTGTCGTGCGGTGACTTGTCCGTCGCGCAGCTCCTCGGACACGGTGGAGACGTGGTCGATAATGTCCTGGCAGCGCTGGTCGTCGACCTGTACGAGGTCCGAGCTGGTGGGGAGCGGGATCAGGTGGTCGCCTTCGCCGCACGCGTACACCTCCTGGTTTGGGCGGGCGTAGATCTCTGGGGTGACGGTTTCGCTGCGCTTGGAGGTTGGTGAGCGGGGGAGGTCGATGGATGTGAAGAGGGCGTAGGCGGAGACTGGGCGGGTGGGTCGGATGGTGACGCTGTGGGCGCGGGTGGCGGAGATTGGGGCTTGTGGCCAGATGGTGCGTGTCCAGGGCCCGGCGGTGATGATTACCGTGTTTGCGTCGAGGGTCTTCTCCTCGCCTCCGTCCTTGGGCTTGTAGGATACGGCATTGACGGCGCCGGCTGATTGCTGAATGGCTGTTGCCGAGCCGTAGATGATCTTCGCGCCGCTGTCTTGTGCTAACTGCGCCATACTCGTTGTGAATTGGTAGGGGTGGACTTGCGCGGTCGTGCTTGGGGTGCCCATAGCCTCGTAACTCTGGATACCTTCTGCTGCGATCCAATCCAGATCTGGCGGCACACCGGCTGCCCGCAGCAGGCCTATCGCTTTTTTGCTTCGTTTCTCCAGACTGACTGAGTTCTCGCTACGCCCGTTTACGGCGCCGTTCTCGCCGTTCTCGCCCTTCTTCAAAACGCCATACATGTCAATCTGCCCACAGTGCACGGCGCGGTATCCCCATCTTTCTGCGCCACCGTGCTGCTCCGCAAGTTCCTTATGCAGACGATAGCTTAGCGGAACGATGCATGATGGGTAAGCCCAAAGACCGAGAAGACCTCCTGCTTTTCCTGACGCACCGCCGGCGATCTTGGTCGCCTCAAGTAGTGTGATGCTATCTCTTTCTTTGTTAAAACTTGGATGCTGCGATAGGTAGTATGCAGTGGTAGAGCCAATGATACCGCCACCTGTAGAAATCAATTATGCATGTCTTGACTATTGCACTTCAAGAACGTACCAATAATGACAATATCGCGTTTTGATTGTTCGGCTGCCATGATGCTAGAAAGTCGGGAGGTTGCTCTTAGCATCAAATTTGGGGATTGTTGAAGTTGCGATGGCAAGCGTGGCGCAACATGGTGTTGGAGATAAGTTTCGGTGGAGCATCAACCCGCTGATACGTCATTGGTGGCGGCAGACACAACAGAACGATGATGCGCGAGCTGCAAAGTGAGATATACATTACTAAGCTACCACTGCTGTTGCACTTCTGTACTCAGGCTATGCTGGGAAGCAGACATGCAAAAGCCTAGAAATCACCACCGCCGTCGTCGAAACCTCCTCCATCATCACCCATATCGCCGCCATCATCACCATAGTTGTTCTCTACGTAGGTGTCACCGCCATCGCCCGCATCACCCAGTGCTGAACCCAGCATTGCACCACCAAGCAAACCGGCACCAGCACCCAGCGCCATACCTCCCGCGCCCATGCCGCCGCCTCCAGGGCGACGTCCAGCGGGCATCGCGTACCCAGGGCGCTGCTGGTACATGCCCTGTCCGCCGTAGTATCCTCCACCGCCGTAAGCCGGCTGTCCGTATGGCTGCGGTGGTGGATGCGAGCTCCCGTGACTGCTCTTTCCTAGCAGCTTCCCCAGGATGCCACCTTTGCTTTTGCCTCGGCTCTGATCCTCGTATGGTGCCGATTGGTATGGTGTTGAGGGAGCTTGGTGTTGCTGCTCCTGCGAGTAGCCTCCAGGCGCCGGGTAGCCTCCTGAATGGGGTGCGCCGGCGACGCTGGGACCGCTGGCGCCGTAGCCGCCTTGAGACTGGTTGTAGTAATCGTTGCTTGCGCCGCGGTTTGCGTCGCCTGGGCGTCCTGCGCGCGCTTGCTCTTCCTCTTGCAGTCTCCGCGCGAGCCTCTCATCCTCGCTGATGCCGGCTTGTTGGCTCCCGTAAGGGTTGTTGCTGCTGAAGGAGGACTTTTCGCTCGTGCCGGTAGGATGAGAAGCTGCGGGGCCTCCGTAAGCGGGCGGCGCGCCAGGTGGTGGTGCTTCACCGGGTGGGTAGACGGGTTCGGTTGGCTTCTCCCATGTCGATTGCTTGGTGTAGATGTTGACGAAGAACCACTCGTGATATTGGTCGTTCCACACAGCTTTCCAGCCCTCTGGTACCTTTGGTGGAGGCGGGCCCTGCATGCTATGTCAGCCTCCTGCTGCACTGCCGACCTTCCCGCAGGTGACTTACTGGTGGAGGCGCGTAGTCTGCCATGGTAGAAAAGTGAGCTCACCGAGTGCGGGTTTCGTCGAAGGTTGAGATTTGCTTATGAATTCAAGTTGACATACAGTAGACCTTGGAGCTAAAAGCAGAAGAGTAGTGGTGACAATGACGAGCTTGAAGCTCATGCGGGCGGAGCGCGACCTGAACGTGCGTCATAGTGCCGACGGTGGCGGGGCAAACACGGCACATGAAGCTGCGAACGTCTGCCTTGGAACACTCGGCACCTACAAACGCCACAATCAAGGCGCAGCAGTGTGTACGTGGACAATGCCTGACAAAGGAAATCAATATTGATTATTGCGAAATATGTGCAAGGAAATTCTGAGTCCACTGGCAGTCAAGTCGCCACAAATGCATACCGCAATGCGAGAACGACAGACCGGAAGATCAACGCTCAAGGGTATGGCAAGCCATGCTGAAAGATGTACTCATACAACAAACAATCCAAACATACTGCATGTCGCGCTAGATTACGTTTCGTACCGGACGTGCGAGGTGGGCAATCACTACTGCCCAGAAACCAAGTAGTCGGTGGCCTGTCCAAGATCAGCCAAGATGTCACGGGTCACAGGGGCAGGAATTGCTTACCTTGTTGATGTCATAGTCGAACTTCTCCAAAGCATCCAACGCCTTGTCACGGCCATAGCCCATAGCAGTCAGCTTCTTCAGGATAGGGTCGTCGTGCTCTGTACCGCTGCTGATCGCTCGGCCCAGCTGAGGCATTTGAGGCGACTGAGGAGACAAGTGTCCCTGCTTCGAGGACGAAGCAGCAGCATCCTCGTTGTCGAGGCTGTCAAAGACAGATTTGCTGAAGTCTGTGGATGCTTGCTGCGAGTGTCCGGGCTTGTCGTGCTGCGAGGACTCGAGATTGGAGAATATGGCATCCCAGTCTTGAGTCGAGGAAGAGGGCTGCGGGGCCTGGGGCTGTCCAAAGCTGTGTGACAAGTGCTCGAAATCGCTAAAGCTATCATCGCCGCGCGGCTTGCCAGTAGGCGTTTGCTGTGATGCCATAGTGTTCGACTTCGATGCCGCAGGGGAGTCAAAGACGGGGTTAAACTCATCAAGCTCATCACGCTGGTGCGAAGAGAACATGAAGTCGTCGTCACCCTTGTCATCTTCCTTAGCCTCGGTCAGGTCATCGAAGCCCGCATCGAAATCGTCGTTGAATGCCGACCTCTGGAGCTGAGGTTGGTTCGCGGCCTGGGAAGCACCTGCGTTGTTATCACCGGTGCCGTGCGAGACGGCGGAGTGGTAAGCGTCAGATGGAACAGTCGACGACGGCGTGTCATTCGGCGGTGGCGACGTCGTCGTTGGCTTCGTCAGAGGACCACCGAACAGGGCAGCGCCGTGACCACCAGCCGGGCTGAAGGACTTCTCAGGCGACTGCGAAGTAGTAGGTGAGTTGGGAACTTCACGAGAGGGTAACAGGCCGCCAAATTCTGGAGGGAATTGGTTTGAACCACTGCGCTGCCCGACCGTCGAGTCGTATGCTGGAGGCGACTTTTGTGCGTCTGCCGAAGGCAGACCGCCGAGGTTCGAGTCCAGACGAGTAGTTGGGGGTGGTGGTGATCTGTAGAGCTCGTCTGTTGACGCGGTATCAGGGCGCTGCTGTGTCGGCTGCTGGGGTCCTTGTTGACCAACGCTGGTGCGCTTCTGTTGGGGGGACGCTGCTGTGAAGTTGTCGTCGAAACCATGCTCGTTGTCGCTGTCGGTCTCATCGTCGTGAGTCAGATCCTCAATGGGTGGGAACTCCTTGTTGAATCTGCTTGAGTTATCCGTCGAGCCGTTGGCACCAGATCCAGAGGGGCGAGTAGGACCAAATCCAGCAAAGGCAGAGTCAAAATCGACCTTACCACCAGGGCGAGAGCTTTCGCTGGTGGTGCTTCCGAAGGGGTCAGCACGGTTGGTGTTCTTGCTCTGGTTGCTGAAGCTGCTGTCTCCAGTGGGGTTCTGCTGAAGAGGGGTGGCACCTTCACGAGGGAAAGCTCCAGGAATCTCTTGAACGGCAGCAGACGGAACGCCAAAGCTGGAGAAGGTATCCTGGCGTTGTGGCTCAGCCCTGGTGGATCGCTGAGTGTCGCTGGTCACGCTGGCTACAGGTGAGGCCGTAGAGAAGTTACGATCGAAAGAGAACGGCTGAGACGGGTTGAACCTTTCAGTCTCTGTACGGTTTGTCTCGCTACGCTCCAATGTAGCCTTCTCGGGGACAGGAGTGCCAGCAGGCGAGGCCTTGGAAACAGTAGGTGTCTCTTGGCCCGGTGCACCGGGGCCTCCGTATCTGCTAGCTGGTGCTGAGACCTTGACAGACGAGCTGAAAGAGTCCGATCGGGGGACGTCTTGCCTGAGGGGTAGGAACGAGGAGGTGAACTGGCGAGACTCGGGGGCAGCTGGCGGTTCTACACCGCGGGGCGACTCCTGGTAAGATGAGAGAGGCGGTGAGGTGGAGGGAGTGGGAACATCAGGACCCTCAGAAGAGCGAACGGACTGTCCGGATGGGGCAGAGAAGTTGGGCACGTTGCTCTGGTTTTCTGAGCGGAAAGAAACAGGTGGCGGGGTGTTTTGTGCAGGAGCAAAAGAGCCGAAGACGCTGTCGAAGTCCTTGTGCGGTCCCTGAGTGAAGCCAGACGGCGACATGGGCTTGTCTGAAGCGGGAGCAGGCGACTTGCGGAAGAAGGGGTTGGTGGACTGGCTGGTTACAGACGCAGCAGGGCTGGCTACTGCTGGCGTTGACTGCTGCGGTGGGCTTCTTGTAACGTCCTCGGCAGCTCTGCTCAGATCGTTCATCTCGGTCTTGATCTTGTCACGTTCGCCTTCATTAGTGGCCAGCTGTTTCTTGTTGATTGAAACCATTCCCTTCTGCTGTCGTGCGTCGGTCCTCATCTTTTCGAGCTGGGGACGCAGCTGTGCAATCTCAGCGTTGAGCTGGCGAATACGTTCCTTGAGGTTGGCGTTTTCACGCTGATCAGCCTCGAGAGCGCTTCCGACTTGATGGTGCTGAGTCTGAAGATCCTGGTAGGTCCCTTCGAGCATAGCAATGTCGGATTGCAGCTTGCGTGTTTCGGTGCGCGAAGCCGCAAGACGGTCCTCGAGGGCCTTGACAGCCTTGACCTCTTGCTCGTATGTTGTCTTGAACTGCGACAGGCGAGCCTCGAGCTCCCGACGTTGATTGGTCACGCTGTTCAGGTCGCTCTGGGTAGCCTCTTTCTTGTTCTGCACCTCCTGCATCTGGTTCCTCAATGTAGTCATCTGGTTGGACATGTTGGCCAACTCAGTGGAATCCTGAGTAAGCTTCTTGTTGATCTCAGGATCGCTCTCGCCCAAGAGGTCGTCCATAGCCGAGGGCTGGTTTCGTTGCGAAGTTCCGGATTGGCCAGTCGACTGAGAAGTAAGCGTCTGGCCGAAGGAAGAAGTGGGCAGGAAAGGCTTGAAAGTGGAGGCAGGATTGCGCGGCTGTGGCTGGAATGGCCCAGGGGATGTCGGGGACGCAGCCTTGCTCGCGAATGGGTCATTGTCGAATGGTTTGGCAAACGCAGCAGAGCCACCGGTATCCATGGCTCGTTGGGGCGATGCAGGCTCGGGAGTAGAGAAAGCGTCTAAGCCGAAGAGATCATCGGCAGCTGACTTGGGTTGTGGTGGAGGCGGCGCAACAGCGGGAGCTTGCTGGTTTGCCCGTGTTCGGAGAGCGGGGGGAATGAGGTTTGAGGGCAACGTCTGAGGCAACGGATCGCCCTTTCGCTGCTGTCGAATGAGGTACATGGCAACAGCGAACTCGTCCCTTGACAGTTGTCCTTCCGAGTTGATGTCTGCAAGATCCCAGATGCCTGCGAGGATGTCTTCTGGCAGGCCAGAGTCGCTGAAAAAGCGCACTGCTTGCTCTCCTGTGATGAAGCCGCGGCCCATTGTGTCGACGCCCTTGAACAGGTTGTCGTAGGACGCCTTCTCCTGCGGACCGATGAGCCAGTCGCTGCTTATCGGCTGTGCAGGCGCGGGTGGGCCAAAGGGCGGTTGCCTGAGAGGGCTCGCCGTCCTGGGCACGTTCTGCTGGCCGCTGAACTGGCGGGGAATGGAGGCTTGATCTGGGCGCGCGGGAGGAGGTGGGAGGCCGCCTCTCCGGGACGCAGCTTCGTACAGGCCGGGCGGCAGGGTGTTGGGCAGGGCCTTCATGTTTCCGGTGCGATAGGAGGCAAGCAGGTGCATGGCAATGATGAACTCGGTGACGTTGAGAGCGCCGCGCTGCTCCGTGTCTGAGAGGTTCCAGATGCGGCCGAGGACTTCGTTGGGCAGCCTCGCTTTCTCGAAGATCTCCTTTGCGTTCTCGCCTGGGTCACGGTCAGTGGGCAGTCGCACGGGTGGGACGAAGCAGCAGCCTACCGGACAGCACGCCATTGACGGCGCCCGACTTGTCAAAGAGGCCCGCGTACTCGGAGGCCTTGGCGGGCGTGAGCGGCGGCACGCGGATGGGCGGCTGGCCGCTGACCTGGGGCTGCAGGGGCCCGGTGGTCTGCGGAGAGAAGGGCTGGGGGGCGGCGGGGGGTGCGGCGGGGACGGTGAGGCCCTCGAACTTGGGGAGCGGTGCAGCTGCCGGCAGGTTAGCATGGGCGCGTCCGGTGCTGGCGGGCAGACGTACGCCGGAAGGCCAGCTCGGGCGAGGGGTCGCGGCCGGCCTGGTAGTGGCCGATGAGACGCAGGACCTGGCAGAAGCCCGCCATGGTCAGCAGGCCGCGGTTCTCCGTGTCTGCAATCTGCCAGATCTCGCCCAGCACGGCCGGGGCCAGCTTGGTGCGCTCGAAGAACTTGACGGCGATCTCGCCTGTGATGACGCCGAGCTTCTCGGTGTCGGCCTGGTGGAAGAGGTGCTGGAACACGCGCTTCTCCTCGGCCGTCAGGTTGAGGACGGGCTGGTCTGCGGGCTGTTAGCGGTCGCCGTCACCGTGCGGGCGTGTCGTGAGCACGCACTCAGCTCGCCGCTGCCTGCGAGGTCCGCCATGGCTGCGCGGGGTGGGTGTCGTCGGGCGGTGGAGCTCGTGGATGGGGGCGGGCGGCTGCGATGAGGCTGAAGCTCTCCGGGGTACTGTCGTGTAATGCGCGGGTGGGGGAGCTAGCACTGGGCGCGCCCGGCGGCAGAAGGGGAGAGGCTGGCGGCAACAGCACGGCACAGCGAGCACGAACAGCTGCACAGACGGGCAGGGCCGGGGGATGGGAGGAGGGAGCTGGTGTCGACGCTTTCTGGCTGTGTGGTAGACGACCGGAGCTCATCATCGTCACGGGCACTAGGTCGCAGCCGGCGCGCTGCTGTGGTGGTGGTCCGTGATTGGCTCCACCGTCGCCGTGGCTTGAGCACCACTGCAGTACGGCAGCTGTCACTTCGCTGTGCACCAAGCAGCGCGCCTGTTTCGCTTGTGCAACGGCTGCTCACCCCGACGCCACCAAGACGCTCGATGGAAGACAGGCCTCGCATCTCGCGGAAAAAGCAAGACTCAATCAAGCACACAGACGCTCTGTCAACGGCTGTGTCCGAGCTCACCAGCAATTTCGCAGTTTCAGCAAGGTCCATTCATGTTTGCTAGATAGATATTGCCCTACCTACACCAGAGACGTATCGTCGCAACTACACGTGTTGTACAGGGAGGAGTGAGGCTGGCCGCTGGGGATGTCGTAGAAATACATGGCGTTGGGTAGGGAAGGGGGCAGGGAGTGGGGTATACGCAAATGCTCGTTCTTCCTCCTCACCGGCTGCTGCATGCGTGATGCTCGTTCTTCCTCCTCACCGGCTGCTTCAAGCGTGATGCTCGTTCTTCACCTCACCGGCTACTGCGATGCGCAATGCCCTTCTCCCTCTCGCACCGCATAAAGGCCAGGCTGGGCGTCTCCTCCCTCCTGCCCCATGCTCGGCCCAGCAGCCAGTCGGTGACGCTGATGAACCGGTTGGTCTTCTCCCAGGTGTGCCCTTCCTCGGTGTGCTCGATGGTGTGATGGACAATGCGGCCCTCCTCGTCAAACTCGAACACAAACAGGCCGGTGAACTCTTCGTCGGACGACCGTGAGCCCCGGACAATCTTCGTGACGCTCTCGATCGTCTCGCTGATGTGTCGGCTGTTCTCCCTGTCCGACTTGCCGCACGTCTGCCATTTGACCACCAGCTTCTCGTTGCGCATGTGCGCGGGCACCCCTGGTCCGCAGCCGTCCTTGACCATGCGCTCGGACAGGACCTTGAGCTTCACATTGCCAATCACAGGCACTCGGCCCCATGCGACCGGCGCCGTCCACAACGCAGCCGTGTAGGCAAGCCTTCCGCTGACGGTGGGCAGATGAGGGTGCGTGGAGGGGAACAGGTGGAGGCTGATCTGCGGCGAGAGTATGTCCGAGGGCAGCGGTGAGTTGAGGAGATTCGGCAGGCTCTCGTGGAGGATCCTGATAGCTGCAGCGTGTTAGCGCGACCGTCTCGCATCGAGGAGTGGCAGTCGTCCTACTGTTCCCGAGCTTGAGGTTGCGCTCGTTGAGGCGTTTCTGCTCGTGCTCATCGAGCTCCGGGTGGGCGCATGGCGCGGTGCTCGTGAACCAGCTGCGCGACACCGATGCCTGTCGCGGCCGCACGTCTGTGATGCTCCTCTGGTACTGCTTCAGCCCCAGCAGCCGGGGCGCGGCGAGGGAGGTGCTCGTGGATCGCCGAAGCTGTGTGCGGGCAGAGCTTGAGAATCTCCGCATCAGACCGGTGGTCATCTGTCCGGGTAGCAGTGATCAACCATAGGTAGCAGGGCGATGGTTCGTACGTGGGCGGGAATGCTCGTTAGTGTGTCGTGCAATTGCCGGGCGAGAGAAACATCGAGCATGGGTCGGTGGATAAGCCGAGATGTAGTGACGTCGTGCGGAAACGATCAATTACTGTGCAACGGAGATGACCCCGCAGAACATGGGCATTGGGCAGGTATAAAGAACGGTTCGTTGCAGGCAGAGGTAGGGCTTAAATGCTTTCTCGATTGACTCGTCGAGCTTTGCCTTGTACGAACTCTAATCCATCGAATATTCGAGCATTTCGAAACATGTCATCTGGAAAACGCATCGTCTTCACTGGCGGCTCAGGCAAGGCTGGCCGCCATGTCATTCCTTACCTGCTCTCCAAGGGACACAAGGTCTTGAACCTCGACCTCATCGACTTCCCTGACCCGAGTGCCGGCGTCTTTACCCTGAAGACAGACCTCACCAAGAGTGGACAGGTCTTCAACGCGCTCACCACCCACTTCAACTTCGAGGGCTACGAGGAGAAGAGCGTGCCCAGCCCACCAGATGCAGTCATCCACTTTGCCGCCTATGCCAGAAACATGTTGGTGCCCGACGATGAATGCTACGCAGCGAACGTGACATCGACCTACAATGTCATCGAAGCCGCGTGCAAGCTGGGGGTGCGAAAGATCATCATCGCCAGCAGCGAGACTACGTACGAAGTCTGCTTTGGGCAGGGAGACCTGGACTATCAGTGCTTCCCTCTGACCGAGGACATGGACCTGAATCCCATGGACTCGTACGCCATCTCCAAGCTCTGCGGTGAGCGCGTGGGACGCGGTCTGGCGCGCAGGTTCGACGCAGACATTTACGCTCTGAGGATTGGAAACGTCATCGAGCCGCACGAGTATGAGCGCGACTTCCCCAAGTACATCAGCAAGCCCGAGATGCGCAAGAGGAATGCATGGAGCTACATGGACGCGAGAGACCTGGGGCAGATCTGCCACCTGGGTGTGGAGAAGGACGGGCTGGGTTTCCAGGTGTTCAACGCGACCAACAACACCATCACAGCGACGTTCCCGACCAAGCAGTTTCTCGAGCAGTACGCGCCCAACACACCCATCACAAGAGAGCTGGAGGAGTGGGAGGCGCCGTTGAGCAACAAAAAGGTCCGGGAGGTGCTGGGCTTCAAGGAGGAGCACGACTGGAGGAAGTAATACAATCCTGGGTCGTGAGCGTGAGTTGGCTGAGCAGGGCTACACTACACTCTGAATGCTGTAGAGATGAATTTTGAATGCTGCACACATGTAAGCAGGAGGTAGTCGAGTCAAATCGTCATGAGGCGATTGCGTGCTCCATCGTCTGGTGTCATCACTTGCTCCATCGTCTGGTGTCATCGCTTGCTCCATCGTCTGGTGTCATCGCTTGCTGGCTTCTGCCCGCCCAAGGTGTGGTGTTGAGAGGAACGGACCAGCAGCCGCGTCTCCCCACGCCGGTAGCGCACAGCTCCCTCCGAAGCTCGGACGGCCGTCTGTGCGCGTCCCAGTCGAGCGGGAGCCGCCTCGCGATTTCGCGCGGATTTTTGTACCCAACGCTGTCAGTCCCCGTCGCTCAGTTCCCGCACGTCGATACCCGCTTGCTGTGTCTTGCTTGCCTCCCGGTCCTTTTTAATCTTCTAATTGCATTGCCTCTCGTTCTCCAGCACAATGTCGCCCACGCCATCGGAAGCAGTCGCAAAGGTCGCGCAGGCCGCCGCAGGAACCAGCTCGTCGGCCAAGGAGTACAAGCGGGAGTCCAACACGGCGCGCTTCTTGGGTGCAGGTGCGCGCAGCAGTCACGCCCTCAATGGATTCGTCTGACCACACGCAGGATGTGCGGGTCTTGCTGAGCTGATGGTCTTCCACCCCGTCGACACGACAGCCAAGCGCCTCATGAGCAACGTCGGCAAGATCGAGTCGGCCTCGCACCTGAACAAGGTCGTCTTCCGGGACGCTGCCGGCGCTTCAGTCGCCGGCCGCTTCTTCTCGCTCTTCCCTGGGCTCGGATACGCCGCGGCCTACAAGGTAGGACGCTCTTTGCGGCCCGCATAGCAGCCCGTCTGACAGCAGCCTGCAGATCCTCCAGCGCGTCTACAAGTACGGCGGACAGCCCTTCGCGCGCGACTACCTCGCCCGCCACCACGGCGACGTCTTCGACCAGACATTCGGCAAGGGCAACGGCAAGGCCATCATGCACGCGACTGCGGGCTCCCTGATTGGCATTGGTGAGATCGTGCTGCTGCCGCTCGACGTGCTCAAGATCAAGCGCCAGACCAACCCCGAGGCCTTCAGGGGACGTGGACTGTTCAAGATCATCGCCGACGAGGGCTTCGGTCTCTACCGTGGGTGGGGCTGGACAGCAGCCCGCAACGCTCCTGGCTCGTTCGCCGTACGTCTCTCCCCCCGTTGACCCAACGTGCATCTTCTGACATTCCACAGCTGTTCGGTGGATCTGCCGCCGCCAAGGAGTACCTCTACAAGCTCAGCGACTACAACAAGGCCACCTGGGGCCAGAACTTCGTCGCCTCGATTGCCGGTGCCACTGCTTCCCTCGTCGTCTCCGCCCCGCTCGATGTCATCAAGACCCGCATCCAGAACAGGAACTTTGAGAACCCCGAGAGCGGCATGAGGATCGTGTCCAACATGATGAAGAACGAGGGCATCAGCTCCTTCTTCAAGGGCCTCACACCCAAGCTGCTCATGACCGGGCCCAAGCTCGTCTTCTCCTTCTGGTTGGCCCAGACCCTCATCCCTGCCTTTGGCAAGGTCATGTAAATTTGTTGCTAGCGTTTATGATCATGTTGTACTATACACGGGAACTACGTCCGTTGGGACTATAGAAGTGGTCGCCGGAAAGGCGTTAGGCTCATGGTGGACAAGCGAGTGCCTCCAGGGTCCAGAGATATCTAATATCAACATCTCCATCTCCATCTTCATCTCCACCTCCACCTCCGTTCTACTGCCATGAAACGTCATGTGAGGCGTGACACTGGACTGTGACAGGCTGACAGCTGCGAGTGAGACACGGTCTTTATCACGTGACAGAGGATTGCACCTGCTCCAACGCTCGCAACCACAGCCTCCAGGGCTCTGCTTCCCGTGGCGTCTGCGTTGCTATCTAGGAGCAGGCGGCGTCACACGGCAGACACTGCTGCCGTCGCCTCAGCGTGGCGGGCGTGGGCAGCAGACGGGGCGTGAATGTGATGTCGCAAACAGCGGAACAACGGCTCCTTGTGACTTCGGGGGCTCAACGCTCGGCCGCGCCAAGGCACATCCCGTCAACTGCACGTTGCAGCCAACCTTTGTACTCGACACCGCCTGCCAGCGCCCTGCGATACCCCACGACTCCCACCCTCCTTGCCGGCATCCTGCACAGATACCCCGAACCCTCTTCTCCACACCTCCAACCACTCCGCCAAAATGAACCCCGAGTAGTACGTAGCCTCCGCGCATCTCCCACCGCCACAAGCCGAGGGACCGCCCTATCGAGCCTACGCCTGGCGCAGTGCTAACCATGGCCCTACAGAGTACCGCACCGGCACAGTCGCAGCCCCGGCGCTGTGCAGCCGCCCCTATCGCCGCCTCGCGCTGATGTGTCCCTCCTCAGATACGACTACCTCTTCAAGCTCCTCCTCATCGGTGACTCTGGTGTCGGAAAGTCGTGCTTGCTGCTTCGATTCGCCGACGACACATACACAGAGAGCTACATCTCCACCATCGGCGTTGATTTCGTATGTGCGCCCCCGGCCTGCTGCGCCCCGGCCTGCGACAGGCTAACACAGGACAGAAAATCAGGACTATCGAACTCGACGGCAAGACCGTCAAGCTGCAGATTGTACGTATTGTGGCTGCGGCCGAGGTGCCTGCAGGAGCTGACACCGCCACAGTGGGACACAGCCGGTCAGGAGCGTTTCCGCACCATCACATCTTCCTACTACCGCGGTGCCCACGGCATCTGCGTCGTCTACGATGTCACCGACATGGACTCGTTCAACAACGTGAAGCAGTGGCTCCAGGAGATCGACCGCTACGCCACCGAGGGCGTCAACAAGCTGCTGGTCGGCAACAAGTCCGATATGGCCGACAAGAAGGTCGTTGAGTACACCGTTGCAAAGGCACGTCCATGCCCCGTCCTTCCCTGTTACACAAACCTGCAGCGTCTAACACCAAGCAGGAGTTCGCAGACAGCCTCGGCATCCCCTTCCTTGAGACCTCGGCAAAGAGTGCTACCAACGTCGAGCAGGCTTTCTTGACCATGGCCCGCCAGATCAAGGAGCGCATGGGAACCACAACCGCCAACACCAAGCCCACAGTCCCCATCGGGCAGGGCCAGGGCGTCCAGAGCGGCTCCGGCGGTGGCTGCTGCTAGACGAGTCGAGGTAGAGGGAGGTGCAGCTGTGCTTGAAGCCTTGGGATTGATCGTCCAGGCTCGCAAGACGAAGACGAGATGAGCGATACACGAGTCTCAGGCGCGGGTGTTTTGTGCGGTTGCGACATTTGATACGGTTACTTAATGCTCAACGTCATGGTTTCCTTTCGACGAAGTCCACGAAGTACGAAGCTCCACCGCTCACCCTCCCTTGTGTTCCAAGTCCTGTATGCCGGCTTTCGGATCGCGACTTTCTTTTCCCATCTCAGGTTCTAGAATGGGCTCTCTTTGGATTGATTCTGCATAGGGAGGGAACTTGTACAACGGCTACTAGGCTGTTGTGGTTCTCGCTCGTCTCATTGTTGCGTTAGGTGTTGGTAGTTTGGTATATCATGCTTATCTCCTAGGTTGATGTCGAGTGATGTGTTTGCATACTGGGACTCGACCATACACCTGAACCTCAAACCTTGCTGATCTCAATCTAAACCCATGCAAGATTACGCTCGCATGTACGATACAAAACTTGTATCTACTGTGTAGATACACAGCTTGGGGGCTTTCAGGCGAAACCTAGCTGCGTTATACAAGAGACCAAACCACCTGCACTATACAATAGGTAAAACTAACTGCAGCCTTCTGCTACGTATTACTCTACGAAAGCATATTGAGTTTGCCTACTTGTCTGGCTTTTCCAAGTATATGGACAACCAACGTACCAACTGACGTCTAGCGCCGAATCCACTCGTCCAGGCCTCCAACCTCAATACGAAGAAAACACCAACATCACGGCCGTGCAACTCGTCATGAACCACACCGCACTACCAAAATTTGCGCAAAGATAGTCGCAAGAGCTAGAAAGCGGGTATCGGCAGTATAGTCGGAGCTGAAAGCCCACTCTGAAAAAAAAACGCCAGACCTGCTCGACGCGTCAACCTCCATCGCACTTTTCCGCCTCAAATCAGGCACCAACATCTCCCCCCCCCCCCCCCCCCCCAACATGGCCAATTCCACCCCTCCCCGCAACCCAGTGGGCAGAGCTGCGCAATGGCTCGCCCACGAACTCGGCTTGCACACCATGCGCCACGTAGGGAAAGACATCTACATCATCATCTTCGCGCGCTACCTGCGCATGTACGCGTACGGCACCGTCGCGCTGGTGCTCGCCATGTATTTCCGCGCGCAGGGGCTTACGGATGCGGAGATTGGGTTCTTCATGACCCTGACGCTGCTTGGGGATGTGGTCGTGTCGCTTTTGCTTACGCTTGTTGCCGACTCGCTGGGTCGTAGGAGGACGCTTATGCTCGGCGCGCTGGGAATGGCTGTCTCTGGGGCCGTGTTTGCGCTGTCGAGTAGCTATGGGTTGTTGCTTGCCGCGGCGATTGTGGGCGTTATTAGTCCGAGTGGGAATGAGATTGGGCCGTTTCGCGCCGTGGAGGAGAGTACGCTTGCGCAGCTTGTCGGGGAGGATAAGAGGGCGGATGTTTTGTGAGTGCTTTGTTCTTGATGTAGCGCCGTTTTGAAGGGATTCGTGCTGATGGGTTGTAGTACCTGGTACGTCGCTTTTGCGGTGTTGGGCACGTCGACTGGCTTGATTGTTGGCGGTCAGGCTGTCGACGCGCTCTCTGCGAGGACAGGCTGGACGGAACTCGACGCCTATCGCGCTGTGTTCTGGATCTATACAGCTGTTGGTCTGACCAAAGCCCTCTCGACACTGTTCCTCAGCCCGGATTGCGAGCACCAGAAGCGCTCTAAACCAACCCGCGGAGAGGGGGAGACAGAAGTGCTCCTTCCTGCTGCAGACGACGACACGCATCCAGCCGCAACTAGCAATGGGGTCGCCCAGGGAGTGCCGACTAAGGAGAGGAAGAGCTGGAACCCATTCAGTGCGATCTCTCCCAAGAGCCGTGCAATCCTCTTCAAGCTCTGCAGTCTCTTCTTCCTCGACTCGCTGGGCTCAGGCATGGTGCCTTTCTCGCTGATAAACTACTACCTGGACCGTAAATTTAGTCTGCCGAAGGGAAAATTGGGCGGTATAATGAGCGCAACATGGTAATAACCCTCCCTTGATGCCTATATTGCGTCTACTCCACACCCGCACCGGGCTAACGTACCCAGGTTCCTCTCCACATTCGGCAACATCTTCTCCGCCTCGCTCAGCCGCCGCCTGGGCCTAATCCCCGCAATGGTAACAACGCACCTCCCCTCCTCCCTGTTCCTGGGCGCGCTCCCCTTCGCGCCTGGCCTAGGCCTCACCATCGTCCTCCTCGTCGGCCGCAGCATGATGAGCTCCATGGACCAAGCGCCACGCTCCGCGTTTCTATCCATGGTCGTCCTGCCTGAAGAGCGCACAGCCGTCATGGGCATAGTCAACATCATGAAGACGCTAAGCCAGAGCTCCGGACCGTGGGTCACGGGGCTATTAGCAGGAAGCGGGCGCTTCTGGGTTGCCTTTGTCGTCGCAGGCGCGTTGAAAGCTTCGTACGACGTGCTACTCCTGAGCATGTTTGGCGGGAAGGTGCACGCTCGGAAATCCAGCGAAGGCGAGACCGAGACCGAGACTGCCGTTCCCAGCTCACGTCCAGAACGCACATAGACCGCTGAAAAGTACCGCGGCACCAGTGGCACGGGTAGATTGAGAATCGCGTAGTAGGCGTTGTAGACGGTACCGAAGTATTCACCTTCATTTTCATTTTTCATCGTCATCTTTCAGTCAGCAGCGTGCACAAACTGGGCATACTCTCTCTCTCTCTCTCTCTCTCTCTCTCTCTCTCTCTCTCTCTCTCTCTCTCTCTCTCTCTCTCTCTCTCCTCTGCTCCCACCAGCTATCACCCACCCAACCCGAGCTGAAATCTATAAACATGAGACTCACAAAGTTGAAATCCACACATAGCCAATACACCTCACCAAACAACCAAACACCCTAGATTCCCGCACAATCCAAGCCATCGCACATCTTGGATAGGATATCCCGACATCAATTCCACACCAAAAAAAAAAAAAAAAAAAAAAAATTCTTTCCCCAAACGCAGTAAAGTAATAACAGACTAAAAAAACACGCAATGTATAGATACTAATACCCATCTTCCAGAGGAGATTGTATGTATATAATCAGCTAGCTAGGTAGCTAGCGCACTTACATTTTAAAATATTATTAAATCCCGTGTTTAACACCCCCATCCCATCCCATCATATTCTCCCGGCAATCCTACTATGCTATGCTATGCTATGCTATGCTATGCTATGCTATGCTACAGTGGTTACTTGCAGCTAAGATATTGGACTTGAGACTGGTAAATGCGAATCCTTGGTAGTGAATTTCCATTAGTAGTAGTAGTACTGTTGTAGTAATTCTTCTTATAGTAGTAGTAGTAGTAGTAGTAGTAGTAGTAGTAGTAGCGCTTTGATGAGGCTATCTTTTCCGAAAAGTCTGCTTGGGTTTTAGCGACGCAATGCTCTGGCGCATCAATTTTTGAGACTTGCTGCTATGTCGATCTATTGCATTTAAGTAAGGCCCGAGATTGTGTTGTTGCGGCGAGTTTTGTTATTTGATTTGAATTCAACTAAAAACACTTCTAGCCTCTAATGCGGTGTTGAAACCCGACGCGTGTGTAAATCTATGGTATCTTGTTAAAACTCCACTCCACCGAACGAACTATACGCCAAGCCTTGTTGATGAGCAGCGCACACCGTGTCTTCGAAAGACCGGCACCGATTACTCGTCGCCTTCATTGATGTCCTCTTCGTCCACAATCCCAATCCCCTGCTCTAGCGTCCTCTGTACTGTCTCCTGCAGCAAACGTAACACGGTCTCGACATCCGTTGTTCCCACATCTATCTCCGCTCCATCTTCGCCCCGCAGTGTCTCGTTCCAAAGCGCTTCGTAGTCCGGATGGTCGGGGTTGATCAGCTCAACACGCGGCTTCTTCTGCTTGGGTGGCGGGGGCGGAAGATGCGTAAATGCTCTCGACGTGGAACTGACCTTGGCGAGCATCTCCTCGTACTCGCCTTCCGGTGTAGACTGGGACGTCACAGCACCACCAGCGGGTATGCGCCAAACATCTTCGGTCTGTGTGCTCGTAGATGGAGAAAGGGCTGCAGTGGCTGATGCAGTGCCCTCCTTTGGCGCAGTGGGAGACGAGTGGTATGATGCAGGATCAACCTTGATCGCTGTGCGGATCACAACGCTGAAGTCGCCTCCACCGCCGACGTCAAGGTAGCCCAGTACCCCCGAGTAGATGCCCCTCTTGACGCCGCGTTCTTGCTCTTGCAGGATCTCGCAAGACCGCTTCTTTGGTGCACCGGTCATGCTGCCGGGTGGAAGACTTTCAACGAAGGCCTGGAAGCCGAGATCTGGGACGGACGTTCTGGTGACGAGACCGCTGGAGCCATCGACGGGGTCTTCCCACAGCTCGGGTGTGCTGGGCTTGTATACACCGGCAGGGACGGCGTCGACAACGGTGACGAGTTGCCAGACTGTTTCGTACTCTTCTACCTCCATCAACTGGCTAACGCGTACGTTCTCCGAGCCGTAGACGCCATGAAGCTGGTGTCGTGTGAGATCGACAATCATGAGGTTTTCGGCTCGCTCCTTGGAGGAGGACAGAATAGCGTGAGCGTGTGCCGCTGTAACCCCCGGCTTCTTCTGAACAGTACCCTTGATAGGTCGGCATTGTGCGGCCTGACTGCGCGACCAGGAGATATAGCGTTCTGGGGAAGAGGAAAGAATATGAACGTTGTGCATGCGCATGTAAGCACTGAAAGGGGCAGGGTTCTGGCCAGCGAGCCGCTTGTAGAGATTCCAAGAGTGTTGACAGTCCTCGGCTTTGGACAATCGACAACCCGTCGGCTTACGAGCGCGAATCTCGTTCTGATGTGTAAGACAGAGTTCGTAGCTCTGTCCATCAGCAATCGCCTCCTGGCAAGAACGAACTTGCTCATAGTATGTCTCGCGGTTTGCGAAAATCTGCTTGCATGAATCGATGTATTTGTACATGGGTCCGAACTTCTCGAAAGGATCCAGCTTCGGCAGGGGCGTAGAGGTCGGCGTAGACTCGCGTGATTTGGCGTCGGCAGCATTGTAGATAATTTCTTGCGTCTCTTCAACCCAGTCAAAGTCGTTTGGTCCACGAATACTCTGCACATAAATCTTCTTGACCTGATGGTCAAACACTATGCTCCTAGTGATGTACGCAAAACAGATATCCGGGTGCTCGGCGCTCTCTTCGACCGGGACATTGATCGTCTCCAGACCTGCCTCATACGACGCATAGCCCATGAAACCTCCCCAGAATGGCGCCCATGTTGCAGTCCGGGGCGGTGTTGTTGGCTGCAGAGTGCTCATAGCTTTCCTTAGGTACGGCCATGGATCAGTTACCTTCCACTGCGTGTGGACCTCATCATAGCCGTCTCTTAGCTGCATAATCTGGGAGCCAGCGTAGTAATGCAATCGAAGTGTCTCCTCAGGTATCACCAGACCAATGATGCTGTAGCGCCCAGTACCAACCGCCATAGGTACGAGGTTTTCCTGGAGCCCGGATTGGAGCACAATTGCTTCGTGCCGTGGGATCTCTAACAGCTCGCAGACGTCTTCGACTGTCAATCGACCACTTCCTGTGGTAGCGCAGTGCACGACCGTAGAAGGCAGATATGGAAGTGTCTTTTCGTCGCCATAAGCTATCAACGAAGCAAATTCGTCTGGCAGAAGACCATCGTGATCTTTTGTCAAGAATTGGGTCTCCGCTACGCCTTTCTGCATAGGCTTCTTCTTGCTGTCACCCTCCGCATAGAACCCAAGATCTCTCCTGAAGTCATGGAAAGTCATTGGTCGCAACTGCGAGGGCGATAGGGTAGTTTTACGCGCGTCATGGCTGAACATGCGCTTTCGCTTCCAAGACTGCGCATCTTCCCACCAATTTCGGATGATGTGTGCTCCTTCTTCGTTCGTGCAGACTGACTCGGGGTGAAATTGGACACCCCAGAATGGTTTCTGGATGTGCTTCACACCCATAAGTACCGCTCCGTTGCGCTCGCTGTCAAAGTCCCACGCCAAAGGTTCTAGCCGTGGACACATCTCTGTTGCCTCCCACAATTGTGCTGGATATCGCACAGCTCGATTTATCTGGATTGGATGTCCAAGCTTGACTTGCAGGGAGTGGTACTGCGTCGCCTGCAGCTTCTCCACGTTCCTGAACATAGACTGTCCTTTGTGCAATACTGCGGTCACGATGCCGTGCTTTGGCTCAACCAGTCTCTCGATCTCGGCACCGAAAGCCAGGCACAAGGACTGGAAGCCAAGACAGATACCCAACACTGGCAGAACATCCTCGTCCTTAAGTTCCCAGAGCTCTTTCATGAGACCGACATCTTTGCCGCATCCAGCCCATCCAGGACCTGGACCTGCAACCACTGCATCAAAATCTTGTACATACTCGGCGAATGCCGGATTAACTAGAGATTTGCTGCTTGAGAAGCGAGTGTCATCAATAAAAACTTTGGTGACTTTGGCATCGGTATTCTGCTCGATAAGAGCGACGATGTTGTTTGAGAACGAGTCGTATGCGTCCAGAAAAAGAATCCGGCGTGGTGGGTTCGAGAAGGCAGGTGCCATCTGGTTGGGGCACGTGGCGAACTCTAGTCTGTTGCGTTCGTTGATGCCTCCGGTCGTCGAACTCGCGCAGCGAGAAGTCTCCTAAAGCCTCCAAAACTTGCGATACCACTGTAGTGTTCGTCCAGTCTGAAAGAAGCGTAGAATGTGGCGTTCCTGAGGTTGATAGGATTATGCAGGTCCCTTGGAAGGTCTGTAGGGCTGAAATCGGATCGCTATGCTGTGATGCGTTCTACGAACAAACAACAGGGTTCCTGACTCCAGTGAAACCCAAGAAAAAAGACAAACGAGGCGAGTTCGAGATGTAAGCACGGGAAAGGGAAAGAGGGACTTCTACAGTGATGACTGATTGACAAAAAGTTAGGCTCGAGCGATAGCGGGCTTTATCGCGGCCGGGGTTGTATGCAGGGACCCGCTTAGTGCATCTTTCTTGCCGGGGCCGCCGGCGAGAACGAATCCGCAACGCTTCGAGAACAGATCTGGAAGGGATTCACAGGAAGGGTCATGTGGAACGCGTTTCGGCGAGCACTGAAACGGAAGTTTGCCACATCCCTCCGTTGCACACGCTCGCTTTGAGTGGGCAACGTTGAGACGGGAGGACATGTGAGCCGCGTGAGCTGCTTGCGAGGAGCCTGCACAGCAATCTAGGTAACAAAGAACAGCGGCTCAATGTCTGCTTCAAGACGCAACGCCAGTTTGAGCGCTGAGAAGACTGCGTAGTGTGGCCTACGCCAGAAGCATGACCCTCCCCTGCGGCTCTGCCTCATTCCACACATCATGAGCAACCTTCCACGTCGGGCAGTTGACCTTTGTTGAAACGCCAGCATCGTTACGCGTGATGAGTAAAGCATGCAGACTGTTATTCCCAAAACGGACCTTCTCCCCAATAGCTTCCCATAGTTTTGTGATGGTATAGAAGCTTGGCTTCTTTAAAGCATCAGCTAAATCTGTAGAAAGCCGCTAAGCCCGGACATAGGTGTCTGCGTTTGCCCCGAAACAGCAATCTTCAGACCAGTGAGCCTGATTGCACAGCCAGTACGTTGATCTTCGGCGAAGACGGGCAGCTTCTTCGAGAGTATCTCCTTTTGAAGGGTCCAGCTACGCTGTTCCTGCTTGGAATGCTTCATAAGGTTCCGAGGATGCGTACGACTAGTGGCGAATGTCATACCATCTATAAGGTGAACTAAATGCATATGGTTTCATTGTCTCATACGGCCAACGCTTATTAAAGGCTCTACCTCAACTCGGGCACTGCCTCGCTGACGCCGCCCAGATCCATCCCAAGCTCGTCCCTACAGCTGCCGTTCTCGCAGAGCATAACGCCCTCTCTACTCGCGTCCATACTCCCGACCAGCTTATTCCTCTGCTTCAACCATTCTCCGCCCTGTTTGTGCACTCTGCTAATTGTTCCCAAG
This sequence comes from Sclerotiophoma versabilis, assembly GCA_012274445.1. NCBI lineage: Eukaryota > Fungi > Ascomycota > Dothideomycetes > Pleosporales > Didymellaceae > Sclerotiophoma > Sclerotiophoma versabilis. The sequence goes on from JAAROD010000054.1 coordinate 1,344,656, forward strand.
CCGGCTGGTCGCTCGCGGTATCTTCTTAACCACTCCTCGACTCTCTGCCCTTCACCTGTGATCACGACGTGTCTAACACCAAACTTCCCAGCGACGACTGTGTCCATCAGACTCGGGAACAGGAACGGATGTTGCATAACCTCTGCCTCGAAGGCACTCGCGGTGTCACGAGCGAGCTTGACGAAATTTTCGTCTTCAAGCAGAGCACCTAGTCTATCTAGGTTCTGTGCGCTCACGCCGTTGGTACCAGGCTCAGCGTTGTCCATGCCATCCTTCAAGCGCATGAGCAGATCTTGCTGGTTTTCTGATGTGGAGAAGAATCCGAGATTGTCTTTGTCCCAGAATAGCTCAATCTGCGTCTGCTGTAGCTCGTCGGCCCATTGAAGGTATGACTCGTTGAAGGTCGCTTCGTAGAGGGAGATCAGACCGGAGATAAGATACGCGTAGTCGTCTGCGAAACCAGGTGCTTCACCTGGGCCTTCGCGGTAGACGCGTGTCAGCGTCTTGGAGGAAGTGTTGTAAAGTTCGCGGCTTATGAAGGCAGCTGCTTGCTCGGCGGCGGCGAGGTAGTGCTGCGACCGTGATGCATCCTGTGATGAGAGTGCAGCGGCTGTGCGTGCCAAAGCTCCAATAGCAAGGCCGTTCCAGGACACCACGATTTTGTCGTCGAGAGCCGGCCGAGGGCGCTCCTTTTCGCGATGGTCTCGCAGCTTCTGTCGACCCTCTGACAGGATCTGTTCTACCTCTTCTTTGGACAGTGCAAACTGCTTCGCCAGTTCTGCAGGAGTCATGGTGATTTCAAGTACGTTCTGGTTGATAAGTTCGTCGTGTGCATCGTGCTCGGGTGCGACATTCCCCTCGTCCCTGACATTGTAGTACCGTGCCAGGATCTCAGCATTTCGTTCGCCCAAAATGTCTTGAAACTCGTTGAGTGTCCATACGTAGAAAGCACCTTCACGCTTCTCCTTGTCGGACGATCGGTACAGCGAGTCAGCGTCTTCAGAGGAGAAGAAACCCCCAGACTGCGACTGTAGTGGTGGTGAGGTGAGATAAGTGGCGATGTCGTGGACGGCAGAGAGATGTTCAGGGCTCTTCGTCATGAGGTAGGCATCGAGGTAGACAGGCAGCAGCTGTGTCTGGTCGTACAGCATCTTCTCGAAATGCGGCAAGCTCCAGTCTCGCGTGACAGAGTAGCGCGCGAAACCGTTGCCAATCTGGTCGTGGATGCCGCCCTTGTTCATGGCATCCAGCGTCGCCAGGACCATGTCCTTTGCTTGTGTGCACTCCTTCACCCCAACGACATCGGCAACCGCGCGGGGGTACTGCGAGAGTTTGAGGAGAAAAGCGAGGTTCGATGGTGTGGGGAACTTTGGTGCATTTCCAAAGCCTGCGCATTCTGTGTCGTACTTGTTCTGGAAGTACTGGTAGGCTTCTTCCAGCAGGTCGAGGTCGAGCGCGTCGTGGTCAGCGCCGTCCTTCCTGCTGATGTTGCCGTCTTCTGTGAACTCTCTCAGCTGTGTCGTAATCTCCTTGGCAGAGTCGAGACATCGCTGGCGCTGGTTCTGCCACACATCCCTGATCTTCTCCAAGATACCAACGAAGCCAATGTGATCACCTCCCATTGTCGACCCTGGGCCCGGCCAATATGTTCCACCGAAGATAGGCTGCAGGTCTGGGGTGATGAAGGCATTCAACGGCCAACCACCACTTCCAGTCGTGGCCTGGACATAGTTCATGTATATGCGGTCCACGTCCGGGCGTTCTTCGCGGTCGATCTTGATGGGGATGAAGTTGTCGTTGAGCAGTTGGGCGACCTCTTTGTTCTCGAAAGACTCGCGCTCCATGACGTGACACCAATGACAGGCAGCATAGCCTATGCTGATGAAGATGAGGCGGTTCGACTTCTTCGCCAGCTCCAGCGCTTCTGGACCCCACTGCTGCCATGCGACTGGGTTGTTCATGTGCCCGCGCACGTACGGTGAACGGCTCTCATTGAGGCGGTTTGTGAGCTTGAGGCCGTCGCCAGCACCGGATGCGCTCTGTGTGGGCATCCTGAGGACCGAGGTGTGGAACTTGAGCAGTTGCGCTCTCGAAGGATGTTGTGGCGGGGCAGTGATTAGTGAAGGAAAGTGACCCGGTATACGGCGGAGTCGTGTTGCACAGGGTCCTCGTAGCGTAAATCGTACCTGAGGCATGCACCAGCGCAAACAGGTGGAGGACCACGAATAAGGACTCCCAGCGCAAGGCGAAATGCGGCGAGATATGGGGTGCAGGGATGCGATAGCTCTGGCCCCGCGCTTCGTCATCGCGTTCCCGCGCCTCGGGATTGGTGGTCAAAGAACCATCATCCTCACGAAATGCTCACGCCTGACCAGAACGAATTTTCTTGTGGAGCGGGGATCCAGAACTTTGTCGAAATTACGCAGACATCATTCCTCGGAGTATCTGAGAGGAAGGCTTCAGTGCTCAACCTGGCCAAGAAAGGGTTCGGCTTAAAGACAAGATCCAACCAAGGACTAACTGTTTCGTAGGCCAGGGGAGCTTATTATGTATGGCGCCCGAGACAAGATCATTAAAAATGATTTTATATTGAGTCTAATTACAAACATTCCTATATAACAACAGAATTGGTCGCTTAGCTCAGTTGGTTAGAGCGTGGTGCTAATAGCTTTCATCCTTGATACGCCAAGGTCGCGAGTTCGACCCTCGTAGTGACCATCTTCTTTTTGCCCTCTCTACCACTCCACTCATCCGGCAGTGTATCTTGGGGTCATGCTTTTTGCCGTCGCTTGTGATCTCTAGGACAATTCGACGGTGTCGACCTCTCGTTTTACCTTGGCATGTCACATTGCTTCACCCCACATTCGGGCACCCATGGACACCTCGGGTCAATAGCCAGCGAACTTTCCAAGTACACAAGTCAAAGATGCGTCACGTAGTGCAGAAACACTCTCACCTCCCAATCCCGCTGTCTCCTTAACAATCATGGTATCATTCGCAGCCGACAACGCTTGGCCGTTGTGGGACGACCAATCCTTCGAAGGAGCATTCGAGCTGTCGACCAACAACGGCATAGAAAACGCTGTAGTCCACAGTGTCGAGCGACCCTGGTTGTTCCATTACAAGCCCAGTACGGATTCCAATGGACGAAGTATCCTCATTCTTGGCGGAGGAGGCTACGTTGAGCTCATGGTTGGACGTGAAGGGGTTCAGGTAGCAAAGTGGTTGGCTAGTCTCGGCTTCGATGCTTTCGTCCTCGTCCACCGCTTTCCGAACGCGAAGTCCGCGCCTCAAGCTCCAGTAGACGACGCGCGACAGGCACTGAATGTCATGGCTAACCGGGGATATTCAACTAAAGGCTTGGGCGTCTGCGGGCTCTCGTCTGGTGGCCATCTTGGTGCTGCTCTTCTGGCAGATTACCCGAAAACGTGGAAGTCCCCTCAAGCCTCAGGTATGATACCAAAGATTGATTTCGCAATCATTGGATACGGGCCCATCTCGACAAACGCAAAAGGTCGGACAATCATACCTAACAAGGCCGCGCTGGCGCCGCCGGAGAAGCAAGAGCTGTATGATGTTGTGCAGCCAGATGCTCAGATCAGTACTGCGCCGCCAGCATTCATCGTGTACTCAGGTAGCGACCCCGTGGTTCCTGTGGTTAACGCGTATCGACTTGCAGAAAGTATCACAAAAGTAGGAGCAGCGGTGGAGCTTCATGTTTTCGCAGACGCGCCACATGGCTTCGCACTTGACACCGTTGGCCTGCCAGTCAGCAGGTGGCCGAGCCTGTGTGAAGCGTGGCTGGAGCAAAATGGCTTGTTGGAGTCCTGAAGCAGTGCATGGCGAATGGATGCGTTAAACAAGTACAAAAAAAGGCTAGTGTGAAGACGACGTCATCGACATTTGGTACTTTCAGAAGCGATGAGCACAAGTAGCGAACAACATCTATACAACCATTCAATACGGCAATGCAATCGTTTGCTCGCCATTTTGGAAAGCTCACCATCTCGCCAAGACCACTCCCGTCACAACGAACAAGGCTCCCTCTAGCACCTAATTTTGGAACGCGCCAATTGCAGGCGTCTTCGGCGATGGCGAGCCCATTGAAGCGCAAAGCCGACAAACCAGCAGCTTCTGTCGCAGGCAAGAAGCAGAAAGTTGTTGTCCCGGAGTATCATACGACACCTCAACGACGCGATGGCACTGGTGAAGCCGTATGGCCAGCGCGAAAAGAGCAAATCAAACGAGCAAGAGAGATCATCAGAGATTGGTAAGCATACTTCAACAGATTGAAGAGTCGACTGACTAACGCCCCCAGCGCCCAAGCGCACAAATCAGTAGTCATACTACCTGACAAGGATGCAGATGGATTATCTTCCGGGGCAATCTTACATCACTCACTCACCTCACTCGGCCTTTCGCCTGATCTAATCTCTGTATACTTCCCACCAAAGGGATCAAATGTGCATGATGATGCTACCAAAGAAGCCCTTACTAAGATCGACCCGTCATACGTCTTTGTGCTAGACCAAGGAAGTAGGAAAGGCGCTGCATTGCTAGACTTACCGCACACTTGCCTGATCGTTGATCACCACTTTGCAGAAGACGGCGGCTTTCCGGAAGGTGCTGAATACGTCACAGCACACGATTGCCCGCCTGTTGCAACTACTTCACTTCTGATATACCATATCTGCTTACCTCTGCACCCTGATCTCGGCGATAAGGTCTCATGGCTGGCTGCAATGGGCACTCATGGCGATCTTGGAACTACACTGAAGTGGGAGCCTCCACTCCCAGATATGACCGCAACATTCAAGCGATACCCGAAAAAGGCAATCAATGACGCAGTTGGTCTGGTTAACGCACCCAGGCGATCTGCTGCGTATAATGTCAAAGATGCATGGGACGTAGTCATCACTTCATCAGGTCCAGACAATATCAAGACGATGGAAAAACTACAAAGTGCCTCCTTTGAAGTACGCCGCGAGACCGAGCGCTGCACTCATACAGCGCCCAAGTTCTCCTCCGATGCCACAATCTGCGTCCTCACAATCTCCTCTGCAGCACAAGTCCATCCTGTTATTGCAACCCGCTGGGCTGGCCATCTCAAGTCGAACAAACTAGAGATAGTCATGTGTGCCAACGAAGGCTATCTACCAGAAAAAGTCAATTTCTCGTGCCGCATTGCAAAGGTTGCCCGAGGCCGAGAGGGTGACGAGAAGGTGGATATCATCAAACGGTTAGAAGGTATCGTTGAGGGCCACCCAGAGCTAAGGAAACGGCTTGGACAGAGCTTTGCGAGGGGTCATAAGGAGGCCAGTGGTGGTATTGTGGGGAAGAAAGAGTGGGAGGAGCTGAAAGTCATCATGGGGCTCGATGATAGCAAGACGAAGAAAAAGAAATTGGAAAAAGAGAGCGGTACATCGACTACTACAAAGAAGATGCCGGCCCAGAAGAACACTCTGACAAACTATTTCGCAAAAGCATGAGCTGGCGAATCATGATCTCGATGCAGGGGGTTACAATGAAGACTGATGATCACACGGCGGAAGCACAGCAACCGCGATCCAGCATCAAAATCTACCAACTGTATCTCTCCGCGGCCAAGCAAACACCAAAGTACCATGAGGATACCCTTTTCGATGTTTTCGCCTTGGCGTTTCAACTTGTTTCACACTGACAGCCTCGCGACAAGGATTCCGGCTGAAAAGAACGACCAGTGTATCGCCAATCAACACCCGACCCGAAACATTACCCATATATCATTTGACCCAGTCCTCAGTGCGGCGCTCAGTCCGGGAGAATCTGGAGAATCAGCACAATTGCCGGCGAATGGCGTGCATGCATGCAGATGAGGCTATCGTTGCCAAGCAGGCTTTGTTACAACGTCCAATCTATGCTAGTAAGATGGCTAAGACATGCGATTTTGGATATTGGAAATGACGATGTGATGGAATTACGGGCCGGTGCATCTTGTGCTCTTCGAGGCTGTCTCACATTGTGGTCGGTCAATGACTGAATAAATACTGCGCGAGTTCGAGCATATTCGAGTCTGTATCCAACACTCACTCGATTCATTCGCTTCTCCTTCACATACGCTTTTAAAGATGAAGTCAGCTCTTGTTCTCCTCGCCGCCGTGGCATCAGTCTCGGCCCACTCAACATGGCAGCAACTGTGGGTTGGCACGACCGACCAGGCCGGAAAGTGCGTCCGCACCGTCAAGGACAACAGCCCCGTTCAGAGTCTGGACTCTGCTGACATGTTCTGCGGCCGTGGCCCAGCGAAGCAAACTGGTGTTTGCGAAGTCGCCGGTATGCCTTTCCCAACCACATAGATATACACTATGACTGACAACAATAGCCGGCTCCTCCCTCACTGTAGAACTGCACGCCCAACCCGGCGACCGCTCTTGCGCTAACCCGGCCATTGGCGGCGCTCACTACGGCCCCGTGCTGATATACATGGCGAAGGTAGCCGACGCGACAACCGCGACCACAGGCTCTTTCTTCAAGGTTGCTGAGGACGGCTACAAGGGCACAACTCCTACGTGGGGCACTGAGATCCTCAATGCCAACTGCGGTAAGCGCGCATTTACAGTGCCCAAGAGCCTCGCTGCTGGCAACTACCTTGTGCGTGCTGAGGCGCTTGCGTTGCATGCTGGTGCGGGACAACCCCAGCCGTATGTGAGCTGCTTCCAGGTCAAGGTTACAGGTAGTGGAAGTGCAAACCCAAGCGGTGTTAACTTCCCGGGTGCTTACAAGCTCAGGTATGTTTACCCCATTGTAGACCTGACCAGAAATGTGCTAATGAGCGTAGTGACCCGCTCTTCACCAAGGCTATCTACGACTCATCGTTCAAGTATGTCAGTCCTGGCCCGGCTGTCTACTCTGGTTAAATACAAGTCGTGCAGATGGCATTCCGGATACTACCTTCTAAATGTGTATATAGCCAACCAAGTACATTCCAGCATGACTTCTAGATCTCAAATTTCGAGGTGCCTTTCACAACGGGTTTACCGACCCTGCCGGTCTGAACCCTCTGTCATATCAAAACCCACAGCTGGTCCCCATGATGTTTCCCCCCCGCTAGCTTGTGAAATGTTCTCCAAAGACTTACAGCTTGCATTCCGGACGGAGTTTGTTCAGGTTGACAAAGCAAGGGCAATTGGTGAACCATGAAACACCATTCCCTCAGCAACATTTAAGCTTCAGAATTGCCCAGCATCGCTTGAACCCAGACACTCGCCCTGAGAAAATACCACTTTCCTGCAACAATGGGTAGAAAAATCGAGGTCGAGATTGTCAATACCATCAAGCAGATAGCTGACCTGGTCGATTGGCTTACCATTATTCACTCGGAATGGAGGTACGAGCCAGCCATGTATATCGATCTCGAAGGCGTCAATCTGTGCCGTGAAGGCTCAGTTTCCATCTTGACTCTTCTCATTGATACCGGCGGCCCTACGATGTCTGTTAAACTGATTGACGTGTCCACCCTCGGTCACCTGGCATTCAACACTACTGGCCACAAGAACAAGACCGTGAAGAACATCCTTGAAGATGCCAAGATACCAAAAGCTCTCTTCGATGTCCGAAACGATTCAGATGCGCTGTTCGCACATTACAGTGTCGCAATGCAGGGTGTAGAAGATGTGCAACTTATGGAGAGTGCGACTAGGAATACCAAAGGATCGCGCCGCTTTCTAAGTGGCCTCAACAAGTGTGTTGGAGAAGTCTATTTACAAGACGTCGACAGAGTGAAATGGACTCTGGCGAAGGATGAAGGCGAGCGACTATTCAAAGCCGAACGGGGCGGATCCTACGAAGTCTTCAATCGCCGCCCAATGCCCAGGGCTATCGTGGACTACTGCGTCGGCGACGTACAATGCCTTCCTGGCTTGTATAAAAAGTTCCAAAATGGCACTGTACGGTGGCAGACCTTGGTCAAGGAAGCGTCTCAGCAGCGTGTCAAGGATTCGCAGAAGCCCGACTATCAACCGCATGGTCAACACCGTACGTTGGCGCCTTGGACTGATGAGCAAAACAGGCTGCTCGACGAATGGAACTACTCGCCGTCTGCTCGCGGCTACTTTGACCGTGGTTGTGACTTCGATAATGACCTGATGGACCAAGACATGTATGAAGACGGCTGTGACGATCGGTGGGAGCAGGAGAATTGTCATGATTTCGAAGATTGGACTAGAGCTCCATGGCAGGGACCACCTTCTTAGGATTGCTTTGAGAAGAATCAAGACCTATCTGTCCCGGTCTGTGCTCAACTCAGTGAAGACAAACAAAGACTGGAAACATTTGGCAGTGCAGCACAAACAGCTGTGGATGTTGACTTAAGCATTCTTCTCTAACCCAAGAATGAAGCGCTTTCCCTTGAAGAGGTTATGCCACCATGAATATTGATCGACATCCCCAATGTATGCCTTGTGTCGCTCACCATCGAATGGTCGGAAGTGTTCGCTATTGGTAGGTTCTGTCAAGCGATAGCTGTCGTGTGACATCCATTTGTCTTGACGGAGTATTGTGTAGCCAGTCTGAGTTTCGACCTGAGGTTCCCGTGCCCAAATGGCAAAATCCAACTTGCTTGTAGCAACCTTGTCGATGGGCCTGCCACTGTCTCGAGTGGAAAGAATATAGCTCGCCATTAGCCCGTCAGCTCATAGACCAAATGAGAAGTATTTTCCAATAAGAAAGCAGAAAAAGCCTGAGGTCGATGAAATGGGTAAAAGAAGGAAGTTGATATGGCCCAAGAGGGAGGTGAGATCAGCGGCTCTGTCACGTAGACGGCAGTTGGTGGATGTCTGATTTGCTGAACACCAGACCCCCAGTGATATCAGCCTTGGATGGTCAGTCCGTAGTTGTTCAATTCACAATACACCAAAGCTAGCAATGATGGAGTCAACCATAATTGTGGGGTATCTGCAACGCGACTACAACATCAACATACTGTTTAACATCCTCGACTACCCCGGCGTTTTCCATCAATCAGGCAAGCACCTTCTCGACTACCCACCCCTTTCCAGCACCCTCCTTCCTCTGCAGCACCCTCCTCACACCCAATCCCCAGCCCTGACTGCCTTTTTCACCCACCAACGTCATCTCAACCTCGCACTCCCTGCGCTCTGGCGCACCATTTGTGCGCGGCAACTCTGCAATCTTGCCCTTGGGCTTCGAAGTCTGCAGCAGTGGTGTACCCAGCGCGATATTGATGAGCTGAGGTCGCGTGACAGGCGTGAGCGCGTGCATGCGCGTTTTTGGTGTCTTTGCGCCGTTGATGAATGATGCGGAAGCGCGCTGGAGGTGCGAATAGATAATATAACCTGGTAACTTGGCTGGTGGTGTGCGAGCAAGAAGTGTCGAAGGGTGGAGGTAGACGTATTTCTCGTTAGGATCATCGCTGTGTGTCTCCGTTGACGAGAAAAGTGTGATGTACGGGACGTCGATGGCGGTTTTTGGTTTACGGGCCAGCTCTGGTGGAACAGGAGCAAGATCTGCGCGCATGGCAACTTGGTCAATAAAACCTGCTGCGCAGATTTGGGTCAAGAGATTGATGCTCTTCTCTGATGGCGCTGGGAGCCTGGCCTGGTATATACCAATGGCGGTTGGGCGATGCGTGCGCACTATGCTGGTCAGCTGCTGGCGGAGCTGACTGGCTTCGTGCATGGCTTTGGCGTTGAGAAACATGTCCTCGCAGAAACGCTGTGGGTCGCTCTCGTACGCGTAAGCGCAGACAGCATTGCTGTACTTGATGCAATCGCTTTGTTTTGCGTTTACGCTCAATTTGGAAAGGGCCGCATTGTAGGCCTTACGGAGGCGAGAGCGCTCTTCAGCCTCGATGTTGTCCTGCTCGGTGCGAACAGCATCTGGGTCTCTTGTTGGTTCTCGGAGACCCAATTTGTTCTCTGGGATGACAAGTTCTGGTACAGACAGGGCGGCTACGAGTGCAATCGTCTCGGCTGTAAGGTTCTGAGCAACACCCATCGCCAACATGCGGGCAAAGCGAGGATTGAGGGGATACAAGGACAGCTCATGACCCAGCTTGGTCACCTTACCATCAAGCGACAGCGCTCCAAGGTAGGAAAGAAGGTTTTCAGCGCGCTGAAGACTTTCCCGATCTGGTGGTGTGGGGAATGGAAAGTTGACGACCGGTGCTCCCATACTCTTGAGTTGCAGTACTACTCCTTCTAGTGGCGTTCGGGAGATTTCTGGCGCCGCGTACTCCGCGAAGTCACGCTCAAAGACGGCAGACGAGTACAAGCGATAGCAGTGACCAGGACCGGTACGACCAGCACGACCAGCCCTTTGATTGGCGCTGGCCTTGCTGATCCATCCAACTTCGAAGCTCTGTACGCCAGTAACGAGGTCATACTTCTTCTCTTTCGCTCTACCACAATCGAATACGTATCGGACACCAGGAATCGTCAAACTTGTTTCCGCGACATTGGTGGCAAGGACGATGAGTCGAGACCCCTCCGGGGGCGGCTCGAAAACGCGCATTTGCTGGTTTGTCGGTAGCTGCGAGTATAATGGTAATACGTGCACGTCCATTACCGTATCCTCAGGCTTCTCTTCGTTGATATCGAACTCCTTGTCCTCCTCGTCGTCGTCTAAGCCCATGATAACGGAGTCTTCAGAATCAGAACCATCGTTGTCTTCATCGTCATTGTTGTTCGGGCCAAACTCAAGATCTTCGGCCTCCACAGGTGCTTCTGCTGGATTGATCCGCACCTTGCCAATCTTCACATCCTGACCTTGCGTCGACGGGAACGCTTGTTTGAGTCGTTTGGCAAGGTTGGTAATCTCACCTTGACCGGTAAGGAAGACAAGCATGGCTCCAGGCGGCAGCTTGCGATGACCTCTGACGACCTTGCGGTACATCTCTTCGACGTAGTCGCGTTGTGTCTGGCGAGCAAAGTGGTTCGTGACAGTGTATTGGCGACCTTCAGCTTTCAGCAGCGGAGGTGGCTCACTCCTGAAAAGACGCTTGTTGTCGGTGAAATCCGATATTCTGAGAGTAGCCGACATGATGACGAGTTTGAGAGGTTTGACCTTGGCGTCTTCCTTCGCCATCTCAGCTCGCAGATCGACGATTCTGCTGAGCATACCAATGAGGATATCGGTGTTGACGCTGCGCTCGTGTGCTTCGTCTATGACAATTGCAGAGTACCTTGACAGTATGAAATCTTGTGTAATCTCGCGCAAAAGAACACCGTCAGTCATGAACTTTACTGCAGTCTTTGCGGTCGTTGTGGTATCAAATCGGATTTGATGAGCGACCTTTGAGCCATGGTCACCGAGCTCGTCACTGACACGTTTCGACATGCTGACTGCCGCAACCCGTCGAGGTTGTGTGACACCGATCATGCCTGGCGTTGGTCCCTCCGGCGCACCGTACCCTGCTTCGAAGAGGAATTGGGGTACCTGGGTGGTCTTACCACTACCGGTAGCTCCCCAGACCACCACCACATCGTTGTTGTGTATTGCCTCCATGATCTTCTGCTCCTCCGCTACCACCGGAAGCTGCAACCTAGCTTCCTGGATCTCGGGCGTTCTTTCCACAGGAACACTGTATGCTTTCCTCGTTGCATCGGTTGCGGTCTTGGTTTCGAGCTCTGGAGGGAGAGGATCTTGTTCGGGCGCTCTTGGTGTGAAATTGGCCGGTTTCGTCGGTATTGTGTGTTCGAGCTGGTTTGATGGTACGAAACCAATTTGCTCGTTTCTTTGACTCGTCGCCCAAGCTTTGAAAGCTGATGTTCGTTCCTTCCTGGCGACTTTACTCTCCTCTCTATCGAGGCTGCTATCGCTATCGCTGTCTTCCTCTGATTCCTCCTCTTCTGACCCTTCTGAGTCGTCTGATTCTTCTGAACCCCCCGAATCGGAGTCTGTGTCGTCTTCATGTTCCTCAATATCTGACTCTTCAGTCGAGTCCGCTGCATCAACGCCAGCCTCTTCCTCATCGACCTCTTTCTCGTCTGAGCTGAACCCTTCCCATTCGACCGCTTCCTCGATCACGACAGGCCTGCCCTTCGCCTTCCTGCGTTTCCTCACTTGTATGATCGGTTTGCCTGAATCGTCAAGCTCGAGGGGGCGCTTCAAGCCACCTCCAAACAAGCCAAAGCTGCCGACTGGTGTTGCTGTAGGTTGCTCGGAGGTTGTGGGATGAGCGGACGCAGGCTCGGGCTCTGGTGATCTCGATGGTGATCGGGTACGTTTGTGTGACGCAGGCGTGGAGGACTTCAGCGACTGTTTGGCTACTGCAGGCGCAGTCTGGATCTTGCTTTCGTCGTCTGATGCTGAGCTTTCAGCCTCTGGCTCTCTGACTGTGTGCTCCTCGAAGAGCAGCCCCTCGTTCTTCTCCACATCCACACCAGCTTTTCTCTCAGCCAGTGCCCGCCTCAAAGCTTCACGCTTAGTATCGCCACCACTGCCCAATTTCTTGGAGCTCTGGAAGAGACTTGTGTCGACTTTGTGGGACTGTGAAGCTAATTTTTTGAGAAGCTCCAAGTTCTCTTCCTTCTTGAGCTTGGTGTCAATGTATTTATCCAAGCGCTTTTTCTTCTTGCTGCTCATCTTGCTTTGCGCCTCGCGCACAAGCTCATCTTTCATTGCGCGCCGCCTTTCATCGCGCTCTCTCTGCTCTGCCGGCAGAATCTGCTCAGCGTTGGCTTCACCAGACGGAGCATCGCTCTGTGCAGCGGCCTTCTGGCGCGCTACTACCTTGTGCTTACGCTGACGAGGAACGAACTTCGGCATGTTTTGTCGTGGTCCTGCGCAAGGACTTCAAGTTGCTGTATTTCAGAGCCCAAATTTTGGCGGGACCGGCAGGCCGGAGCACGCTAGTCCTGCACTAGCGCCGGGCGGTGAGTGGCTCCGCATCACTCCCGAGAGCTCATCTCCACCAACGACAGGACCCCTCAAATCCCGAAACCTGGTAGCCATCATTGTGCACTATTGCATGCTGTGAGATCACGATCTACGTTGTCTACATATCACCGCCCAGAAATGGCGACAACAACAGAAGAATACACGGTAACACCAGCGCCGTTCCCAGCGCGCTCAAAGTCTGCCTCATCAAGGATCAATGGCTTGGACACAACTGTGACATCTATATCATTCGTGGATAAGATTCTCATCACAGTCACGCAGCAAGGCCGTCTGGCGCACTGGGTATGCTCTCTGACTACCACCCGGCTACACCGACCAAAAAGCTGACCCTGCATTTCTAGGTGCATGTCCCACTCGACATCTCCGCGACTGATGCACCAGTAATTTCGCAATCCTATCTTGACCGCGACGACGAAGACCCCGCGTCTGATCTCCTTCCTATGCACCATCTCACAGCAACAACGATCTTGGGCGGTACAATACCAGAACTCGAAGTTCTCGGCCAGACGCTGGCAACGCAAATATCTTCCGCTATCAAAACGCAAAATGACAGAGAGTCACGGATGGTAGTGCTCGGTATGGGTCTCGATAAGAGCATGAGCGGAAGGACAGAGTTCAGTGAATTAGTAGGGTTGGTGTTGGAAGTATTGTGAACCACAGGTATGAAGGAACGCCTAGCAAGAAGACTGGACATGGTACGCTTGGAATAAGCAGTCGAGTGCGCGCAGAATTTGCGCAGCTCACAGATCGATTTGCTGCGCCATGGCAGTATGTCTACATGACCCTTTCCTATATCATCACTGAGATGTAAACGCCGCCATTATGCTAATCTATGTCTAGAACCGGAACGCCGATACAATGCAGCTCATGATCGTCTTACAAACTTTCGCGAAGCTTGTTGATCAAGGTGTCCACCGAATCCATGTCGTTCGCGTCGAGCTTGCCTGTAGGCTTGAATTCCGCGGGTACGTGGGACACAGCATCGTCAAGCGCAGGCTGAAAGTTCCTGACAGAGGATGAGAGGGCCGTGATAGCCTTCTTCTTGACCTTCGTCTCATCATCCCCTGTCGCCATGCGTACTAAAGTCGGAATGGCACCAAGTACCAAAAGCTATACACTGTCAGCGATCATCCATGTAGACTGCAAAGCAATGGGCTTGCTCACCTTCTCCTGAGTCTTGATGTTATTCTGCACTGCAGTGCTAATACACCATGCCGCAAACCTTCTTAACTCAGCTTCCTTGTTCTCGAGTTGCTCTATCAGAGGTATCCAGAGGTTCAACGATTCGAGGTTGTTCGCGTTGTCGAGATTCTCAATAAGCTGCTCGAAGTTGTCGAATGCAATAATCCGGTCCTCCAGGTCGCAGTCCTCTCTCTTGATGACCTCCATGTTATCCTTCATCATCTGCGCGTCTGACTTCTGGTTGCCAAACAAAGCTGCAAGAGCTTCTGCGTTCAATTGCGTTTTGGGAGCGGCTGCGCCCTCGGCGACGCGGGAATTCTCGACACCCCACTTGAGGAGCGTGTTTAGATTGGGATCGTTCATTGTGTATGATGTGGTAAGATTCGACTGGGTGGTATAAAGTGTCGTGTTGTAGCAAGGTGACTGGTATTTGAATATCTGGAGTAAATTTGGCGGGATGACGCAGATTCGGTTTTGCGCCGACGCTGCGGGAAGGTACGACCAGATTCGCGCGCCTTCCATTCGGCGGGCAGCTGTCACCAGCAGCAGCACAATTTCAAAGTGAACTTGGAACAAACACCAATAGGCTCTCTTGAATACAACAGATGACGTTACGCTATCTACATTGCAGCAACCAACCCGTTTGTCGTATATGAACGCCGTCGCCGTATCGCTGCTCGTCTCGCATGGTCCCGCGGTCCCATAAGTGCCCCTCACCACGTGACTTGGACCCGTATTTCCTGGCGGGGATTGAGAGTTGGCGGTGAACAGCTGTGGATGGCTGGGGATCGCAATGCTCCTGCAGCTCCAATGCCAGTGGCGGTCTGGCACGAGCACTTCGCAGCCCAAGCCCACGTCGTACACATTGGAGCGCCATTGCCATCAGTAATCATCATCGTTGTGAACCGCCAAGCACTTGAGGCGCTGCCTTGGGGCGAGACGTGCGTGTACAAGTGTACCATCCTCACGCTGTGGCGGGCGAGCTTGCGTACACCACCAGAATAGAAACGGTGATGCCTAGAAGCAACGCAATGCGAATATAAAACGCTCAACGCAGCTTCGATAGCAGAGATTGCATGCATTGAATGCCTGAGAGTGACGTTGCCTGCACTTCCGTTGGGTCTCTTGCCCGTTCGTGCAAAGCCCCCTTCACCAACCTCGCCGCTCCTTCTGTCTGGGCAAGGCCGGCCCGCTTATTTCAGCAGTGGGCACCCACTCGCCTCGCGCACTCTGCAAGACCTTAACCACCACCACCACCGCACCCGTAAGCTTCCCCGACATCCGTGTTTCTATCTAAGGTCCGACCTACGACAACCTGTCCTTCTCTTGCTGACTCTCCTTTTCGCAGAGAGTACTTTTGCACTCCACCCACACAACACTACCTACTCCTAATCTACCATCTAATCAGTCAACATGGAAGGTAAGCAGCTGAGCCCACCGCCCCCAGCATCGCCGCCGGCCATCCTCTGGCGATGCGCGTCTATCTCAACGAGCTCTGCTAACGTTTGCTTTTCAATGCAGAGGAAGTCGCAGCCCTCGTCATTGACAATGGGTGAGATCATACCCCCGACATCGAACTCCTGCCATCCCTGTCGTGGAGGGGCTATCTGCATTGGCACCGTCCACGACGTCGACAAGCCGCAACAGCCCTGCGACAGGACCGCGCGAGTGATGGATACTTGATGGACATGAGCTGACAATTGATAGTTCGGGTATGTGCAAGGCCGGTTTTGCCGGTGATGATGCGCCCCGAGCAGTCTTCCGTAAGTTCCTCAACCCGCCACCTGGCAGCAGCAGCAGCGTCTTGTTGCGCCGGCTCTGCAGCCAGGCAACGTCCAAGCACTACATTCTGACAACATGCAGCCTCCATTGTCGGTCGTCCCCGTCACCATGGGTATGGCACTTCCACCGGCAGTTCCCGCCCAAGTCGAGCTAACAGTGACGCAGTATCATGATCGGTATGGGACAGAAGGACTCCTACGTCGGTGATGAGGCACAGTCGAAGCGTGGTATCCTGACTCTGCGATACCCCATTGAGCACGGTGTCGTCACCAACTGGGACGACATGGAGAAGATCTGGCACCACACCTTCTACAACGAGCTGCGTGTCGCCCCCGAGGAGCACCCCGTCCTGCTCACCGAGGCTCCCATCAACCCCAAGTCCAACCGTGAGAAGATGACACAGATTGTTTTCGAGACATTCAACGCCCCCGCGTTCTACGTCTCCATCCAGGCTGTCCTGTCCCTGTACGCCTCCGGTCGTACCACAGGTATCGTCCTCGACTCCGGTGACGGTGTCACTCACGTTGTCCCCATCTACGAGGGTTTCGCTCTTCCCCACGCCATCTCCCGTGTCGACATGGCTGGTCGCGATTTGACCGACTACCTCATGAAGATCCTTGCTGAGCGTGGTTACACTTTCTCCACCACCGCCGAGCGCGAAATCGTTCGTGACATCAAGGAGAAGCTCTGCTACGTCGCCCTCGACTTTGAGCAGGAGATCCAGACCGCCAGCCAGAGCTCCAGCCTCGAGAAGTCTTACGAGCTTCCTGACGGTCAGGTCATCACCATTGGCAACGAGCGCTTCCGTGCTCCTGAGGCTCTTTTCCAGCCTTCCGTCCTTGGTCTTGAGAGCGGTGGTATCCACGTTACCACTTTCAACTCCATCATGAAGTGCGATGTTGACGTCAGGAAGGACCTGTACGGTAACATTGTCATGGTATGTAGTTCTCAAAGAGAAACAGAAGATTGCAAGCTGACAACTCCCAGTCTGGTGGTACCACCATGTACCCCGGTATCTCCGACCGCATGCAGAAGGAGATCACTGCTCTTGCTCCTTCCTCCATGAAGGTCAAGATCATTGCTCCTCCCGAGCGCAAGTACTCCGTCTGGATCGGTGGTTCCATTCTCGCCTCCCTCTCCACCTTCCAGCAGATGTGGATCTCAAAGCAGGAGTACGACGAGAGCGGTCCTTCCATTGTCCACCGCAAGTGCTTCTAAGGTACTGCAACTCCCGCGCCGACACGATTCCACCGACTGACGATTTTCCTTCCAGCGTCTTCCTGCGTACGATTCTCGAGATTATGACAAGCCTGGTAGCGGAGGCAACGTTGTATTGGTGCTCTGTTACCCCGGGGTTTCATGCATAACGGTTGTTCACAAAAAGGCAAAGCTGGCGAGCGATTGGGTGTTTAAGTTATGGAGCAGCTTGGGCTCATACGTGGTGGTGTGATAGGATCTTAACATCGTAACTTAGAACCTGAACATTTCCACATCTTGTACTACCCGGGTTGCTTTGTGACCAGATCGAATGCACATAGGATGTGATTTCAAGCTCTTGCGCATATCCTTTCCTCTGCCATTCTCCGTAATAAGAATAATTGGT
Organism: Sclerotiophoma versabilis; assembly: GCA_012274445.1. Taxonomy (NCBI): domain Eukaryota; kingdom Fungi; phylum Ascomycota; class Dothideomycetes; order Pleosporales; family Didymellaceae; genus Sclerotiophoma; species Sclerotiophoma versabilis. Next base: position 1,362,120 of record JAAROD010000054.1, read on the forward strand.
ACGTATCGCTCCGAAAGGTCGAACCTGATAGCTCTCTGCGCATACGACAGTACTGCTTGTGGTGTTCCGCTTGTAAAGTGCAGAACAGCATCAAATCCGCAGATGCGAGTCAACAACCCGACCAGGAACGCCCGTGCTCGCTAGCGCGACAATACCGGTAACCGTCAGCTTTTGAAGCAGGCATCGCTTTTCCACTGTACCTTGTGACTGATAGCAAAGCAGGAGTATTCGAGAACTACGCGATGTCTACCAGAATCAACCGAGTAGAAGAAATTCCTGTTGAGGCCAGCGACGAAACAACACCTCTACTCACTACCCTCAAGACTGGCCCCAATGCTGAACTGGTTGACTCACCGAGTGAAACCATCAGCACAGATGAAGCCCATACTGAAGATGAAGATACGCCACTCCCAAAAGCTCAAATCTTGCTGCTCTGCTACACTCGCGCCATTGAACCAATAGCGTTCTTTTCCATCTTTCCCTACATCAACTTCATGATCGAACAAGTTGGCGGAGTTGAGAAAGAGGATGTTGGCTTCTACTCCGGACTCATCGAGTCGCTCTTCTCCTTGACACAGATGTGTGTCATGATTTTCTGGGCCAAAGCGTCAGACCGCTATGGACGCAAGCCGGTCCTCGTGTTTAGTCTGTTGGGCATAGCCATTGCGACGACGCTGTTTGGTATGAGTCAGAGTATTGCGCAGATGATTGTTGCAAGATGTTTTGCTGGCATTTTCGCGGGCACGGTGGTCACGCTCAGGGCTATGTTCAGTGAGAACAGTACAAAGCACACGCAAGCTAGAGCGTTTGCCTATTTTGCATTCGCAGGGAACTTGGGTATCTTTGTTGGGCCCTCGTTGGGTGAGTGACATAGACATGAGTGCCGACGTGAGTTGCTGACCTTTATGTAGGAGGTGCCTTGGAGAGACCAGCCGAGAAGTATCCTCGCGTCTTTGGCTACCAGTTCTTTCGAGACTATCCCTACATATTGCCTGGCCTTGTCATCTCGGCTCTCACTCTCTCTGCGGCTATTACTACGGCGTTGTTCGTTCAAGAGGTATAGTCAGCTCTTCGCGACCATGCAGTTGCCACTAACCAAGCTCCAGACCCTTCATATCCACAAAGACAAGAAGAACTCTACAGAGGCTCCAATGACGATGTGGCAACTCGTCAACTCTCCAGATGTAGTTCGAGTGATCCTTATCTGCCAATATGTTGCGCTCCTCGCCTTCACATTCACCGCCGTCAATCCCGTGTTCCTCTACACACCCATCCCACTGGGCGGCATCGGCTTTTCTCCTGAGCTCATCGCCGCAGTCATCGGCTTCTCTGGTGTCTCGCAGGCGGCTTGGCTCCTCCTTGTCTTCCCGGCTCTACACAAACGCATTGGTACAGGCCAAATCTTGCGTCTTGCTGCATGGATATGGCCTATATTCTTTGCGATCCATCCTTGCTTCAACCTTCTCCTTCGCCATGGTCAGAAGATTGCTTTCTGGGTTATTGCTCCACCTGCCCTGGCAGTCGGCAGCTGTGTGGCCATGGCATTCACGGCGGTGCAGTTGGCTATCAACGATATCGCGCCAAGCCATGAGACGTTCGGGACATTGAATGCGATCACGCTGGCCCTCTCGAGTGGGTCGAGAGCTGTGGCGCCAGCGGTAGCTACAAGTATATACGCTACTGGTATCAAATATCATATCTTGGGGGGCCAGCTATTCTGGCTGCTCAATGTGATATTTTCGTGTGGATTGATCGGTCTGTTGAGATTGTTGCCGGAGAAAGCGGAAGGAAGACCTAAGAAAAAGGTAACTGAGAATGGGTAGATTGGCACACATTGCAACGACAATGAATGGGACAATCTAAACCAAACTTTCTGTTTCCCTGGCTCTTTTTCTTCTTTTTCATATTTCCTTTCTTCAATCTTATGCATGTCAAAAGTAGCAAGTCAATGCTCCCATGGATTAATAATCTCGACTCCCTCCTATTCATGACTTATTCGCAACATTTATGACTGTCTTGCCTTTCGCTCGTCCTGTTCTCAGCTTTTTATACGCCTCTGGCGCTTTCTCGAGCTCGAAGACCTCATCTATGACCGGCTTGACCTTGCCTTCCATCACCAAATCTGCGAGGCTTTGATAGTCATCGAAATTTGTCGATGCAAAAGCAAAAGAGAACGGCCTCTGTCCACCTCCGAGCGATGTAGGCACAATTAACCTAAAACCAAGGTCGTATATGAATCCCAGGCTGACCTGCGATCCAATCTGCACGTACTTCGTACCTGGTTTTGTGAACTTCGGTGCCTTCCAATACAACTCAGCCGGCTCGCCAATATTATCCAGCACAAAATCAAAATCTTTTCCACTCTTCTCCAACACAGCGGTTACGCCCTCCGTGCGGTAATCAATAACCTCATCCGCCCCCAAGTCCTTACACAACTGCACATTCGCACCTGCACATCAATTAGCACTGTCTCTCCATCTTACTCACGGAGATCTATGGGTACTCACCAGAGCAAGTTGTAACAACCTCACATCCCAACGCCTTCGCAATCTGCACTGCAAACGTCCCCGTCCCGCCACTCCCACCATTAATCAGCACGCGATCCCCACTCTTCACATTCTTGACGAGACACTGATATGTAACCAGTCCGCAGACACCCAGTGCCGCGCCCTCCTCAAAAGAAACGCCATCAGGCAATGGCACGCTTCCGGCTTTAGAGCCAACGATGTACTCGCCCAGAGTGCCAAATTGCTGCTTGGGCTCGAGTTTGCCGAAGACGCGCTGTCCAAGTCTTAAAGGCGATTCAGGACCGGCTTTGGCAACAACCCCCGAGAAGTCCAACCCGGGAGTCGCGGGCTTGGGGATTGCCATTCTGCCTACGAGAGGGAGCTCGGCGAGCTTGAAGTCCACGGGATTGAGCGAGGCGGCGTGCACGCGGATCAGGCATTCTCCTCCGACGAGAGGACGGGAGGGGAGCGGTGCTGAAGGATTCAGGGTCAAGGAAGATTCTAAAGTCGTGCTGCAGGTACTCCATTGCCAGGCACGCATTGTTGGGGGGAGGTCCATGGTGGTGGGAGGGGATGTGGTTGCTGTGGTTGTTACTGTGGCCATTCTTGCTGGGTGATCATCGAAAGCAAAGCAGATGACAACGACGAGGACTAAAAGTATGAACTCTATGGCCTTTGAAGCTCTATTTGTGTGACTATCTGGTCTTGGGGAATGCCGATGAACGACGTCGTGCAGCCATGGCATGCACCTTCCGGCTTGATGATCCGGATCCCCACGCGGAGATGTTACGCAGTACATCGAGAGGGACAATAATTACGACCCACCTATCCAGATACATTTGTCGCATCGTCTTTGGCTGTTAACACTTTTAGCTTAGGTAGTCAATGTTTGCAGTTGCTGAAGGCCGGTCGTTCTAGATGTGTTGTCGTTGAAAGGTAGGACCGAGTTATTGGCTATCCTAGGTACAAACCCAGGCCGAAAAAGGTAGCTCCTCCAAAACATGTCCAGGCGGTCGTTGTTGTTTTGAGAGGAGGGGAAATGCCCAATCTCATCTGTTCAGGAACTATAATCGAATGCTCGACTCGTGCTGCTTGCTACTTGTTGAAGGCGAGGTGTGCGCACTTTCACGATCTGGACGCCCCACTTCAGCCTCGCTCACAAATCTTCCCGCTGCCGGAACCCCAACCTCAACACCACGCCGCTATTCTGACTACGGACAGGCCCTCAAGCATGGCGAGGATCACGCCTTGGCGCGCCTTGAAGGTAGCATTGGTGATGAGCGGCATCCTTCTAATCGTTTTGCCTGTGATCTGGCTAGCTTTGCCATTTCCTCTAGTCACAGCCGAGGAGCGGGCGACATACATTCAGAGCATTCTTGCAGCTGGGTTGCCAGTGGTTGCTGCCTGGGATGCGAAACCTTTTCGAAGAACAGATGGATATGCAATCGAAGCAGACTGGTGTTCTGACTGTACCTCCATCCTATTTTATTGGCAGATCGCTTGTCTTTACGACAAGGTCAATATACTCCTGGCACCACATGTACCTTTCAACCAGCACAGGCTGGCGAGGCCCTTTGAGCTTGCAGGCTACCTCCACTTCGCGATAGCCTGGAATGAACGCGCTACTAGTCCCCATACTTTGTCGATATCTGGCCTGGACCACACGTAGTACGCGCCGGACGAGAAGACAAACACATCAGTCAGGGCTGGTTTCACGAAGTAGATTGCCATTTGATACAACATACGTTTATGAAGTGGACAACCGCTGTGGACATACGCGCCATCATTCCAAAACCTGGTGTTGTGGAGTTCTGGAGAGGTGCAGCTGTCAATCGCGGACTCGATTCAAATATCTGACGGCTGGGCTGACCCATTAAACAAGCTTGATATATTCAAAGATTACACCCGGACGTCTGCATTCTACGACCAAATGAAACAAGAAGAACGGGATATAGACCTCATTGCATCATTCGAGGCACATGAGAACGCCGACATCAAGGATATCGTTGTCCGAGAACTGAAGGGCGATCTGCCATCACGCACCCGGCGTTTCCGCCAAAAACTGATATCGCTGTTTCCTCGCTTTGTCGTAGGGCCAGTTATGATGTTCAAGGCCGCGGACGACTTCCTAGCTCCTCGCTTTGGAGGCTTCCTCGTCACTCTGTTCATCATCCTTCCTGTTTGCTTTGGAGCCGTCTGCTGCTATTGGATATCTTCTGGATGTCCAAACGTCTTCACTTGGGCCTCAAGGTTCTGTTTAACCAAATACCTAGTCCCGAAGAGGTGGCGGAATACGCCTAAATCCCAGCATATTTGGGGTTCATCTGGTCCAACAAATTTGGATGGGGACATGAGAGGATTGGACGTAAACAGAAAGGACGGTTTTCCATAATCGTCTGCTAGTAGTGGTAGACACCTGTCGTAGCCAATACTAAGCTTCCAACGTTCATCTGCGACGAGATATAGCCTCAATCTCTGGCGCGGCTAGATCAATATGCTGACGTTAGAGTTTCTGACCATTACAGCGCAAGGCGCATTTCACAAAAAGCCTTGGTATGCAGCACAGACTCACGCTAGATCAAGAAGGTGATAATTAGCAACAAGGTAGAGGGTTTCTACGGTCATTTATATGTTCGAGAAGCTTGAAACATGGAAACATGGTACAATGAGCGCCATGCTGCGACTTGTTGACAAGTTATGCATTGCGCTGTCACATGTAAGGCACAATTCCAGCGGTTCTGCATCAGGGTTCCTCGTTTGGTAAAAAGGAACGCCATTGCCTACACAGCCTTGTATCTCCACTTATTCCGCTGTCAGCCTTGCCTGCCGCCTTACCACCTGCTACAAAGATTCTGCGACAAGTGGTGTCGTTGTGCAGCTAACATGTAGATTCGCAGTGTCATTAACCGGTTGCTAGGCAACTCTCTTTATCACTGCCATTTCGCGCACATCAGTAAAGAGTAATTCTCAGCGAAGACTTTGTTTACTGGTAACTTCGTGTATCATTGCTGTCTCTGCCTTTGTGTTCCCAAGATTGTTTTCAATTTTTCGCAGAACGATCGAGAGAATGAATCTATTCTACCGGCAGATATGGGCACTGATACGCAAGAATTGGCTTCTCATCTGCGTCAGACGGCCAATCTCCACTTGTTTCCGCGCACTTATTCTACCACTCGCCATTATTCTTGTCTTGGCATACAGTAAAGACTTCTTTGCATCTTCGCAACATTGGGGCGTATCATCGCCACATGAGGTGAGTACTCTAATCGCGTCTTGCTCATTGTTGACATATAGAGTGGGTTGCTGATATCTCGATAGCTACGCTCTCTAGAAGCGAGCCTAGAAGCTAGCCAAGGTCATGATATCGTGGGATTCGTTGATAATGGCATGAAAGGCGGAGAGGTTTCCTCGGTCATAGACGCGCTCTCGCAAAAGATCCATGCCGCCGGAAAAGTCGCCAAATTGTACCACAGCACCTGGGACCTTGCGCTGGATTGTCTAATAGACGCTCAAGGCACTACGCCCTGTTACGGCGCTGTCGTTTTTTTCTCAAGTCCTAGCGAGGGAACGAGCTATTCATCACAAGGATTTTGGAACTACACCATACGTGGCTCAAACAGTGGACCCGTGGATATCAGGACCACTGACAGCAGCCCAGAGAGGGACATGTTGCCTTTGCAACGGGCGTTGGATAGCGAGATCATCTCGCGGTCCAGATCAGCCAACAAGACGCAGCTTCCAGTCGACCTGCAAGTAATCGCCTTCACAGACCAAGATCAGGACGCACTCGCAGACAGTCGAACTGCATATTACCTTAGCCTTTCTGTCTACGTCTTCGGTCCCTTATTCGCTTTCACCCTAGTGGAAATCGTCTACCACATGACATCGTTTGTGTCGCGTGAGCGAGAACTTGGTAAGTCACCAACCTGCAGTATCTGAATTTGATGGTACTGACTCGGTCTTCCTTGCAGGTATGTCTGGGTTAATAGATGCCATGATACCTGGAGCGTCCAATACCCGGGGCAGAATTGTTCGACAAGTAGCAACTTACGTCTCATTTGCGGCGGTCTACTTCCCTAGCTGGCTAGCTGTGGGTATCGTACTTTCTGCCGTTATCTACCCGAACTTTTCTCGAAGTATGCCTCTGGGATTCACCATCCTCTCTGGGCTAGCCCTTACCGGATTCTCATTATTCGGTGCCTCTTTCTTCAAAAAAGCCCAACTAAGTGGTTCAATCATGATCGTAGTTACGTTGGTGTTTGCCATTCTGCCAGTTGTACTGTTTCAAAAAACGCCGGTTGCGTGCGGAATCTTGAGTTTGCTTTGTCCATCGGCAAATTTCACCTACTTCATTACAGGTGTTGCGACCTTTGAAGTCGCCGGGAAGCCAGTCAATATGATGAAACTGGCCTCAGAAGGCGAATTCACAGACGACTGGCGGCTGCCGCTCTATATCCACTGGATCTTCCTCGTTATACACATCCTCATCTTTCCAATACTGGCTTTCGCAACAGAGCACCTGCTCTTCTCTACAGCTTCTCAGCACCGACAATTCGTACCGCCAGCCAACGCTGACGATCCAACAGTGATATTGTCAGACTTTGGCAAGACGTAAATGAAACCTACATCATAACTAGTCATGCATGTTGACGGTTACAGCTACCAACCTGGCTTTTTCGCCCGAACATTCAAGAGCCGTAAGGCAGTCCACGCTGTCACTAGCTTAGACTTCAAAGCCTACCCTGGGCAGATCCTTTGTCTCCTCGGGCCAAACGGTAGTGGTAAATCCACTACACTGAACTGTATTGCTGGTTTTCAGAACATTTCATCTGGTAATGTTACAATCGATTCAACCGGAGGGTTGGGCTATGCACCTCAAAACAACGTTATCTGGTAGTATATCCTAACATTATCATTCGCAACATTTTACTGATTCCTGATAGGCCAGAGTTGACTGTTCGAGAGCATGTTCGCATCTTTAGTGATCTCAAATGCCTAACGGCGGTTAACAACGAGGTTGTGAACGATCTCGTCAAAGGCGTTGACTTGGCTGGAAAGCTACCAGCCCAAGCCAAGACATTATCTGGAGGTCAGAAGCGCAAACTTCAACTTGCCATGATGTTTGCAGGCGGAAGTTCCGTCTGTTGCGTTGATGAGGTCTCGACTGGCCTCGACCCCATCTCAAGGCGCAGAATCTGGGAGATCTTGTTGGCCGAGCGAAGCCGACGCACAATCATCATGACGACTCATTTCTTGGATGAGGCCGACTATCTTGCTGATGATATCGCGATCATGTACAAGGGAGCTCTACGGGCCTCAGGAACTTCAGCATCCTTGAAGCAAACCCACGGAAATGGCTACACTATCAAACTGCCTTATCAGACCAATGTCGATTTGCAGATCTCTGCACCAGTTGAGAAAGAGCAGTCGCGGCTCCAGACAGTCTACCGCGTATCGACCGGCGTGGCTGCGACAGAACTTGTCGACAAGTTGGAGCATTATGGTCTGCACGAGTATCAAATATCTGGACCAACTATGGAAGAACTTTTTATGAAGATTACTGGTGACAAAATTGTCCCTAAGGAAGACAGAATAGAAGAGGGCCTCGACCAAAGCAGTACATCCGGACTGAAAGCGCAATGCGTAACTGTTGATAGCTCAGATGTCGATTACGAGCTCAGTGAAGGAAGTCCGATCCCTGCAGTCCAGCAATGGTGGTTTCTGTTCTGCAAGCGAGTGCATATCTTCAAACGCCAATGGATCCCCTACTTTGTTGCCGTAGCTCTTGCTCTCATAGGTGCAGGAGTTGCACCTCTGCTGATAAAGAGCTACAAAACGCCGATAGCCTGCCCTACACAAGCCGATCTTGTGAACGACTACACATATCGAAGCGACTTTGCATCCAGCTACTATTCAAACCGCTACAATTATGAAGGGTCTGAAGATGTCCGCAGAAGGTATGTCTACGGTCCTGCTAGCAGCCTTGATGAAATCAAGCTCGCCCTCATGGCCAACGTTTATTCCACGAATCACACTATGAGTAAGTTAGCTCGCGTCACCGTCTGAAATACATGCCTTTTGATTGATTGTTTAGGCTACTCGTCAGATTATGGCTACGGTTACTCGAACAGCACGCAAATCCTTGAACAGCTTTTACTAGTGGACACGTACGAAGAGTTCTCAGATGCAGTCAGACAGAATTGGAAAAATCAATCGGCTAAGTACAGTATTGGGGTCGCTGGCTACTCAGCATGGGCCACGCTTGACGGTGGCTTTTGGATGGGCGGTGAAGACTCAAAGCCTACGGTCCTGGTCAACATTCGTCAAGCTTATAAAGTCAACCAGATGATGAACTTTTACACAGTCATGGCGAGCGGTCTTGGTATAGCTTCGTCTTATTACGGATTCGCATCGACAGAAATTCCGGACTTGATTGACACTAGAGCCCAGGTTTTCGTTATCTATTTCGGCCTGATCATGACATGGTAAGTCATAGTTCTTCCAATGTACACTCTCCAAAGCTTCTAACACTATACTGTAGCTACCCTGTGTTTTTCGCTCTGTACCCAACGGCTGAGCGCATCTCGAACGTTCGGTCCATGCAGTACTCTAACGGGATTCGTCCAGTTCCGCTCTGGCTTTCCCACTTGTCGTTCGACAGCATCTTCGTCATCTTCATTAGCGCCGTAGTAACAGCGCTCCTTGCCTTTTCCACACCCGTCTGGCATGGGATGGGAGTGGTTTTTGTCGTTTTCTTGCTGTACGGCATAGTTTGCGCTCTTCTCAGCTACATTGTCTCTATGTTTGCAAAGAACGCAATTACCGCCTGGTTGATGATGGCTTTGAGTCAAGTCATCATTTATTTTGCTTACTTTGGAGGTGTTATTGGCATAAAGTCCACGACTGAATACGTAAACCTGGAGTATCTCATGAACGCCCTCTACTTCGGTCTTGGCACCATCTCGCCTGTGGTCAGCTTGGAACGGACACTGTTCATTGGCCTTCAGCAACTCGGACTGATGTGCAATGGCCATCCCAACGAGTCGATCTACATGTACGGCGGCCCTATACTGTATCTTACCATTCAAGCAGTATTACTATTTGCCATCTTGCTTTGGTGGGATAGCGGTCTTATGCTGCCATCAATGCGGTCGCGCACACCAATCAGCGACACAGAGGCAACAGAGATGTTCAATTCAGACCTCATGAAAGAACGCAAGCGGCTGGAATCTCCAAATACGGATCTTCATGTGGAAGATGTTTCCAGGACTTTCGGCAAGAACCTAGCGGTCGATCACGTAACTTTTGGCGTGAAAACATCTGAGATCTTCGCCCTCCTAGGACCAAACGGTGCCGGGAAATCGACAATCATCTCCATGATTCGAGGTGATGTCAAGCCATCGATATCAGGATCCAAGATCCAGGTTGCCGGACACTCTGTCTTGACGTCTCCTGTAGCCGCGCGTGCCAGTTTGGGTGTGTGCCCACAATTCGACTCTGCTGATGCACTCACTGTTCAAGAAACGCTTCGCTTCTTTGCCAAGATCAGAGGCGTGAAAGACATTGACCATAATGTTTCTACCGTCATCAGCGTCTGCGGTATCGAAGAGTGGACTAACCAACTCGCCCGGAAGCTATCTGGGGGCACAAAACGAAAGCTCTCACTTGCTGTCGCTCTGGTCGGCAACCCTCGAGTTCTTATACTCGACGAACCCTCCTCAGCCCTAGATGCCAATGCGAAGCGTGCCCTGTGGCGTTGTCTACAGACCATTGCCAAGCGCCGCGCTGTTCTTCTCACTACTCACTCGATGGAAGAAGCCGACGCGCTTGCAGATAGAATTGGCATCGTTTCGTCACGCATGCTTGCTCTCGGCGACCGCGAAGAGCTGAAGAAGCGCGCTGGTGACGCTTACCACGTCCATATTGTTTCACGATCTGCGCCTCGCACCACACCGCAGGAACTTCAGGCGATGAAAGAGTGGATCTCAGCCACGTTCCCTTCTGCGACGATAAGCCGCGAAACACAGGGTGGACAGGTCCGGTTCGAGGTGCCTGTTGAAGGGAACGATACCGCAAGCTTAATCAAGATGCTAGAGGGCGCCAAGGAGCGATTGGGCGTGGAGTACTATAGTGTGGGAAAGGCGACACTGGATGAGGTGTTTGAGAAGATTGTGAACAGACACAGTGACAGGGAGATACTATAGCCATATCTTCGGGAGCTGGCATATCTGCAAGTAGATTTAAATATGCGCTATTACACAGTTATCTTGCTCCTTTTTTGCGGAAAGCATCCTGAATATTCTGCCTCTCATCGCTGTCGTTCCTGATCTCAATTTGATATCAGTTGAATACAATCAGCCGGACGAATAGATCATAGATCAGGCCACTTAGGGCCAAGCTCCAACCCTGCGATGGTCAGACAGATGTAACTTGACAATATTTAGCCAAGTCTGCTCGAGTGAGGCAGAAGGCCAGTCATAGCGAGCGATTAGGAGCGCGACGGCACTAGAGAGGAAAGTATAGATAGAGGAGCAGAGACAAAACCCCGAAAAGCCCGCAATTACTGGTTAGGAACAAATCAAAGTAGGAAATGAAAGCAACTCTCAACCCATAACCAAATGAAGCACAAAGTCAATAATTCTGGATGACATGATCAGTGAATCTGACAGATGACCTCCTCGGAGAACGTATCGGTGCCGGCTTTTGGCGCATTTGTCGTATGTAGATCCTCGTATGTCTCCATCTAGCCTCAGGTTCCAACTATTGTGAGAGAAAAAGTATCTGCAATAAGAGGCATCGCGGAAAAAGCATCGAAAACAGTCTTAGAAGATCGATAACATGTTATATAGATACGCTACCTACCTAAAGAACATTTTCCCTTGGGAGACGTTCTTGGCTTTAGACAAATCCTTTGGTGGCAACCTCTGCGACTCTCTCTTAAGCAAGAGCCCTCGTTTTGTGACTTCAATAAAGCCCCTTTTCCTTCAAACACCGTTCTTAGGCACGCTGGGAGTCTTTTCGTCATGATCGGAACATAGCTTTTCCTCGTCCTCTGAGCGTCGCCTCTTGAAAGTGGAGAATTGCACCTAAAATCTGACCTTCTTCAGGCCCTGCATGTACCTCTGCAAGGATGAACTGCCATAGGTGGTCAGTAGTGATAAACCACCAACAGCTGCGATTACTGGAAGCGCAACCGCCCAGAAAAGCGTCCGTGTGCTTGCCATGTCTCGGACGTCGACAGTATTCATCCCAAATACAGATGATACTAATGACAAGGGCAAAAACACGATCGTCGGAAGTGTGAAGATCAAGATTGCTTTCGAGTCGTCTTCTTCCGCAATAGCAATGTTGTGCCGAAGAGATTCTGCGAGTTTGTCTGCTCCTCTGTATAGAACTTGATTCTCTTTCGTGTTTGTAGGGTCGTAGGATTTGAAGGCCTTGACTGAGGGACCTTCCAAAGTATCCTATGCTTCGATGCGAACCTGGTTCGTAATTCAGAAAGAGTCACTATCAGGGACCTCCCCCAAAGCACGTATGGCGTCTTTCTGCTGTTTTTTTACGGAAAAGATGACCTTCATCTCTTCTTTCCATAGGTAGACCTCCCGGAGGATTCGTTTGGAAGGCTTTTGGCTGGCTTCATAACGCTGGAGAAGAACAGTCAGCCACAAAGAGAGCGTTTTGCGGCATTTTGTACTTACTAGGGGCACAAGATATTCTCGGTACAGCTTTTTGATCTCGAGTCCTTGCAGTAAAGGTCGAGTCATGAGATAGAGGATCGACAAAAGAACGTTACTCTCTGGGGTGGTGCGAATGTGCAGCACAGGATCTCGACTCTTCCCGGTGTATCTGCGCTCGTCGTTTGCAAGATCTACGGGCTTTTTTCAATTTCTACTTTGTGGAGCCCGGTAAGCTTGAAGAAATTAGAGATAGTATTCAAAGATAGGTGGCTGTATCGAAGCTCGCGGCACAACAGTTCACAATGGCAAATCCGGACTTAGGGGAGGTGACGGCTTCCATAACTCGAGGTGCGTGACTTCACAAATGGCCGCATCTAAGTATATCATAGTAGCGCAGATATGTGCACATGCATGGCTATTGTGTTACTTGTTTGAGAGCTCCTGCTCTTTGATTTGATATGGTACTGCTTGAGAGTAGCATTAGCAATGCGGAGAAGCTGCTGGACTTCATACGCGATAGTCAGCGGAAGGCATGGATCTCTGGTAGGCTTCATCTTCAAAGGTTGCCGAGGTACAAAGGTAGGCAACGCACGATGGCATTCGGGCTTTTGAACACGTGAAGAAGGTGTCTGTGGTGGGTCTGCCAAGGCATGAGGTCATCGAGTTTGTGGCTGACTGAAAGAACATCGTTGTGGGCGAGAGGAAACAATAACAGATAGTTATGGGGGGAGTTCCTAGATCCATAGCTTGAGCCGATAAAACATGTTGTTCATATGAGAAGGGTGGACAGACTGGTCGTTGAATGTAATGGCCCTAGCCGCTTTCGGCGCGACAGCAGATGAGGGCAAGAGCAACACAAGTAAGCCAGAACATTAACAAACATTATGCTTGATAAAAACAACATCATCGCTGCAGCTTTCCCAAAGAATGTGGTTCCTGCTTTTGGGCTCGCTGAAATTCTGAGCCGCTTCTGTGACCCTCCCATGACGAGCGTGTTCGAAGCAAGGGTTTAGGCGAGGGTGACGTCACTCGGACGAGCTGCTCTCAACTTAATAGCTGAGCTCCGGCTCGAACCACATCACAATATCACAATATCACAAGCTTCGTCCGCTCTCAATTGCACCACCTTAATACTTTTTCATCTCGAATTAATTACACAACACACATCACAATGGGTTGGTTCAGCAGCGACGAGAAGAGCGCCGCCCAGGCAAACCCCATTAACCTCGACGTCACCACATCGGCTCGCTCTGGCGCCGAGCAAGACCGCTACGGCGAGCACTTTTCCCAGATCGGACATCAGGCTGGAGAGAAGATCCGTGAGGGCATCCACGAAATCAACGCTCACGCCCGGGGCAGCGGCGCAGAGCAGGACCGCTACGGCCAGCACCTTAGCATTGGTCAGTCAGGATACAACGCAGCCAAGAATGAGGCACAATATGGATACAACAAGGCAAAGGCGGAGGCACAGTCTGGATACGACCAGGCCAAGTCATATGCCAACAAGGCTCTGCATGCCAGTGGCAGCGGTGCTGAGCAGGACCGCTATGGCGCTCATTTCGGTGGGCAGCTGTTCGACCCTGTTAGGGCGGCAGCTTTGAGCATCGTGAGCTCGGGAGGTGACACAGCCAAGGCCAACTACCACTGGCTGGGTCACGATGGTCGCGAGAGGGCCAAGTTCCTGGCTGCGCAGAAGGGCACAACCGGGTCTGAGCAGGTACGTAAAGCAAGAGCCTCTGCTGTTGCTATAGTCTAACCATACATAGGACCGTTACGGTGCTCACTTCACTGGCTTTGGCCAGGCGGCTGCCCAGTCTATTAAGGATGCGTGGAACAGTGCGAGAAAATAGTTGGCGGCTGTGTACCGTTGAGGGGTCATGACGTTTCGCAAAAGATTGAAACGATCATGAATATGAATATGTACAACAATATCATTATTTGATGAAACCACAATACTCTTGCTTGTCTGGCATTTTTCAGTGATTGCTATTAATACAACGCTGAGTAAGTACAGGATCTTCCTGGCGTCTCCAGCCGGGCTTTTTTCAAAAATATACTTCCATCAATGCTTCCACAGAACCAGCAGCATCACTGGGTCCTGTGGCAGTAACAATCGCATCGGCGGCGGACTCGCCAGTGCATTGGTAAGCCTGGGGTGGTTAGAGATCTATGTTCTACATTCTTGGGGTTGTCTATGGGTGAAAAGGTTGCGGTAGGTGTTGAGTAAAGCAGAGAGTATGTCATTAGATGTACCACTGTGCATCGACGCGATTTTGCCAACAAGAGCAATTATGGACGGGAGAAGTGAAGACTTGTATCTGCCTGGGGCTTGACCTTTCACAGAGGTCCGTGGAGTTTTGGTGGTAAAGTCTTTCACTGTCCCCCTTACCATTGATGTGCCAGGATCACACGAACTCTGTCACGCACCTCTTCAGTTTACTTTTCAACAGTATCAGAACCAACCAAGAAAACCTTTGCTATACCAAACGAAGACCGTCAGATCGTAAAGTCTTCGACACAATGCCACACAAGAGCCGGTTGCCAATCCCCATAGGCGCTCAGTCGACACATCCTCTCTATCGGATACGCTCAGAGAGTTGTCTCAAAGCCACCCCGGGACGGACACTACCTCGTTTGCGTTCGCTGGGACAACTGTCCCCGCCTCCAGATGAGGCTCTTCCTCCCCTTCCACTACGTTCGCCATATCGGCCATCAATCCGAGCACGTGGAATTGTGTGTCCCAAGCCATTGAGTACCTGCATTGTGAAGGAGCATCCTCCATCCGCTCCCTCCGATAGCAGCTCATCCCAGAGGTCACATTACAGTCAAGTTGATGAAGCAGATGATGACCATTCCTCCGGCCGCAACACAATGCTCATCCAAGATAACCGGGACCAAAAGAAAATTGAGTTCATCCTTCACCGTAATCGCAGGCAAGTACCTAATCTCAATGACCTGAGCCAGATTCTCCACCTCCGGGGTCGTCTACAGGAGATCGGTACCACATTCAGCCCAGAAGGCGAGATGCTGACCTTCGGCAACCCCCCTCTGGATGCAGATCTTGAGCAGATGCTACGTCTGGGATTGATGTACGATGAGCAGTGGAATATGTTCTTCAAAGGCAACAACACTGCTAACATGCCCGATGGCGAACTCTGGTCGGACCTGCGAGTCCTCAAGAAGATGCTTCTAAACGAAGGGATCCACTTCGATGATCATCACAAGCGCCTCAACTACGGCACTTCGGATCCAAAACTCATCCGAATGAGTGACCACTACGACCTACTACGCAAAGAATGGCTAGCAAAGACTCCACAGAACGTTCATCCTGCATATCGACCCCGACTCAGCCCTGAGGAAGTGTCCAAGACCACAATGAATCTGGGCTGGTCGTTTCACCAGGAGAATGGTGCAGATGGAGTTATGAAAAAGAAGAAGCGTCGCTCAAGCCGCTTGAAGGTTGTTGTCGAGGAGCAACCTAGCATAGAGAATGGACCGGACCCTACTGTTGTTCAAGAAGAGCTACAGGCGAATATGACGTATCCTTTGTCACCAGTCATGTCTGAGCCAATCACGCCTAACACTTCGGCCGGCATGCACAATGGAACGAAGCAGCCCACTTTAGCATTAACAGAAACAGTTGCTGCACGCTCTCTCGGGCACGCCTTGGGTACATCATCCCTTGGTACTTCTGCACTAATACTTCCGCACCGCTCATCGTCAATGCAAGTCACAAACACAGCTAACACGTTGCAGCGAGAAGCGGATTTTGAGACGCGAGATATCCGCACAGAAAGCGGCTTGTGCCAAGGGCTGAGTCGTGAGCATGCTGGCGTATTGGCAGTGTCGGTGGAAGATGAACGCGGGCACGCTGAGGAGCGACGACGTGTGGAGAGGCTACCACATACTGGCGAACGGCAACGTGTTGATATGAAGGTAGTGACTGAGGAAAAGAAGAAGACTAGGAAGGGCAAAGGGTTGAGGAAGTGGCTGAAGGCTGTACTGAGGCATAAGAAACATGATGAGAACTGATGGCAGGGTGTTCCCTTTATTGGCAGCATTGAACTTAGAAAGAAGCATAATGACCTTTGTGTACTTACTATGGGCTGTAATAAAAGTAATATGACTCGAACTTGCTTGATGCCCCTTTCACCCTGCAAGTGTGTCGGTGATTGTCAAAATGTGCGAAAGCCCCTTCCCCTGGTATTTGGTAGACTGACAAGTGAATTGACAAGTACAAGCAGTCTGAGTATCTAAGAGCACCCGTATACGATATAAAAAGGAGCTGCAGGCTATATGCCTGTAAAATCGTAGCTATTCTTAGGAGACCGGGGCTAGTCTCGATGGTACACATATTATCACAATGCTAATACTACAAATATACTATTTTATAGGCCCTACTTCTCCTTTAAAGACATCTGCTACTACCAGGGCTGAAGTTGTTGGGTTTGGAGTCTAAGTTATTAAAATAGGAGTTATCCACGCGAACAAATCGCTGCGCTGGCCTTGTGCTCCTCTTTGACAGGATCTGACGGGAAAAGCGCAAAACGAAGGCACTCTTTCGCGACCGCAAAAATCGGGCTTCAGCCTAACTTTCTGACACCTCTCATAGAGTTCCACAAGAACGCTCTTAGTCATGATCGCGCACATCATGTTCGCTGTATCTCAAAACACTGAGACTAGACGTGGGTTTAGATGGTGGAATAACGGTATTGCTTAAGCGCCAGTTAGATAAATCAGATACGCATTCACGCTTTGCGGCGACCAGTCTTGGCTTAGTGGATACATGAGACCATGTATGGCAGTGCATGGGGCAGGGTCAAGAAGCAATGCAGAGTCGCAAACAAGTACAGCCAAGTCGCCTTTTCGTCTCAGTAGCCTTGAAAGTCTTTCTGGACGCTTCTTCTTTCCACGAAAACTCTTGCCCTTGTAGCAAAACTCCACAAGCAACGCAGAAATGCAGCGCGACACGCATCTGACCTTTCACAAGATATTTTGAAGCAGAGAGCAGTTCACACAAGGCATAGAGCATATCATGAGCATTGCAGTCATTGACATGCCGTCGAGCGGATATCGAGCGTATGGAAATGTGCAAGAACGGGATTGTTTCGGATAGGGTTTCTATCTTCGCCAACTACCTCAACTTGAATAGCCGACTCGACTCGCCTCAGATCGTTTAAGAGTATTTCCAAGTCTTAGTATTAGTCTGTTTGTCCTCATTCTTCTGAACAAACCCTCCAAAGAGCTACTTTTCAGTCTTGCAAAAAGAGACATGATGTGGGATCATTTTCAGTTGCTTACAATCTTTGAGGTCTTGTGGACAATGGAATCATCGGATGATATTCGCAATAGCAGATATGTTCGAGCAGCGTTGCAGGAGAAAGGTTTTATAGGAACCAAGAAAGATCAAAGCGACAACAATAAGAGGGCACGGGAGAAGTACCGGAAATATTTTGGTCCATAATAATCACTTCAGTATCCCAAGAGATGGCAACTTTGCAACCCCATTATTTTCCTAGATAACAGAATTACGTGACGTGGTAATTTGGGGTCCAGATGATAAAATTAAGGCACGTATTCAGTTGATTGTGTCACTTTTGATGGTTGTAAATATGTACAGGTGAAGACTACTCAATGGTAGTATGATCTCAAACGCCAAATCCGCTAATGCAAAAAATATGACCCATCATGATCGCTCAAGCACTACGCTTAAGCACCAATAGCTTGAGGATTCCAAAACACATTGTTAGGATCCACCTTCTTCTTCAGTGTCAGCAGCTTAGCATATAGCACATCCCCATAGTACAGCTTGTGCGCAGTCGCAGCATCATAGCTAGGATCGACGTAGTTCAAGTACGCTCCAAAGTTCGTCTGGGGCTGCGCCTTGATAATCGCGTCGTTGAGACCATTGATGAAGTTTGTCGAAGAGGTGGCGTATCCGTAGTTCTGGAAGACCCAGAGGCTGTCGCGGTCGCTGTACGCAGCGAAGCTAGTGTCCTTGGAGTTGATGGCTGAGCCGGGACCACCGTAGAGGTTGACGATAGTGTAGTACTCGGTTGAAGTGCCCTTGATGTAATCGAACCAGGCGTTTAAGGCGTTGGCAGTGAGACCAGCAGACTCTGGGACGGTGATGGACTTCGCAAAGAAGTTCTCGTGCTCGTCGTAGCCGGTCAGAGGCTCCTTGATCTGAGTCTTGCCAGACACAAGGACAAGGTAGTCGTACCAGCTGTAGGCTTTGACGGTAGGAGAGCCTGGAGTAGGCAGGGTGCGGAGGAGCTCGGGCTTGACTTTTGTATTGAACTCGTCGACAGTGCCGAAGTAGGCACCGCTTAAGCTAAATGTGCCATAGTTGTCGATGTAAACTCCGAACGAGATCTTGTTGTCGACAACTGAAGCATTCTTGGCAAAATCCTGAAGGTGGAGCCAAGCATTGGTGAAGGTAGTCTTCGAGTTGTACATGTTGCTAAATGGGAAGGCGAAGTAGGTGATGCTGGAGGGTGCAGCTTGAGTCTGGAGGTAGAAGTTGGTGACTATTCCAAGCGAGTCAGCCGCACCGCGGATGCCCCAGAAAACATCCGAGTTCTCAGTTGAAGAAGCCTTGATAAGCGAACCGTCGGCAAGGACGACATCAGCAGCAACTATCTGGTCCATAGCAAGACCCCAGTGACGTGAAGTATGACCATAGCCGCCGTGAGTGAAGTGTCCACCAATACCAACGCCAGGGCAAGTTCCGTGCGAGAGTGCCTTCTGGCCTTGGGTGTAGATGCCATCAGCAAGGTTGCCAAGACGAACACCACCGCCAACCTTCGTAATGCCGGTGCTTGTGTCAAGCTCAACATTCTGGAAAGGCTGGAGGCTAATCATCATCGATCCGTCCTTACCACCAGAGCTGAAGCTTGCATAAGAGTGACCGCCAGACTTGGCCTGAACTTTGATGCCGTTCTGAGCAGCGCAAACAACAGCATCCTGGACATTCTGCTGAGTCTGAGGAAGTACAACTACAGATGGCTTGAAGGGACGAGCCAGGTTGTAAGGCTCGACAAGCTCGGCATAGTCACTGTCCGACGTCATTTTGTAAGGTACATTCTTGCCGTTCAAGCATTGGAGGACGCCGCCGCTCGCGGAAGGTGTTGCTGGAGCAGACACTGTGCTGCTTGGTTTTGTCGAGCTTGTGCCTGATGGATTGTTACTACCACAATTTCCATAACCGGATTGGCAAGTTGATCCGCAGTAGTCCGATGTAGACCCACACCATCCGGAGCCACTGCAGCAGTTGCCGAAAGAACTGCCTAAGCATGTAGCGCCGCCGTTGTTGGAACCGCAGGTGGCGTCGGTAGAAATTTTCTTGGTAGGTGTTGAGGATGGAGCTGCAGACGTACGTGTTGAAGTTGGGACCGGCTTAGTCGATGACTTCAGAGTTGTAGGTGTGCTGCCAGCGCAAGTTCCGAAGGCAGAATTGCATCCTGCTTTGCAATGGGCATCTGAAGATCCACACCACTCGTATTGAGAGCAACAGTTCCCGTATGTGCTACCTTGACAGGTGTACTTGTTGGTGCCACCGCACGATCCATCAGTTGAGACCGCAGCGCTGGCCAAGCTTGCGGAGAGCAGACCCGCTGTGAGAGAGTAAATGAACTTCATGGTGCAATCCAGACGATTGTCGATATGCTGCGAGGTTCAGTAGTGTCGCTCAAACGAAGGACAGCGACAATGAGTGTGTTTCACCGACAGGCAGGGAGCATCGACTATTAAGTACTGCAAATCTTACTCCTCGTACCTGCATCGTCTTCTTCTAAACATAACTCGCCACTCAGCACGCACCCAATGTCGCTCTTTCATCTCGCATCCTTGTGTCGATCTCACGGCTGACTGCCCGTTCGGTCCTATTACGAGCTTACGGCATCCACAATCCCACATCTCTGCACGAGTTACGCACGAGGATTCGAGGAGCACCAACAGCCCGTGTGCTACAGAGCCGCCACTTCGATACTTTGGTGCAGGACAATGTTGCATTCAAAGGGTGCTTGAAATGCCGCGGTTCAGGCGCTGGCAGTCGTGGGTGCGCTATCGATAGCCTTTGCCTAAGATGATTATGACGTTCCTCCAAGGCGACCAGCGCTTGGACTCAAAGGCGTTCTGCCTCCGCTGCAGCAATTGACTTGACGAAATTGCTCGTATTTAGTTGCGGTAGCAGCTGGTAGGGCCGAGCAGTATCATAGTAGTACCCTTGGCTTACTGCGACAAGGACTCAAGCTTTTGCTAAGCATGCGATGAGTGATATTGCGCGCTATCAGCAGGTCATCACTTTTGGGACATCGTCAGTCAACACCCTCTTCTCAAATGGCCTCAATAGCCCCTTCCGCCGGTACAAATCTCTGTGGGGACTGGTTGGTTTTCTGTGGATGAGCGTTACTCGCCTAACGGCAACAAACCACAATGATCCTAGTGAAGAAGAGAATGTGCAGAATGCTATTTTCGGAAAGCGGGGCAACGGAAACAAGTCGGCAGGCCCAAGACGTCAGCGTCTGATTCGCATACGAGCAAGCCACAACAATATCTTGAGTCAACGCCTTCGTGCTCAAAAAGGCATAGTTCTACACTGGACCTTCCAACTTCGAGACATTGGTACTACCGCGTGAATATTTACCTCGTATGCATCACAGGTGACGATAACTAGGAACTGTGTTGTTGCGGAGAGCCGACTCCGATGTAGTATTCATTACTTATCGCATTGATCCACGTTCCCATTACTATTATGTACCGGAGAGAGAGCCTTCTCTCAAGCCATGTGCCTGCATATGGCTGACCATGCTTTGACCAAACGGCCCATGTGGACATATCAGTCCTGCTTCGAAACAACAGATGCACTTTACGGGTGCATGAAACCGTTTCCCTCCATATGACAGTTGGTCTCCAGACCAAAGCTTTTCTCGAAGGACTGCACCTTCTTGGTATCAACGGCTTGGGAAACACGCACTCGGCGAGGTTTGAGCCTGGTGGTGGCCTCGTAGCTGCTGCGCTTCTGACCATAGTTTCCGCCAGCCACGCACTTGCCACCCTGTCCCCACTGAGCATCAGACGCCGCCTTCCAGAGGGCGGTGATGTCGACAGTCATCTCTGGAGTATAGTAGAGACGACAGTCAGCCTCCTCGTAGACGAACTGCAGAGCAATGCCAGTAGTGTCATTTTGGGACAGGCCATCGCGGACATTGACACCAGGTGACACACCAGAAGCTGCTCGGTAGAATGGCATATCATTCTTGTAGTCGACAAGGATTGAGTCGTTGACTGCGGGGTTCCATCGGATGGCGCTCTGAGCGGCCTGCTGGATGTATCCGAACTGGTAGTTGTTCACTCCCTTGACACCACCAATGGCCTGGATTGCATCTTTGTTGCTGCGACCTCCCATGGCAATTGTTTTAACGCCGGCCTGCTTGGTCAAGAACTCGCTAAAGATAGTGCAGGTCGAAGCACAGTATCCATCTGTGACGATGACGATGTTTTCGGGCTTAAATTTGGGAGGTCCTGAGATGTTGGCAAGAGACCCGTAACCGGTGATATTGATACCGCCAGAGCTGACGCTGGTGTAGTAGTCGGAGAGATTCCAACGCGAGAGGGTGGTGTACTTGTCTACTCCCAGTCAGCATAGAACGATACGTCATCTGAGTAGGCACTTACCTCCGTTGACCTCGTGGGGTCCATACTTCTCTGCCCAAGAACTGAACGGCTTTCCATCAACAGTCATGTCTTGGTGATAGTCAAAGTACGACGATTGCGCAGAGGACAGCGAGCTGTTAGCTCCACGAGGAGCCAAGGATGCACGCATGCTGTACGACTGGCCGATCAAGTCGGCAGCTTCGGTCGCTCGGTAACGGTTGGCGCCATAAGGATCATAATCGGGGAACAGCTGCTTGAACAAGTCGTAGCCTTGCAGGATAGTTCCACCTCCATTAGCCTGTAGATCAAGGATAAGCTTGGTCTTTCCATCGGCAAGCGCCTTTGGGATAAACTCCTGCGAAGTCTTTTGAAAAGCAACTTGGGCGACTGAAGTGCCGACGAAGTTGGGGATGGATAGAACAGCGACATCCTCGTACCCTTCCCCGTCGATGTAGTAACCGTTGATCAGATTGAGAGGACCAATGGAGACGGGATCGGGATATCCGGGAGCTGTACCAGCAGAGGCGGCTGTCGAAACGGTCTCAGGTTCCTGTGATGCGATCTGCGCGGACTCAGCACTACCAAAGTTGAACCACTCCCTAGCAAGATCTTCTCCGTTGTTGATTCTGCGAAAGTTATATCGTACACGAGCATAGTTTTCGATAGTGCGCTCGGTACCGTTGGCGAAGGTGAAAGTAGTGGTTGCCCCAGGGAACACATAGCGGCCGCGGCCACCGCCCGTGAACATACCAGTTCCGCTACCAGACTCGCCCAGACTGACCTGTGCAAGTTCGTAGAAGACGTTGTTGTACAGAGCATCACGGTCCTGGAGCGATCCGAGCTGACTCAAAGTCTGCAGGAACTCGGTCGCCTCGGTCTTGTCGATTTTGACGATAGCTGAGGGGGTGTAAGAGATGTTCTTGTACTGAAGGCCAAGAACATCCTCGAATGCGAAGACTGCAGGAAGTTGCTCGCCATCCTCAGAGACAGACACAAGAGGCACCTTGCGACCCCACTGGAAGACACCACCGACCGAATCCGGGACGTAGGAGAAATGACCATCGTGAGCACTCTGAATCAGAGTGTAGAGAGCCCATCCGAACGCGTACTCATTGGCGAACTTCCCGGAGTCGACATCGCTGACGAGCTGGTCAAGACCGCCCATGATGTCGACTGCAGGCTGAACCTTCTCGACATACTCTGGAGGTGGGTTCTTCAAGACAGTGAGGGTGCTTTGCCACTCGATATAGGGCTTGATGGACTCGATGAGGAGCTTAGCAGAGGTAGCGTTGAGTGCCACGCTATTGATGCAGTCCCATGCAATTCCAGCAGGAACGACCTGGTTAGTGACCGTAGTGCCATCTCCGTACATAGCCTGTGAGACCTGTGCACATGCGGGACTTGACGAGTTGTTAGCCTGCCGAGTCTGGATATGCGGTTGGGCGCGAGGAAGCGAGCGTGGTTGGGCAGGAGCCACTGGTGTCGACTGAACGAGCGATGTGAAGCCCACGAGGGCGAGGAAAGCGAAATTCTGCATGGCGTAGGTTGACAAACAATGTCAGAAAGCGCGAGAACGAGTGGCCCAGTTGGATGAATAGTGGAACAAAGATCCTAAAAGATGGTGGATGGTGCAGCTAGAACTGGAACGAATTGGTCCAGCTGCCACGGGTGAAAAGGGAGTGTGTTGGGTGAGTGAGGGAGTTTGCTCGGTGCCAGTGGCTTTAAGAGGGTCCAACAGGAAGGAGCAAACGCGGGGTCACGTGCGGGCTGTCGATGGCGGAGTGAAATTCAACAATTCCAACTCTTTTCAATTGATCTGGTGACGTTCACTCAGAATGGCGATGGTGAACTCGACTCCCGGGTACCAATGTCTCCAGGCTGTAATGGTAAGTAGTAGGCCTTTGCGTACGACGGGCACAAGACTCCTCTTAACTTGTGGACAACAGACACTAGAAATTACGGGACCGAATGGATTGACAGGAGTGACGCAACGAGGGATTGTCCAAGTACAAATACTGCCACCAACAAACCATAGAAGCACTTGCGCACCGCCGCGACAATCCCCATTCTTTGGGTGACAGTGCTTGCACTAGGGCAGTCAGGCCAGGCACAAACGTGCACTCGATTCGGTAACACCAATCACATCCGTACCTCGCCCGCATCGAAGTACCAAAGTGGGACTTCCCAGCCCCAGGAAGTGGCAGTCCAGCTGCCGTGGTAGAGCCGCACACCGGTAGGCTTTCGTCTAAACATCAGTCTTATGCAGGTGAAAAACTCAATGGAGACCGACTGGAAGACGGCGCTCGGCAAGAAACCCCATCAGCAAGAGAACACGGGGAGTCTGTACCATGATTGCAAACTTTTGTCCTGTGGCAGGCCGAGAGTTCGCAGCGACCCTGGAACGTCACTCGCTTGCAGCGACGTTGCCTGCACGGATCTGATGGGTGGTCAGAGACACTCGAAAAGGAAGAGGCGAGTGTGTTGCCAAGCCCTGGCAAGTTTCACCAGAAGCTTGCTCGCAGATCCTCCCTGCCACTCAAGCCCTCGCTCCACACTCCACCAAAACTCATGCACGACTAGCTCAATCATGGCTCAACAGCCTGCTGCTGTCCGACGGTGTGTTTTCAAGAGCTTTCGATTGTCCCGAGCAGCTTATTCTCGACGGCCACAATCAGGAGGTGAGCACTCGAGATGGCAAGCTGCGCAACAAAGCCCTTGTCCAACTGCAATCATCCACTGTTTATGCGCGATCAGAGGACCCATAGTTGCGACCCTCAACTGTGATTGCGATGCTCTCCTGAGAGCCTGAGACGCGCAGCGATCATCGTCACCGCGCATACCAACCTCGCCACCTCCACCAATATCTGCCGCGTGAGGCTGTCGACACGAGTCGTGATCAAACTTTGAAGCCGACTTCCGCCTGAGTGGCTGGAGGTCCACTGCGTGTCTGCAGCGTGGCAGACAGTTCCTGGAAGACCCATCGGTCCGAGGTTTCCCTTGCTTCCACGGCGTGGTCAACGAAAAGTACAACGAGAACACCACATTTGTGGTTGGGTTCGAGAAACCTCTTGCCGCTTGTGCGATGGTAACTTCAGCAATTTTATCCGTGTTCTGGCCCCGCACGAGGTTGTGCTACAACGAGCTGCCGCAGGGTCCACCTTAGCTTGGAGGACCTCAGAACTTGAATGCTCCATGACCATGTGTGGTAATGCGATAGCG
This sequence comes from Sclerotiophoma versabilis, assembly GCA_012274445.1. NCBI lineage: Eukaryota > Fungi > Ascomycota > Dothideomycetes > Pleosporales > Didymellaceae > Sclerotiophoma > Sclerotiophoma versabilis. The sequence continues at coordinate 1,387,180 of JAAROD010000054.1, forward strand.
GAGGTGTGAGCAGTCCAAAATGAGGGTCCTCAAATTCTGATCATACTTTTCGTACATACATGTTGGACGGAAACGTTCTAGATCATCACAGTGGAGAAATTCTGTCACGCAGCAGACCGAGTCGCACACGCATTCCCTTCTGCCGGACGCAATCATTGTTGAGCACTCTTGTTCACTCGTGATATCAAATTATCACAATCACACAAACAGTTTGCTGTCCAGATCCGGCTGCGCAATCCTCACGCTGCTCAGCACTTGACAGCTCCTTCGTGTACCGATATGAAACCTTTGCAATAACAATTTGGCTGTGCCCTGTGTAAAGGCAGATTGCGGAAGCATCGAGCAACCCTTCGAGCAACCCTTTGAGGACCAAATGTAGGCCAACGTTTTGTTGAACACAATCACCGACCGGCGCCCCTTTCCCAGGTTTCAGATGGTCTAACACCATATGTGCATGGTGAAGATAACCCTGGTGCGACTGCCCTTATAAGACCATGCACATGAATTCTAAGCTCGTGCTCCCAATTTTCGCACCGATAATCAGTGTAGACCCTTTCGAAATAGTAAGGCCTTCTCGAAGCACGGGCTTCACAACGAACAGTCACTTCCACCTTGACTAATCAATCGCAATGCTGCTCCACAGAGGGACTGCACGAGAGCCGGCCAAGCACAGACATAGTTATAGTAGGGTATACCTAACATGAGATAATGAGTTCAAGACGGATATAGCAGAATAACGTTACCTTACTACACCCCTAATCTTATAAACATCATCTGTACTCCGCAAGCAGTCTTCCCTGCAGTAGCTCTTCTAGCTTGTGAACCAGCCTGCCTCGCAACAAACAGAACTCCCGAGGCTACAGAAGACGAGACCAACCACCTGGGTATATTTAGGTGTATTCAGTCCTTCATCTAGTATCAAAGTATATAGTTCAGCCATCAAACCTCGCAGAAACCAACTGATGGCCGCAGTTCTCAACAACAGCCAAAGGCCTCAGCTGTCATCTGAGCAAGCCTAATACTGCATCCTACGCTGCATCACCCCGTCTACTAGCAACAATATCCTCTAGATACTCACCGTTCAGCCCTGGTAAAGGCACCACCCAAACCCCTACTCGGAACCAAACACCAGCAGTCATCTTGAGGACGGTAGGTCCCGCCTCACGCGCCATCGTGCAGAAAAAAAACCCTAGCTTCGCAACCATGATGGTGAAAGATGTGACATTTCTTGAGACTGTGACCATCTATATCTGACTGTGTGTTCCACCTTCCAATCCGCATTTACAACGCATAAGGACGAAATGCGCAATGTCAAGCTCTCCGTTTCGAAGAAAGGCGAGAGAGCAAAGTAACTCGGCATCCAATGTCTGACACACATTCCCCTCATGGCGATCGCGGATGTAAATTTATTCTAGCGATGATAGCGAGATGAAGATGTTCATTTTTCTTCTTCTTAGGGTTCTTCTGGAAATAAAACAAAATTTTGATCATGCTTTTCATTCCGCTCTGTGGAATTTTCCGATTCATCTTTAACATGATGGTTGTCCTAAGTATGGAGAATGCGGCTTATGCGCACTTGACGCAGTCAGCGTGTACGTGCTACAGCATCACTTATATGAGGGGTTATAGGATATCGAAAAGTCTCAAAAAACGAATCATTGATTGACATGCGTAATTACCACGAGATATGTTCCGTATAATTCAAGGAGATGAAATGTCAGCTCGCAGCAAGAACCCATATGCGCATCTACAGACGCTATTGCAAAGCATGTGCGCCACTGAGTAAATTTCCAAGTAATATGCGGTAAGCACTTCAGTCCAATACAACAACCCGCCCTCACCGTATGGTCACCACACGTCCAGATACGATAAAAGTAAGCACTGTGCGTTTCAAGACTTAAACGACCAATTTATGCGCAGCTCAACAAATCTTTTCTTGCCGAATATTTTCATCCCTTATGGAGATGATGCAAGACGCTCATCCTCATCTTGGGCTTTGTTTGCAGTTTCAGAGAGATCTGTGTATTACTGGGCATACTGCTAGAACGCTTCCAGATGGTGCTGCAGGGGGCTTGTATTACTCTCTTTCACCCCTTTGGATATGTATATTGTGGACTGTTTCAGGAAGACGGAAGTATGTGAGGGTGTAGTGTCGGTATGAGTTATGGTGTTTGAGTTGAGATGTACTGGCTTATTCGCATTGAACCCTGCTCGATGGTCGAGACCCAACGGTGTTTGCCTTGCAAGTCAAGGGGAGATTGTTGAAGGAATGATCACTATCTTTCGAAGGATATGGTCGGAGTGTCTGGAAAGCTGCTCCGACACATATTGAGTGGTTCAATGAGGCCCTATTGTGGATAAAGACATGCGATTATTTCCGCGAGTGGCCAATTTCTCTGTGTATGGTACATCAACAGCCCTGCCTAGCGTACAGAAATGGTTCCGACATGTGGTAGCGATAGAGTTTTACAGCTTGGTTGACTTCGTGCTCTGTCGAGGGCTGGAAAGGTACGGGTCGCTCCTCAAGTCTGATACCTAAGGTTTAATCTAACCCAGTCGGACGGTCTGAAGAGTGCTGGGCCAGAATTCAGGATCCAGATCGTCCCCATTACGATCTTTGTACCAGCCAATGGTTGCCGTGATTCGTTCCCAATGAGTACCCATATTACGCATCAGTAAGTGTGCCGCTTTATCAGCCCGGCTGTAATTTGACTCAGTTTGAAGCCTTAGAACCGAGAGTTGTTCAACTCCATCTACGTGTATCCGGTTGAACAAACCATCTTCCAACCCACAGTCAGGAACCCTCAGGCATAACTCATTGGAAAGAAACATATCAAAAAACCGGAGGTGGCCGACCTTCCTTGCACCGAGAATTGGCGATAAGTAAGCTTGGAGGTAAATGAATTCGATTGCTCCACCGCTGTGCTGATTGAGAATGTCGTATGTGGATTGGTACTCTTCCCAACTGATCACAAGATCAGATGCAAGCTCAACAGCCACACAGGGCTCAAAGTTGGCGGTATTGATGGATTCCAGCCTGTCATTCCAACCTATGATACCGGTCCAGCCCGCCCATGACCAGCTTGGGAACTCATGACAGCGGATGGAATCCGTCTCTGTCGAAAAGAAAAGACTCTTTGAAAGGGTGGGCAGCGACTTTTTGTCATACGTTGCGTGCGTGGATTGGCCCTGCATGAATGGCATTCCACACAAGTGGCGTACCTTGAACTCGCGGTCGTACGCTGCAAATATGCCCAACAAAGCGTTCAACGTATCACTTGAGAAAGACAAAGAGCGACGTGAGAGCTCCTCTATACAATCGTAAATGTTTATAGGTTTCTTCAACCAGGTGTTTTGGGAGAATATCCAGTGGTGGTCTTCTGTTATGCTTGTTCCAAGTCCAGCTAGTGACGCACACTCACACTCGACAGAATCTCTGCACTCGAAGTAAAGCTGGCTGTCTGTGAAGTAGAGCCGGGTTTGCGATAACAAGGCCTCCTGGTAGGTCCATCCTCGTTCTGACCACGCGCTTGTTTGGATGTCACGGTCTCCAGGCATCCTCTGTAGATAGCCAGTGCCCTCAAAAAAGATACTGGGGTACTGTTGTCGGGCTTTTCTCACCCCCGGAAGGCCGTATTGTGGATCCCTCCCTGTGCAGGCTATGATTGTAAGGATAGAGTTTTGGAATATCATATCCATTCGTTGTATTTGCCTGCGCCGCTCCTCAGAATCACCCTGTGGAATACAGTATCGGTCTACCCAAAGGTAATTGTACCCTAACCCCAGGCACACTACAATGCTGTCTTCGATAGTAGCTGGTAGGTCCGCGGGCATTGCACCAGGATCGTGTCGTTCAGACTGAGAGCCCCATATATAACTCAGCGTAACATACTGTGCGTGCGGCGGGAGCTGCAGCAGTGATCGACTTGTACAGTCGATGACACGAAGCGCTATATCATTTGAAGCGGCTGGATCAACCAGAAAAGAATTCCGCGAGCCATGCTGGTCAGTCGTACATGTCCCATTAATCGCGCTCTTCTGCAACCACCCTTTGACCAAGTTGAAATCAATCATGGGTGGGGTGATATTCAATTTGGATGACAGATTGAAAGGAGTGTGTAATAGAAGATACCAGTGCCTTCTGCCGCGGAGAATATAATATGAAGATCTAGCATCGAAAAAATCAGAATCAAATGCTCGTCCAGTGACACCCATGGGCTTTGCAGGACGTGCGACATCCTTGCCATATAGAAGACGTATTGTGTCCGGTAAGTCCTCAGATATGGATAGACTAACAAACTCGCAGAAGTCGCATTCCCAACACTTCCAGCTTGATCGTGGCTCTAGTGATAGCTGATTTCCTTTACCCGCAAAAAATGAGCTGAAATTAATTGCAGCACATTGCTCACAGAAGCGACGTGCGGTGAATTGGCTCTCGTCAGGCGGCTCGGGAGAACGCTTCTCATGCGCAAGAACCACCTCAGTCTCACTCAAGGGTTGCGATGCTGAAGGCGATAGCGCATCGTCGGTGTTCTGCTGCATTGGTGAAGGTGCGGGCATGCAGTTGGTGAGACACGGAAGTTCAGTTGGTGAAGGCGGACGTGCAGCGATGCAGTTGATGAGACGCAATCGATGAAGGTGCAAAGAATCAATCGATGAAGGTGCGGCGAGGCAGTTGACGAAGAAGTGGAAACGCAGTGGATGAAAGAGCAAAGACGCAGTCAACGACGCAGTCAACGAGGAAGTAAATAAAACAGTAGGTAGAGCCACAACCAGCGAAAGAGCGGGGACGCAGAGGCCGCCCACTGTGGATGCCGACATCATGCGCAGGCGCAGGCGCAGACTCCAGGTGCAGCTGCAGCTGCACCTTCCCAACCGGTCAAGCCAATATACCGTGCACGGTCACTTATTGCGCACGGTCACTCATTGCACACCTAACTACTTTTACAGGCGTCACAAAAATGAGGCTATAGAGCTATATACAATAGTTGTTATTATAAGATATTTTAGTAGAGCAGTCTATAGACCTATGCAACAAATTGTCTTACCTAAATCTACTTAGTAAAGCAATCTTGCAGCTACAGCTGTTATATATAGGTAAGGGAGCTAGAGAACACTAATTAGTAACAGAACAACTACGCGCAGCACTACTACTATATTTCTTAGTTAAATTTAACTATAGCTGCTATAAGGCTTTATACTTGCCTGTTTAGAGTAATTATATAGCTTTAGCAGTATTATAAGCTTACTTTAGATACTCTCTTTTAGCTTTATATTTAGCTACTTTAGTAGCCTTTACAGCCTTAATTCTTTTATACTCTTTCTTCTCTCTTACCTGCCTCTTATACTATTATTACTTCTACTTTTCTTAGAAAAGCTTCTAGTTATATTATAGCTTATACTAAGTAGCTTTTTTAGCCTCTATCTATTCTTAGTAGGCTTTATTAGCAGCGTTATATACATTAGCTTTCTTTTTTAACCTAGAACTCTACTACTTAGCTTCTTTATACTACTTAATATTATAAGTATATAATAGTAATACTTTCTTCTTATTCTTTACCTTCTTCTTCTCTATAAAAGCCTTTTTTATACTATCTAGCTTATACTATATAAGCTCTAATTATATATAAAGCTAGTAAATAATCTATTCTAGTGCCCTAAGCTTATTACTACTATCTTTCTTTATAGTACTCTATAATAATAACTTTACTTTTAGCTAGTTTAGCTCTTCTAGTATAGCTAAAGGTCTAGTTTATAGTAGAGGTGTTATAATAAGTAGAGAAGTTAGTAATTTAAATTAGTTAAGTATAATATTAGTGTTAGGTAGGTTGGTTGGTTGGTTGGTTGGTATTCATTTTACGTCTGTTGATGGGGATTAAGTCCGCCATCTCGCCTCCCGAAGGGCATATACGACGTGCTAAGCTATGGAATTACAGTGCTGACACACTACCTTAGAAAGCATTTCTTGCCTGCGCGGGTATTGCTACCATTTCAGAACTACAGCTCCCCGTCCAGTTGGAGAGGCTGAGCGATGTGTGTACAATAAGGTGATTTCCTTGCATTTTGAGGCATCTATGTGCCAAGAGAGAGAGAGAGGGTGAGTATGTATGTGTGCGCGTAGGGAGAGGGGGGAGGAGGGGTGAGGGGAAAGGGTAAGAGAGGTAGACGGGTGGGGAGTACTGCAGCTGTTGTGCTGGACCTACCACTGCTAGGTGCTGCATTGCTTGCTGCTGTTGCAGGACTGCAAGAGCTAGCGGGGGCAGATCTTGGTGTAGTACTGTGAAAGTTTGACAAAGGCTTCAAAGGCCTCTGGCTCCCTTATTAGTACTGCAGTGTACGCTAGGCCATCGGCCTGGCTGGACGGCGGTATAGGTGGTCGAAGTGGCCATCTGCTAAAGCTCCCTAGGGTCTTGCGGCAGAGCGCGAGGTGCTCTGGTGTCTTGTCCTGTCCGCATGAGCAGGTGAGGTTTGCATCCTTGTGGCTGTACTTTCGATGATACCAGGCGAAATCCCCATGTCTAGATCGGATAGAGAGTAGCCTGGCTAAGGTGGCTCTTGGTAGGTCTAGCTCCTTTGGACTGCTGCGTGGCGCATAGTCCAAGTCCCAGCTCTTGTACCATTTTGAGAGCTTAGTCTTCCTGTCAGACCACCAGGTCTGTTGTGTGTGCCGTAGTATCTTGCGGGCGACTGACTTGTTGCCCGAGAGTGTAGGCATGGCAGCTTTTCCAGTTGCGGGTGATGGGTGCTGGGCTTCTAGGTTGGCTAGTCTGTCTGCTGCCTCGTTCCCTTCGATGCCTAGGTGTCCCGGGGCCCATTTGATAGAGACGTCGTGTGTCTCCATGGCACCATGGCACTCCAGAAAGGCCCATTGAGAGGTAGGGGGTGCGTCGCCCCTAAGGCACCAAATTACTGAGGTGCTGTCTATGCACAGCCAGATTCGGCGGGTGCGAAGCGCTGGTTGTCTTATAGTATGCTGGAGGCCTCTCCACGCTCCTATTGCCTCAGCGTCAAAGACGTGTGAGGTAGGGTGGAGTGATCCGCGTCCAGTCTGGAGTTGTTTTCCGTCTTGATACACTGCAAAGCCGTAGGTGACCCGCTTTTCTCCTTCCTTGGTGTACTGTTCAGAGCCATCTGAGAAGATAGTGACATCTAGTGGTGAGAGCTGGGCCCACCATTGGTTGAAAGCCTTAGCTGCAGTCTTCTTGTCTATGCCGAGCGTCGGGTCTGTTCGGCAGCCAGTCGAGTAGTGAGGGGCTATGAGTGTAGTCCTAGGAATCTCTGGTAGAAGAGATGCCATCTGTTGGACTTTAGTCTTGACTCGCTGGGGTTGTCCAGTTTTTACGCCCCTGTTTACTACATGTACCGATGTGCGTCTAGTAAGGGGGTGTTCTGCATCTGTGGTGCGTAGATGGGTTGCAAATCTGAGTTTAGCTTGCTCTAGTGCTACTGCTGCTGGTAGCAGTCCAGCATCTCGGAAGAGTGCAGCTGTAGGGGTTGTTCTCCACGCTGGTAGAATGCCCCGTGCTGCTATAGCCAGTGTCTTGTCTATAGCAGCCACGTGCCATCCAACATAGGCGCTGACCTCTTGTGGCCTGTCTGGCTTAAGTGTATGCGGTTGTTTGGTGCGGCCTCTGTACCAGCACTCGGTCCCATATAGGAGCGATGGGTACACACAGGCAATAGTAGCCTTGCGGAGGGAGCCGGCTGGTGGTCCATAGGTAGTCCTAGCCAGACTGCGAATGTGATAGGCTACCTTGGCAGCTTTTGCAGTGCGCGCGGCTACATGTCGTCTAAAGGTGAGTCTGCGGTCGAACCACACTCCTAACCAACGCAGGGCTGGCTGGCTGTGCTCTCCGCCTGGGAGGATAGGGTGGATTGTGAGCTGCTCATCTACCACACAGGGAGGGGCATAGCTGCTCCGCTGTCTGGTCAGGTGGATCATTTCCTGCTTTTCTGGAGCAAAAGTGACCTTGTTGGCCTCTCCCCATGCTCTGATCTGCCTCAGGTCTGATGCTAGGAGCTCAACGTTGTCGTCCATAGAGTGTGAAGCCCGGTATAGACATATGTCGTCTGCGTATCCAAACCTCCGTTCTGTATCCATGGATAGTAGCTCAGCTAGATACAGCGTGTACAGGACAGGAGAGAGAGGCGACCCTTGGGGTGTGCCACAGGCGACAGGGTAGCTAGGGGTGGTGACCTGGCCAAGGCGAACTTGGACCCTCCGGTCAGTGAGGAATGAGTCTACAAAGAGTATGGTCCTTTGTGACCAGCCCTGCTGGGCCATACGGTGTAGCAGGCGGTTCTTGAGGAGCGCGTCAAAGGCGCCTTGGACATCAAGGGTGACCATAGTGACATGTTTTCCAAGTACCCATGCGGCTTCAGTGTCGTGGGTGAACGCTGCAGTGAGGTCAGTTGCAGAGCGCTTTGGAAGCGCGCCGCCATGCTGGGGGCTGAGGATCTTGTGTGTCATGGCGGTCCATGCAATTCGTCTAGCCACTGTTCGTTCGAGTCCCTTCCCAATGCAGGAGAGAAGCGCTATAGGTCTCCAGGAGCGCGGTGATGTTCGGTCTGTCTTCCCTGCCTTAGGTATCATGGCTACCTCAGCGAGCTTCCACTGTGCTGGGAAGTGGTTGAGCTCAAGGCATCGCTGAAAGATCCTTCGTACGAGCTCCCCAGCCTGAGCCCAGCAGGCGCGGAGTAGTCGCACAGTAGAGCGATCAGTGCCTGGTGAGGTGCTTGAGACCCCTACCGTGTTTCGTTCAGCTTCCTCTAGTGAGATGTGTGTGCTCCATGGGAGGGTGTCTGCGTTCTCCTGGTCTGGGCAGTGCCCAAGGTCATCCTCTGCTGTGTACCGGTTGAGGACTTCTTCTCGAAGGGCCTCTGCCTTCTCTAGGGGGTCTGATATTGTCCTGTTGTTGACAATGAGAGGACTGTCCTGGTTCTCTGGTGTGAGCTTGTGCCAGGCAATGATCTTGAACAGGTCCTTATCGTCCTTGGCGTTGTCAATGACATGCCTCCAGTACTGCCTTTTCGCCTGTCGGACTGTAGTCTTGAAGGCCTGTCTCTCTTCCTGTAGACTGTCAGAGCAGAGCTGTCTAGCATGCTTGTAGGTCTGGTAGGCAGTCTTGCACTCCTTGGTCCACCATGGTGCAGCGCGGCCTTCCTTGCGGTTGAGCTTGCCTGCTGTCTGAACGGAGTGCTGTATAGTCTCTGTGAGCAGCGTGACGCATTCATCTAGTTGTCCTGTATCCTGTGTTGCAAGCGGGTCTGGGATGTTTTGGACACCTATTTCTACTAGCCCAGTAAACTTAGGTAGGCTTGCCTCTGGGACTCTGTAGTGGTGCTGTTCTAGGTGCGGAGTGCCTGGAGTGGAGAGAGGCACAAAAGTTACTATTGTCTCGTGGTCTGAGCCGCTGTGCATGCTAGCATCAACAGCAGAGTGGGCGAATGGGATGTTAGAGAAGGTAAGGTCAAGGACGTGGCCAGCGCAGTGTGTTGGCTGCCCTGGCACACCGATGTAGTCCATAGAAGCGCTAGCAGCCCATCCGGCTAGCTCCACACCTCCGTTGGCTGCAGTGATGGTAGGCTCAAAGGATTCATGTCTAGCATTAAAGTCTCCTCCCACAAGGCAGAGTTGAGGAGGTATAAGATGTGTGACGTACTGAATAACGTGCGGGGTGTGTGGTTGTCTGTAACAGTTAAGTATCGCCACTCCATTTACTACAGCCCAGAGCATGTCTGGGTGGTGGAGGCTCTCTCTAGCCTGGTATCGTAGGCGGTGTCCTTTGCGGATGTATGTCATTACCCTAGGGCGGGCTGATCCTGGCGTATTAGGGTTGTCCCATGTGCTGATAGGTGCTAGGTGTGTAAAGCCAGGGTGTGTAGAAGTTCTGGAGTTAGCACATGTAAAAGGCTCTTGAACACACACAACATCTATGCCCTTCTGAAAAGCCGCCTCTAGTATTGTGATGTGCCAAGGTGAGCTCCTGCTAACATTGGCCCAGCATACACGAAGTTGTTTGCTTGGTGGGCTGGGCTGTTGATGCCTGTCGTAGGCTAGGGTGTTGTGGGGGTGTTCTAGCATGATGATGGCGGGTCATCGCTCATGCTGGCGTCTTCTCTCTCCGAGGTGGACGGGTCAGTGTGGATAGTTGGTTGTGGACGAATGCTGCCGGCAGACAGTTGTCCTACATTAAGGTTTCTCTGGCCTGTGGCCGCCCGCCTTGGTCTCTTTTCTCTGCTCGCAGTAGAAGAGGATGTGTAGGAGGCAGCAGTTGTAGGAAGTGAAGCCCTGCCCTCTCCAACTTGCCTCTGGGTGGAAGGGCGGGGAGGCTCTGTCTCTGATGCCTCTAAGGGAGTAGTCTCAGGCTGAAGTGTAGCCTGTCTACGGCTCTCTTCAACTGTCCTGTAGAGGTGTTGCTGTGCTATCTTGCCTGCGCGACGGATAGCCTTTATCTCAGTCTTTGTGGGCTTGATGATGTGTCCACGAACCCGACGAGGGGCAGCAGGGCAGTTAGAGTGGCCAGCTGGATGAGGGCCGTGACAGTTAGCACACACAGCTTTGTGGGGGCAACTGTCCCCGTACTGTCCTTGGTGTCTATCCGTACGGTCACCGCACTGTGCACAGCGGGCTACTCGGGTACAGCGGGCAGCGTTGCAGTAGCCCTGGCAGCCTGGGTTATGTCGCTGTATGGTTGGGTGTTTGTGGATCTTCTTTGAAAACTGGCTGGTGCCAAAGAGCTGGAACGAACGGACTGGCTCTTTGTATGAAACAATCCAGGTAGTGAGGCCATTCTGATTCGCCCCATGCCGTGAGGTCCTGCAGCTGACTGGCTGCTTGCCTGTTTGCGAGTAGACCTCTTCCTCTACCAGCTGGGTAGTGGTCGGTAGTTCTGTGCCGTCGAGGGCCCGGAAAGAGCTGGGTACTCCTTGTACCGCGTAGTTGATCCAGTGTTCTGGGATCCTCACCGCGTCTCCGTCTAGCGTCCTTACTAGAAGTCCCTGGTTTTCTTGAGTTAGGAGTTGCTCCCGAATTCTCTGGTTTGCTGGGGTAATCGCCCAGCCTGTGTTGATTGGTGATGCCGTAGGTATGTCTCTAAGGGTGATTCCTTCTATGCTTTTGCAAATTGCCTGCCTCACTGCAAAGGGTGAGGGTTGTCGCAGTCGTGTTGCTGGGTTAGAGATGGATATGAAGATTCGATTGTCTTCTTTTGGCTTAGCTGGCGGGCTAGGCCGAGACCTAGCAGGGTTCAGGGGTTGGTTGCCACCCCTATCTGAGTTTTGGGGGTCTCTGGCTACGTCCGCCCAAGAGCGGCGTCCCGACTCTTGGCTCCTGGGGTTGCTGTGACTGGTGTCACTGCTCCAGCGAGAGCTAGAAGGAGAGTTGCTTAGATTGAGAGAGGTTAGAGCCTGGATAACTCTCTGCTGCAGTTCCTCAGCAATCTTGGCTTCTTGCGGGTTAGTGTAACTCGCTGCGTGTTGGTCTGCCAATGTTGCAAAAGCCGTAGTGATAGTGTTCCAGAGCTGGGCAGTTTTCTGAGTCTCAGCGATGTGGCGTTGAACAGCATCAGAGACTCGAGGTTTGGGAGCACCCCCACCGGGGTTCTGGCTGCGCAGAAGGGGTGCATGATGATGCACGTCCTCCTGGGGCCGTCTTGGGGCGCGTGTATACAGCTGCTGAGGGATCTCGTAGTCTGGGGACCCTGTGTGCTGGGAGGAGGGAGACTCTGCCATCCTGGCAAGCTCCTTTGCGCTACAGCGCAGGGTGCTTGGTGGACGTTAGAGGTACTCCCTGAATCAGCGAAGTGAGCTTGTTCAGTTGCTGGGATTTTTAGGGCCTCTAGAAAGGTAACCCAAAAATCAAAAAGTTGGTGTTCGGTGAGTGTTAGGTAGGTTGGTTGGTTGGTTGGTATTCATTTTACGTCTAGTTGATGGGGATCAAGTCCACCATCTCGCCTCCCGAAGGGCATATTCGACGTGCTAAGCTATGGAATTACAGTGCTAACACACTACCTTAGAAAGCATTTCTTGCCTGCGCGGGTATTGCTACCATTTCAGAACTACAGCTCCCCGTCCAGTTGGGGAGACTGAGCAGTGTGTGTACATTAGGGTGGATCCCTTGTGTGTATTCAGAGGCAGTGGAGTGCCGTAAGAGAGAGTAGGAAAGAGTAGGTGGGTGTAGAGAGCCGGTGCTCTGTCGAATCGGAAGCCGTGGCTCTGCGCGAGGAGAGCCTTTGTACTAGGCTTGGCCATGCCTGTGTCGAAGGAGATAGGTGTAGTAGGAAGGCAGAGCCAGGCTTGTCCTTCTTCTTTATCCCCGAGAGTTGTCAAATGTAAGGCCATGCTGGCTGCCTTGTTTGCGAGTTAAGAGCCGGTGCTCTGTCGGATCGTGCCGTAGCTCTTCGCGTGGAGAGCCTTTGTGTTTAGGCCTGGCAGATGCCCATATCTTGCAAGAACAAGGAGTGTCAAGGCTGTCTCCTTGTCTTGCTGGTGGTTGTGGCCTTCGACCGAACGTGAAAATCTGAGTGGCGCACGGGCCATTTTGAAAAGATTTCAGCTCAGCGAAGAGCTGAAAGACAAAAAGAGGCCAGCGCGCCTGCCACAACGCCTGCAGCGGAGAGAGGACGTTGGGAAACAGATTTAAGAAGGCATTTGAGTCGTGTTTTAACGAAAAATCGATGGATATCGACCTTTCGCTGACCTGGAAAAGTTGATGTTCGGGTGAGTGTTAGGTAGGTTGGTTGGTTGGTTGGTATTCATTTTACGTCTAGTTGATGGGGATCAAGTCCACCATCTCGCCTCCCGAAGGGCATATTCGACGTGCTAAGCTATGGAATTACAGTGCTAACACACTACCTTAGAAAGCATTTCTTGCCTGCGCGGGTATTGCTACCATTTCAGAACTACAGCTCCCCGTCCAGTTGGGGAGACTGAGCAGTGTGTGTACATTAGGGTGGATCCCTTGTGTGTATTCAGAGGCAGTGGAGTGCCGTAAGAGAGAGTAGGAAAGAGTAGGTGGGTGTAGAGAGCCGGTGCTCTGTCGAATCGGAAGCCGTGGCTCTGCGCGAGGAGAGCCTTTGTACTAGGCTTGGCCATGCCTGTGTCGAAGGAGATAGGTGTAGTAGGAAGGCAGAGCCAGGCTTGTCCTTCTTCTTTATCCCCGAGAGTTGTCAAATGTAAGGCCATGCTGGCTGCCTTGTTTGCGAGTTAAGAGCCGGTGCTCTGTCGGATCGTGCCGTAGCTCTTCGCGTGGAGAGCCTTTGTGTTTAGGCCTGGCAGATGCCCATATCTTGCAAGAACAAGGAGTGTCAAGGCTGTCTCCTTGTCTTGCTGGTGGTTGTGGCCTTCGACCGAACGTGAAAATCTGAGTGGCGCACGGGCCATTTTGAAAAGATTTCAGCTCAGCGAAGAGCTGAAAGACAAAAAGAGGCCAGCGCGCCTGCCACAACGCCTGCAGCGGAGAGAGGACGTTGGGAAACAGATTTAAGAAGGCATTTGAGTCGTGTTTTAACGAAAAATCGATGGATATCGACCTTTCGCTGACCTGGAAAAGTTGATGTTCGGGTGAGTGTTAGGTAGGTAGATACCTATAGCTTTAAAGGCTATTAATACTAATAATTTAGTAAAGGTATTTACCTAGGTAGGCTAGAATAGTAAGAAGAAATTACTCTTCTTTATAGGTACCTACTCTTAGGTTATATAGTTATATAAATTAAGTTCTTTAGTATAGTTTTAAGCTAGAGGTTTAAAGTAGACTATATCTAATAGCTAGAGAGTATATATAGTATATAGAGGAAAGATTATAAGCAGAATTTTATAGCTATTATAGTAGTTAATAAAGTCTTTAGTTATATAACTACTATAGCTATTAATAATAAGTAGCCTCTACTTTCTTTAGGCTTTAGCCTTAGTATAGTAATTAAACACCTACTTAAGCTATATTAATTCTAGGTTATTATTTATCTAGTATTAATAAGCTTGTAGTATAATACTTAGGTAAATAAATAATTAATTAGTGCCTATCTATCTAGACGTAATAACTATTTATATATATAGAAAATATTATTAGTTATATAACTCTAGAATTAAGCTTATAGGTAGTAGTAGGTATACTTAACTATAGTTAGCTTAACTACTAAGCTTCTTAAAAGTTAGCTATAAGCTTAGGCGCATAGGCTTATACTTTAGGTAATACCTAGCTCTAATATACTAATACCTTACTTAGCCTAGTAGTAAACTAGTAGCTTACTTATATAATATACTTTCTAAATAGTCTTTTATAAATAAAGAAGCGTTTAATAAACTACTATAGAGCTTATTACTTTATTTAGTAGTAATTATTATACTCTTATATAAGGTGCTATTTTAAGCTTCTAATTATCTTTAAAGAAGCTTATCTTACTAGTATAAACTTTTTATATTAGTTTATACTTTTACTTTAACCTTATAATATTAAGTAGCTCTATATATTACTAAATACTTAACTAAAAACATATAGCTTAACTATATACTATCTACTTAATTTTAACTTCTTTATTTAGTTTATTTATAGTTAGAGTTTTTATATAATGTCTTATAGTAATAAGCAGTATAGGTATAGAGTAAGTAGCTTATTTTACTTTTACTAGAGCTAATTATTATATAATTAGCCTTTTTTACTAATTTTAACTATCTTTAAGTCTATTACTATAGCTATAAGTACTTTCTTATTTTATTCTTAATTTAAGCTTCTTCTACCTATTTAGCTGCTTACTATAAGCTTCTTAAGCTTCTTATACCTCTTAAGTTACTTATAACTTATTATTTAAGCTTAAGTTATAGCTAGAAAGTAGCTACTCTTTTCTTACTAGCTTAGATAGCTTCTAATTAAGCTTCTTATATACCTTTTCTAGGCTCTTTTTAACTATTTAGCTAACTTTAGATAGAAAGAACCTAAGTCTAAGCACCTTATATATACTACTACTACTACTACTACTACTACTAATACTAAGCGCTGCTATACTACTACTACTACTACTACTACTAACTATACTACTACTACCTATGCTCTGCTCTTTACGCCTTATACACCTACTACCTACCTTTACTACTTAGTCTTACCTTTAGGTATTAGTAGTTTAGCTTTAGCTAATTAAGCTTCTTCTACTAGGCCTCTAGGCTCTATTAGAGACTTTAGCCTCTTCCCCTCTTACTTACTACTACTGCCCCCTCTCTAGCTGCCTCTTCTACTACTACTACTACCTCTGCCTCTGCCTCTGCTAGCTTCTACCTCTACTACTACTACTACTACTACTACTATACCTATTATAGGCACTGTATAGAGTAAGTATAGAACTATACTCTACTTAAGCTGTATATATACTCTGCTAGTTAATAGCTTAGCTATATAGTGCTATAATATAGCTAATACTAGCCCCTGTGCCTACTACTACTTCTAGTACTCTTTAGAGTACTCCTGTTACCTTATATAGGTTCTAGAGCTTCTTAAGCTTATAGTATATAAACTAATAGCTCTTATAGCTCTAGCCCTCTTAAGGTAGTTAGTATTACTCTTACTAATAAGCTAGAGGTATCTAGAGGTATAACTACTTCTATAGGTTACTATTCTTTCTCTATAATATAGTTTAGTACTAATAAGCTTATAGTAGTTTATAAACCTACGCGTTACTTAGTATATAGTAAAGAAGCTTCTAGTAGAGAGTTATAGTTTTAATAAAGACTAAGAAAGAAGCTTTAGATTTAGAAGTTAGTAGTAGGCACCTAAAGAAAGAGAGTTATTCTTTCTAGTAGTTAAATTAATTATTTACTTTCTCTTTTAACTACTCTTTTTATAACTCTATAACCTATTATACCTTACTATTTATATTATAAAGGTTTAGGTAGGTTAAAAAGTACTTATAAGCCTACTTAGAAAGTGCTTTTATTAACCTATTAGTAAGTATCTTACTTATTTTTATATAGGTTACTATAAAGGTACCTTTTATATACTCTTATTTAAGCTATATATTCTATATATCTATATAGTATAGCTAGGTAGTAAGCTACTTACTCTCTTCTACTACTAACTATATAGTTTACTAATTATTATAGAATATCTTCTAAGTAACTCTTAGGTTAAGGTAGAGCTTATAGAGAAATTACTTTAGAGTAGTACTCTCTTTAGCTATATACTTAAGAGCTAGTAGTTTAGCTTTAGTTATTAAGGTAGTTACTATAAACTGCCTAGCTGCCTTTTATATAATTAGGCTGCTAAAGAGCTATATAATATACCTCTAAGATAATTAATATAATTTACTATTATTAGTAAATAAAGTATTTCTGTATATAAGAAGCTAGCTGCCTAAATAAGCTCTATACTATATACCTAGGTACTTAGTTCTATATAGGTAGCTAATAACTTAAGTAGCTACTTAGAAGTAAGTAGCTCTAGAATTTATAAGATAGTAAGATAGCTAAGAAGCTATAATATACCTTATAGGCAAGTAGTGTATACAGGTAAGCAGCACGCTTTTACTAAGACTATACTAAAACCTACTCTATTATAGCCTATAACAACCTACTATAACGCTGTATAGGGCAGAATAACCTCTAATATTACTTAGAGACCTCTTCTACTTTATTCTTGCATATTTGCGTATTGTGCCTAGTCTCTCTGCACTATCTATAGTGTTATTAGGAGGACTTAGCTTCTTTAGCGCGTATTCTCTTCTTCTACTTCTTACTATTACTACGCGCCCTAAACTTCTTAAAAGTAGTTATCTACTAGCCCTCTTTAACTATAAGAGTTTCTTCTACCTTAATTTACTTTCTTTTATATAATTTCTAGTATAAAGCAGCCTTATTTACTACTTAAAGCTTAGTAATCTTCTATTATACTAATACTAGCTTATGCATAATTATTACTACCCTCTTTAAGACCTTCTTAAACGCCTTAACTATAGAGGTAGGTAAGCTATTTATATACCTCTAAATTCTTATCTTTATAAGTATTAATTACAACCTAAGTTCTAGAGTATTACTAGAGGTCTATAACTACTAGAGTGCGTTATTAATAAGAAGTTATAGTAATAGAGTGCACAGCTTTATATTAAGAGTTAATATAACCTATTCTAGGTTAAATAGGACTAGTCTAGCCTCTTAGAACTTTCCTTAGATATTACTAGAGGTAAATAAAGCCTTAAAGGCTGCTATAAAGTATAGTAGGAACTTAACCTTTATAATATAGTTAATCTAGTTATAAATAAGGTTTTTAGCTTAGCGCCTATATACCTTCTTTAAAGAGGTAAAACAATCTATATTAAGAGGCTATAGAAGGTGTAATAAGTAAGAAGGTATATAGGCAGTAATAATCTTATTATTCTTATAGTATTACTAGAATATAAGTAAGTTATAGCTCTTATAGCTATTAATAACTAGTAGATAGTAGGTACTAATAGTACACTTCTTTATATACGTATTAAAGTGCTTTAGCTAGTCTAAACTAAGCTTATTAGTAGTTTAGCTATTATTAGAGACTTTAATTTTTTAATTCTATAGCAGGTCCCCCTCTTTATACTAGAAAGAGAGGTAGTAGTGTACCTTAAAGATAATAAAGAGTAGAATAGCCTAACCTTTAGCATTAACGCTCTATATAACTATTATCTACTCTCTATTACCTAGCTAGACTACCTTTAGCTATCCTTATTACTTTAAAGCTATAATAACTACCTCTGTTAATATAACGCCTATTATAAAGCTAGCCTTATTAAAGTTATAGGTATTATTATTCTAAATACTATACTTAGCTTTAATATTAGCTACTAGGCTAAACTAGCTCTAGATTACCTTAGGATTCTTATAGAGGGCTTTCTTATAGTTATACTTTTAATTAAACTTTATTATAAGCTCTAGTTAGCGCTTAATAAACGTACTAGGCTAGTTTAGGCTAATATAGCCTAGACTATACTTAGCGCGTAAAGAATTAGCTATATTAGCTATAGCTATAAGCTAAGAGAGAAATCCTTACGTAACTAGCTTAAGTATATACTTAATAATTACCTACTTCTTAGTATTAGTTAGGTTCTGTAAGTTAGCTATAGTATTAGCGCGTAAAGGTTATCTAGCGTGTTATTTATATAGTGTAGTTTTAGAGATATTATAGATAGCTACAGCGCGTTTTATAGAGAGCTTAGAGTTAATTCTAAGAGCTTAAACTATAAGCTGTATCTAAGCTTCTTTTAACGTGTCTAGCTAGCGCTATTATTAAGGCATTAGTAGAGAAGTAGTGTTTTAGTATAGTCTTAGCAAAAGTACGCTGCTTACCTGTGTATACTACTTGCCTATAAGGTACGTTATACGCAATGTCTAGCTGTATTATAATTATAGTATATAATATTAACTCTACCTACTCCTAATAAGCCTTAATTTCTTACTTTGAAGCTTCTTTTATATACTTCTAAAGCTTAATTATAGAAAAGAGAATGCTTAGAAGTAACCTCTTTTCTAAAACCTTAAACTTAGTAGTAAGCTTCTTAATATGGAAGTTATAAGTAAGCGTTATTACTTAAGCTACTTAATCTTATATAATATAAACTTCTAAGAACTATTTAGTAGCTCTATAATCTATAATCTAATATTTAGCTATTAATAAGCTTATTAACTGCTCTATAGCTACTTAATTATTCTTATAATAGGTAAGAAGAATATTATTAATATAGAAGAGTAAGATAATTTTTTACTTATTATTAAAGAATAAGTATAGCTCTTCTTTTAATACTATTAAACTAAGCTTCTAGAAAGTACTAAACAGCTTCTTATACTATAAGATAAAAGAGTTTTAGAAACTATATAGAGCCTATAGTAGTAGTACTATCTACTTAAGCTTCTTAAATCTATTAGGTAGCTTATATAGTACTAGTAGCTAGTCTTAGTAGCTTATATTAAGAAACGCGCTACTTATATTATACTATAGTAGCTCTAAATTAAACTAAGCTACTATAGTAACTATTATATAGAAGAACCTTATAGTAAGTATTATAGTATAGGTTAACTTAATTAAATTCTTTACCTAGAAGTCTCTATATATATATATTCTAGCTTTATATTTTATAAAGTAGCTATCTTAATTAAGCTTATAAGTAAATACCTATTTAAGTAGTAGAGCTCTAGCCTAGAAGCTTGTTTTATCTATTTCTTTCTAGGTATTTTTCTTAGTAAGTATTATAATCTCTTTTATATAGGCCTAGTAGAATAGAGTACCTAGAGAGTAATTAGTAAGCTCTTTCTATATATTAGAAACTAGAGAGAGCTAGTTATAGTATACTTACTACTTGTTTTTAGCTAATAGTTTCTCTAACTTTATTACTAAGGCTGTAATAACTATATAGATTATAATAAAGTCTCTTCTTTAGTTTCTATACTTATTTATATAATTAAATAAGCTTCTAAGTAGCTAAAGGTAACTATCTTACTCTATTAAGCTTATTATAGTATATATACCTGCTTTATTATCTTTTCTAAGCTTATTATACTCTTAGTTATATAGCCTACAGCTTAATTAAATTAGTAAGCTAATAGTTCTACGCTAATTAGTATAGCTTATAGTTAGTTTACCTACTCTTATTAATCTCTAAGAAGGTATAAGAATAATTAGAGAGTTAGGTCTTCTTATTAGTAGATTACTATAATTCTTATTACCTACTAAAGAGCTCTCTTCTTTAATAGTAGAGTATACTTTCTATAAGCTTCTAGATAGGTGCTTCTCTATAGAAGCTTTTCTGCCTACTGCTAGCTACTTAGGTTCTAGTATTAGGTTAGAGGAGAGAAGGCCTAGTTCTTAGCGCTCTACGCAGATCTCTATTAGTTTACTAGCTAAGCTAACTAATTACGTAGTTTCTACCTTAGAAGCTTACTTATTACTAGACTAGCCTTTTATTAATTAAGCTTCTTTTAAGAGCTTACTTCTAAGCTGTTATATAGAAGGTAATTTAAGTAATAAATCTTCTCTCTTAGTAATAGAGAGCTTAATTACTTCTTTTATATCTACTATCTTACTAGGCTTATAGAGAACTTCTATAACTTCTACTACTTCTATAACTAGAAGTATAGTTAACTTATTAACCTAGTTATAAAAGAGCTTCTTATTAAAGGTTATATTACGCATTATAATTACCTAGTTAAGTTAGAGTACCTATATATAGTATATATTAGAAGCTTAATAACTAATAAAGTAACTAATATAACTCTTTAGAGTAACTTTAAAGCTTCTTCTGTTATAGCTAGCTGCTTATTCTCTATTTAAAGAATATACTTAGTAGCTATACGCATATATTCTACTCTAATTAGGTTTTAGATTAGCTATAAGTACTCTTACCTACTTAGGTTAGTACTATTAAAAGTACTATATAAACTACTAATTAAGCTCTTTATTTAGGCTATATAGCTTATTTAAGTATATAGAACTTATATTATAGAGCTATATAGTAGCTATAATAACCTCTAGCTAGAGCTTTTTAGGTAGGTTTATACTACTTTTTATTTTTATTAACTTAGTAATTATCTTCTATCTACCTTTTTCTACTATGCTATTTAGCTTATATATATAAAGAGGTATATACTTAATAATAATCTCTATATTAAGTGCCTAGCGCTTATATATAGAGCTTTCTTACTATAGTAGTATAGCTATATTATTATCTTAGCTAATTTTATAGATTTTAAGCTTATACTAAGTAGCTACCTAGCTTAAAAAATTAGTAAGAACTTAGAGAATTTTAATTTAAGTCTTTTTCTGCAGCAGGTATATAAAGAGCTTTCTACTATAGTACTTTTTAATTAAAAGTATTTATAACTTACTTTTATAGCCTAGAAGTATATTAAATAGGTTCTAGCTAATTTACTAAAAAAGTTAAGCTAGTTTCTTATACTTTCTTTATAATACTACCTACTAAGTATAAGTTATTATATATATCTTATAATTCTTCTAGAGTACTCTAGCTATATATATACTGTACGCGCGCTTTATAAGTACTTATAGAGCTTCTAGGCTAAGGTAGCTAGCTTAAGTATACTAAAGGCGCTTACTTAAGCTATAGAGATAGAAGTTATATAATTATTTTATTATTACTGCGTTTAGAAGGCCTATAGAATAGTAAGAAAGAGGTTTATATTTAAGAAAAGTAAGGTTATAAGCATACTATAGAGTAGTATATATAATACTTATATTAAGGTTTTTAATATATTCTACTTATAGAGTACTATTAAGCCTTAGGTACTATACTCTCTTTTCTTATAATTAAGCTTCTAAGATAATATTAATATAAAAACCTTTAACTATAATAATATTCTAAAGAAGTAGGTTCTTAGTATATAGGCTGTGCTTTCTATAAAGGGCATTCTTTAGTAAATAAGCTTCTTAGCCTAATATAGGAAATACTTAGGTACCTACCTTTATAGTATTACTAGGATTAGATAGGTAGAAAGACCTAGGTATAAGGTACTTAGCGCTATTAACTAGGTATATAGCAGCTCTATTATCTAGAATTATACTTTTAAAGAGTAAATAAGTATTAAAATCTATAAGGTTATATACTTCTAGAGTCTTTCTTATTAACTAGGTATTACTAAGAGCACTTATTATTCTTAGGTTAATTAGAGCTGCTTATATATTACCTAGAAACTTAACTTATAGTATTCTAGCTACTAGTTAGAGACCTTCTAAGGCCTAGATTAAGTAGTAAGTTTTTAAGTACTAGCTAAGTTACTTAATTTCCTTTTTAAGGTCTTTAAACTCTCTATAATTAAGCTTCTAGAGTATTTACTAGTAAGCTTAGTCTTCTAGTTTATATAGAGGTAAAGATAAGCCTATTACTATAGTCTTAAGTACTTAGCACTATATTAGTTTCTATAGGTAGGTATAACTCTTAGTCTTATAGAGGTAACTATAGCCTATTTATTTTAAACTTAAGCTATTAGGCTTTTCTATAGAAGCTTCTTAGGTATCTAATTAATTACTAAAGGTTATAAATACCTCTAAGTTATCTTTACTTAACCTAATTATATATTTATATATTAAGCTACTAAAGACTCTACTTACTTAGTCTAAATTAAG
This sequence comes from Sclerotiophoma versabilis, assembly GCA_012274445.1. Classification (NCBI taxonomy): domain Eukaryota; kingdom Fungi; phylum Ascomycota; class Dothideomycetes; order Pleosporales; family Didymellaceae; genus Sclerotiophoma; species Sclerotiophoma versabilis. Next base: position 1,409,267 of record JAAROD010000054.1, read on the forward strand.
CGTTTTAAGCCCTAGAATAGTATCCTAGATAATTCTTTAGTATATAGTATAAGCCTATTCTAGAGTAATTCTATACTCTAATATATTAAGAAAAATCTTAAATAGTAAGCTCTCTATTAACTTCTATAAGCTTATAAGACTTAGCTTTTATATATAGGTATAACTACTTTTAGTACTAGTTTTATAAAGTAGCTTATTCTTACCTAGCTGCTTTAAGGTAGGCTCTATACTCTACTCTAACTTAGTTCTTAGTACTTAGTATAGTAGAAGTAAGCTTCTAGTATAGTGTTTATATAAGTAATTATAGTATAGTCTTATTATTAGTAATAAGCTATACTATTACTAGTAAGATAATTAATAAAGCTACTATAGTATTAACCTAGTTCTATAGTTTCTAAAGACGCTCTGCTTTAGTAGCCTACTTACTTATTTATATTTTATATTTTATAAGCTTATAGTTATATACCTTAGAGCTTAATTATACTTTAGTAGGTTAAGTAGACTAGCTATAGGTAGCTTATATATATAGACAGTTATTATAGGTTAAGCTAGTTAATAGATACCTAGCAGCTTCTAGCTCTATAATTAAGCTAATAGTAGGTAGCTTAAAGGCTTTTTTATATATACCTAGCATATTAGAGGTGTCTAGGTTAATAAGATCCTATATATTATATAGCTTAGTATACTAGATAAGCTAAATATACTAATTAGGCTAGTTATTTCTAGAGTATAGCTAGTAGGTACTAGCTAGTATAGCTAATAAAGCTTATAAGCTATAGTTAACTAGCTTATCTATTATTTAGTTTAGTAGTAGAGTAAAAGAGAGTTTTAATTAAAGTAGTTAAGTACTATTTAAAAGGCTTAATTAGCTAAGTACACAGAGAAATCTACTACTCTTTAGAAGCTAGGCTTATAACTATTAATAAGCTTATAGTATAATACTTAGGTAATTAAATAATTAATTAGTGCCTATCTATCTAGACGTAATAACTATTTATATATATAGAAAATATTATTAGTTACGTAACTCTAGAATTAAGCTTATAGGTAGTAGTAGGTATACTTAACTATAGTTAGCTTAACTACTAAGCTTCTTAAGAGTTAGCTATAAGCTTAGGCGCACAGGCTTATACTTTAGGTAATACCTAGCTCTAATACGCTAATACCTTACTTAGCCTAGTAGTAAACTAGCAGCTTGCTTATATAATATCTAGCTATTTATTAAAGTAGTAAAGTAGATAGAGTACTTTTCTAGATTAATTAAGTGTACCTAGCTTAATTATATAGCTTAGCTAGTAGCTAGAAAGATAATACCTAGAAGTAGGTAAAATCTATTAGTATATATAGTAGCTAGTAATATTACCTACTCTTAGTTACTATTATAAAGTAACTGCTTAAACTACTTCTTACTAAATAGTAGCTTATTAAAGATTCTCTTACTTCTACCTATAACTCTAATAGTAAAGCCTTTCTTATCTATATTATAGGTATTCTTAGGCTTAATATTATACTAGGTTATCTTCTAGTATAGAAGCTTAAAGTAGAGGTAGTATTTATTACTAGAATTAGCCTTATAACAGCCTATTTCTATAGAGGTAGTCTAGGCTGTAAGAAGCGTGTTCTAGTTATAATAAAGAAAGTAAGTAACCTAGCTTTCTAAGAGCTCCTACGCAGCTAGTAGAGTTATAAAATTAATTACTATTTACCTTATAGGTATAAGGTGTCTCTTTATAAGTTCTTTAATATACTTTACTAGCTCTGCCTTATCTTATAGGTAGAGTAATTATTTATTAAGTATACTATCCTAATATAAATATAAATACTCTTTACTTAGCAGGCTAATATTAATTAGTATACACTATGTTTTTTAGCTAACTTCTTATATAAAATATCTTTAGCTAAATTAGCTATATTTAACTCTTAAATTGCAGCCTTAACAGACATGGTGGCGTTAAGATATAGGGGGTGAAAAGATGGGATGAATGGTGGGGGGGTGTGCAATGAGTGACCGTGCGCAATGAGTGACCGTGCACGGTACTCTATCGCGACAATGGGGCCACGCCCAGCCACAGCCCCCCTCGATTGCAATCCGCACAGAGTGCACAACGGCAATAGGATGACGACAGCGCAAGTGGTGCGGCGAGATGTTTTGACAGCTGAAAAGGATGTATTTCCAGACATGTGAGTGAGATCGAAGAGTACTTGGTGGAAAACAGAGAGTTGCGTTTGTTCCATCAAGCCAACTGATTACAAGTGAGTCTTGGGTTTGAACCGTGTTAGAATGATGGAAAGGATAGCAATGTGGATTTTGATACGCGACTCGCTATATCTATCTACTGTAACAAGCGAGGCTATTAACACAGGCCTGCAATGTGGTAATGTGACAAGACGACTTTCTACCTCTCCCACTAACTCCACTCCAACGTAACGTGAGACTTGCCAGTGAACTCGTCAACACCAGGCGGCAGTCTAAAACTTCAGCTCTGTATTCTCCCCTACGCTGACAAAGCTTGCGTTCGCGTGGCCGTGACGCAGGGCACGCTCCTGCTCCACGAGCGCGCGATACTTGAATCCGAAATTTAAACACAGCGCGACTGCCAGCCCGACCGCGACGACCAGCGGGCCCGTCAGGGCGTCAAAGTCCTTGCCGCTGCGCTCGCGGATCAGCTTGCTCCTGTACCAGTACATTGTGTACCCCCAGGCGAGTGCAAATACCGCAATACTCGTATATACAACGGCCAGCGCGCGGGCGATGTTGTTCCCCTCGCCAGCGGCATTGTACAGACCCAGCGAGAGCGAAGCAAGCAAGACCGAGACGTGCTGCCACTTGATGAAAGTGCGCTGGTTTGCGAGCCAGACTTTTGCTTCGACACGCACGGGGCCTTGGTCCTTGATCCAGACGCCTGGGGCGGAGATGCCGGGAGGGAGCTTGGCGCGGCGCTGCTGTTTCTTGGCGTACTTGGAGGTAGAGAAGGAGGGGAAGAGTCTGGCGAGGCCGTTGCTCTTGCGGCTGGCGTAGGGCGAGGTGAGTGTGGTACCCTCCTCGTCCGAGTCCGGCTCTTCGTTCGTGCGCGACTCTTCTTGGTGCGATTCGAGCCGCGACACGGGGAGGCGGGTGACGGGCATCGAGTGCGCAGCCATGCTAGGTGCGACTTGGGCGGCACTTCCTTTCTTAGGGGCAGAGCGGGCGGCTGCTGGCGAGCCGACGGGTGATGTGATGCTACGGCGGAACGAGGGGCTTGCCGCTGTGCCGAAAAGGGAGCCAACTGCGAACTCGTCCTCGGCGGCTTTGCGCTTGCGTTCTTGCTCGTCGTCAAACGCTTGTTCGGGCTCCTTGCGGATGTCGTCCTCGACTTCGCTAAGCCAGAAGGGGAACGTGTTGACATTGTCTTCGAAGAGCTTCGCTACGCCATGGACGAACTTTGAGAAGCGAGGTGCTTCCTTGACGAGGTGAGAGTGGATGAGGTCTTCGATCCACTCGTACTTCTTCATGCCCTTGACCTTGATCTCGAGCAGAGCGAAGGGGAACTTGTGGATCTCGCCCTTCTTGATGTTCTTGAAGGGGAACTCCATGTTACCGTTGTCGATGTCGCGCCTATGCCAGTCGTCAGGCTCACGGCACGGCCTGTCCATATCGAGGGCGTCTTCGCGAATCAGAGCCAGATTGGTGTCGAGCGAGATGCGAACGTTGTTGTTGCCTGGGATTTGGAAGGCGGTGCGTGTGTAGTTGGCGCGCAGCACAGGCTGCAGATCCTTCTCTCTGATGAAGCTCTGGATATCCTCGACCGCCTTCTTCATGTCGTCGATCTTTTTTTGGTCCCTGTTTGGCCTGTACTCGAGCTTCTCGATCGACTTCTCCATGTGGTACTTGTCCTCAAGGAAGGACTGGATGTACTTGGCCTTGATGGGGAAACGAACTTCCTCACTGGCATTGCCCTCCTTGATGACCTTCTTCTCGAACATGATCTCGGGCTTCTCGTTGAGCTGGCCGTACCAGCGCAGACGCAGCGAGGAGGCGTCTTCCTTGCCATTGACCTTGTCTGAGTAGAGGGAGAAGTTGGGGTTGTCAAAGTAGATGGAGGTAATGGTGGGGTCGCGCTGGGTGCCCTCGGCGACGTTGGCGGACTGCGGGTTGTAGACGAGGACGGGCAGACGGCGGAGGATGACGGTCTTGACTTCGAAGAGGTTGTCCATGTGGACCCAGACTGTCGGGTTAGCATGCAGACGGCAGCAGATAGAGCGGAGACGTACACTTGTGCGAAGTGAAGCCCTCGCCGGCGGTCTGGTTCTCGGAGAAGGACAGAGCCTCCTTGGACTTGCCCTCGAGGCTCTGGCGCACGAACGAGTACAGGGCGGACAGCCTGTACAGCAGCGGCGAGGCGTCCTCGGTCTGCAGCGGGTGCCTCGCCAGGCGGGCGTCGATGAAGGGCCGCAGCTTGTACGACTTGCCGCGCAGCTTGTCGTGTTTCTTGGTGGCCTTGATGATGGCAGTGAAGTTGATGCGGCTGAAGCCCTCGAGCTCCTTGACCTCCTTGGTGACCCTGTCGAGCTCGGCCAGAACCTCCTTCAGCAGCTTCTCGCGCTCCTCCTGGCTGAGCTCCGCCTGCTTCTTCGCGGCCTCGCCATTCTTGACGGCGTCGGAGAAGAGGCCCTCGCCTTCCTTGGCGCTGTCTTGCCCCTCCTTGTCGTCGGCCTTGGGGCCAGCAGCCAGCGGCTCCAGCTTCTTCTCGCAGGCGGTGGTGCGATCGCGCAGCTTCTGCGAGACGTCGAGGATAAAACCGTGCACCTTCTCCAGCTGCACGTTGGCCAGCTCGTCGACAAACGCGCTTTCGTCCTCGGCGGTCCAGCTGTCGTCGTCCTCGTTGTCCTTGAGCAGCTTCTTCAGCCTGTCGTAGTCGATGTACTGCGCCTTCCACGGCGGGTACACGCTTCTGCGGAGAGTGGTGCCGAACTTCATTGCGGCTGCGGCTGCGGCTGCGCTACCAGGTGGGAATTGAGTTCAGCGCGCTGCAGGCAATGTTGCACAGCAGTTGCATCCGCGTTGGGCGCAAGAAGTCGTCTTGCGCGGGAGATCTCTGCGTCGCCGGGGAGCTGGCAGTGGGGAGCTTCGACATGTTGTTGCTCGTCCTTGGCCAATCGGACAGGCACGTGTGACAGCGTCATGGCGACGAGCCCTGTAACGGGAAAGGCGCCGTATTCCTTCGCCATGACGACGAACCGAAGAGCGTCGCAGCGTGAAAGCTTGAATGGAATTGGCGTTGCTACCTCTGAATTCATACTGTACGAAATATCCAAGTATTGTTATCTATAATTACAGCCCTGGCGCCCGATGCTCGTTCCAGCGTAAGTTTTGCAGGTGCCTATAAAACCAACCTTACACGAGGTGCTATAATATACAAGAACGCGCTGTAATCATCCTATACCTACGCACGACCTGACCTGCACAGACAGTCCATGTCGCCAACTATTCAAGCTATATGCATATAACGCGCTACGACTAAGTAGTGGGAAAAAAAAACGACGCATCTGCGCATATCCAGCATAGGCTCTATGGATGCACACTGAAACAGAGAAAGAGACGGTGTATTGGATGGGATAGGATGAGGGATGATACGATACAGTGTAAAGATGAAGATGAAGATGAAGATGAAGATGATATTACAGGGTTCTACATGTACTTCTACTTCTCACTGTTATGCTTATTGCCATCGTGTTTCACCGCCATGCAGGAAAATCATGTCATATGTAATCTCTAATAAGATCTACACATGACCCAAACGCCAGTACATGTCTTCAACACATTAATTGCCCTGGGCCATGACGTCGACGTAGCGGCCGCCCTTCTTCTTCTTCGCGGCGGCGCCCTTGCGGGGTTGTGCTGCGCCGAGCAGGTCGTCGATGCTGCTGGCGTTGCTCATGCTGGTGCTGGGTCGTGAAGGTGGGCCAGAAGCTAGGGGTGGTCGTCCGAGCGCGGAGGGCTTGGATGCGCCTTCATTGTCGGATGGGACGCCCGGTGTGCTCGCGCGGGAGGGTATACCCATTGGGGGTGGCATTGATGAGCTTCTTGGTGGCATTGAGGTCGGAGGTCGTAGACCTGCGGATGGGGGTCCCATTGGAGGTGCGCCACCTGAAGCGCTCCTGGCAGCTGCGGGTGGCCCGCCCCTGGGCGGGGGAGGTGTGGCACCCGGCTTACTCGTATCTGTGGCGCCTGCCTTCTTGTTGACCCATTTCTTGAGCTCGGGGTCGTAGACGAAGCTGTTCTCTTCTCCTAGTTTGGCCTTGATCGGACCTGGGCCCTGTTGCGCCAAGTTCGGGTCTTTCTTGAACCAACCACCAAACCAGCCCTTCTTGTTGGCTGAGGCGTCCTTGTCACGCTTTGCATCTTCTTCGGCTGCTTTCCGGAATGCCTCTTCTGTTGCGCGATCTGCGTCTGACTTGCCACTCGACTTGGAACCGCTGATCTTGAAAGCTGAAGCACGAGCGGCAAGGTCGTCGTCGTCATCGTCCATGATCGACTTCTTCTTCGGCTGCGCTTCCTTCTTTTCATCTTCTTCCGATTCCGGCTCGTAGGGCGTGTATGACGGGGCCTCGAAAGAGCTCGTAGGAGGCTCGTAACTCGACGGTTCGTACCCAGCTGACGGCTGCTCATCATTCGCTGGAGCACGGACAGGATCGTCAAAGCTGGCCTGAGGAGGCTGGTATCCGCCGAATGCTGGAGCGGAAGCAGACTCCTCAACTGGTGGGGTCGGCATGTATGGGCTGCCGTAGGAAAGTGCAGCACTGGGCTCGGGACGGAGTGGGGAGTATGACTGAGTCTTACTCTGCAGACGCTGGCTGGTTGGGCTGAGCATCGCCTGGCCAGGAGTGTATGGACTCGATGGCTGCGACGAAGGCATGTAGGCATCCGAGACGGAGCGAGCAGAGTCCATAGATGGTCGTTCGTCGGGCTCATATCGCGAGCGCTGTTGTTCGGACGAGACTCGTGGCGCGTATGTGCCCGAAGCGTTCGAAGGAGCGTACCGTGAATTGGAAGGGACCGAAGGCTGAACCGCCGGCACTCCGTAGCCACCGTATGCACCATACAGGTCTCCGCTCGATTGAGAGGGTGTGATGCTCGGACTGCCGCCAGCAATCTTGGCAAAGGGGCCAACTTCTGCACCAGCGGATGGGTTGCCAGGAGCTTCGTCATCATCGCCAGCAATGAAGCTGTTGAACTTGGACAGCAGAGAGCTGCCGACCTTGTCCATGCTCGGCTTCGAGATCCATGAAGATGAGCCGTCTTTTGGAGATTGGGATAGACGTCGACTGAGTTCGTCTAAGCTTCCAAGGAAGCTAACGTTGTAGTAGGGAGATGGCTTGGTGGTCGCCTTCATGCTTGAAGCGATAGCATCACAGTACGCCTGGGCCTCAGTCCTGTACCCGTACTCGGCCAGGCGGTGCGCATGTGCAAGCTTGTAGGATTGTAGGTGAGGGAATACGAATGTGTTTGCCGGGGCTGATAGCGACAGAGCAAATTCGTACACCTCCGTAAGCAGGATCGGTTCCATCTCAATGCCAAGCTCCAGCGGGTTTTGTTTGTGATCTGCACCGAGCAAAACGAGGTCGGCCTGCGGATCGTCTGGCCCGTTGACCAGTGCTACAGTGCGTGCGAAGATGAAGCAGACGTGGGCGGCTTCAATACGGCTGTATTGTGCCAGGAGTCGACCGAGTGATAGCAGAGCCGCAGCATCGCCATCACTGCGATTGTTCAAGATCAACGCAACAGTCTCGCGCCATTTGTCAAGGCCCTGCAGCGCGTTCTGCGTCGCACCTGCGCCATCAGTGCTGACCATCTGGAAGCCAGCACGAGCCGAGGCTGGTACAAGCTCATCGATGCAGTCTTCATGGTTACCTGCAAATACCTCGTACAAGACCGCGAGAGCCTGGTTATTGCCGCCAACCTTCTTGACCTCTTTGCGAACGAACTCCTGGACGACTTGTTTCCAGATGTCCTTGCTCAGAGTGGACGAGAGAAGCATTGCATGGCCCCAGAGTCTCTGGTCCACTGCGTGCCAGACTGCCTTCTCGCGGTCACCCTTAGTGAGCAGCCTCTGAAGATCTTCAACTGCGCGTGGGTCGACAGGTTCTGCTTGCAAAGTGTTGGTCCTGGAACGGCCGACCATGTCTGCTGTGGTTGAGAAGGAGCCCTCAGCATCTGCTGCATCACCCTCGGGGGCTAAAGCTTTCTTGACAGCAGCTTCAGCAGCAGGTCCCTCCAGACGTCCGTCATTGTCCACCAACAGCTGCAGGACTTTCCAGAGTAGATGCTTGTCCTCGAAGCGCTTGTGCTCGTCCTCGTTCAAGGAGTGCTCGAATCCAGGTTCGTTTCGTTGGCTCTCCAGAGCTTCGAGCTTACGGCCGAGCCAGGCTGAAATGTCCTTCTTCTTACCCTTGGCTTTGAGTGGACCTGGAAACTTGGTGAACTCGTCCGACTCAGGCAGGATCTCCTTGATGCTCTGTATCCTGATCTCACCGGGGCTGCGCTTGACCATCGGCGCCGATGTGCCACCACCGTAGCGAGGAATCTCTTTCGGGAATGTGGTGATGACTGCACCTCCAAGACCCCACGTGAAGATAGGTGCACCTTTCCACTGCTGCAACGGATCAGCAGCACGTTCATCTGCAGGCGCTATGCTTTCATATTCAAGGCTCAGCGAAGTCTGCCTCCGGTGAGGAATTCTGTTCGTGGGCTTTTGAACCGCCGGCTGCTGGTTGTATGCAGGAGCGGGCTGCGGCACAAGTCCTGGAGCAGAACCCTGATACTCTGACGATGCAGTCAAAGTCCGTGTGATGGGCTTCATGCTTGCTGCAGGCGAACGTGTGTCTGACCGTGGAGGTGATGCTTGGTGTTGCGGGGTGTAGTTTCCTGTCTTCCTGGGCGAGCCAACATTAGATGCTGGATAGCTTGGTAGAGGTGGTGTGCTAGACCTAGCAGCGACAGGTGGTTGGGACGGCGGCATCGTCGCCCGCTCTTCTACCTCACTGACACCTTCCAGCGGACTTCGGAAGGGGGCGCGGGGGGCGTTCTCCAAGGACTGTGAGACCTGATGGCCCGGGGGAGGGTCGGACGTTTCTGCTTGCGGAAACTGTTCTCGTTGCCGGGGGGTAGCGAACGCAAGCGGGCTGGAGGTTCGCGGTGCATATGGTTGAGAGGCTGGTCGTGGAGGGCCGGCAGGCGGTTCAGACCCATAACGAGCGTGAACGGGTCCTTGTGCGTTGGGTGGAGCAGGCGAGTACCTTGAACTGACAGACGCTACGGATGGAGGTGCTGGCGAGTATCGAGAGTTTGCCGGTGATGCTGACGGGGGCGCTGGAGAGTATCTTGACGACTGTGGAGGAGCCGGTTGGGGGACGGGCAAGCTGTTTGTTCTCGAGAGCACGGAGGGTTGCGCAGGGAACATGGGCAGTTGCTCAGGCTGTCGAAAGGGGGCCGGAGCTGGGGCAGTTCCTGAGTCTGGGAGTACTTCGTTGCGCAGACTTGACCATGAAGGCGCTCGTTCTTTTGAAGGGAACTGTGGCGGCCCTTGAGCAAGCTGTGGAGGTGGATGAGGAGCCTGTGGCTGGACTGGTTCTTGAGGTTGAGGAGTATAGCGTCCTGAAGGCTTCTTCGGCTTGGTGGTTACAGGCAGCTCAGCAAAGAAATCCGAAGTCTGTGCGCGGGCAGGAGCCGCAGGTTTGGGCGGTGTTGCTGATGGCAGTCCGGTCATTGATTGCATTGATTGACTCGAGGAGGGTGGAGACATGCTTGCGACTGTAGCGCTTGACGGTGGGAGCGAGGGCCTGGGAGGTCCAGGATTGGACGAGATGCTACTGCTTCGAAGCGGCGGGGGCGGAGTAGGCTGCGCAGCTGGGATTGTAGTTCGAGGCGCTGCTCGTCTCCGCGTAGTGACGATCTCGTCGGGCAGATCGTATGGCGATGCATATCCACCTTTTGACTTTGCGGCGAAACTCTGCCCTGAGCTTGCCATTGCAGGTCGAGCTGGCTGCTGTGACACTGGCTGGCCAAAGCCGTTGTAGATAGTGCCAGTGGAAGGCGCAGGTGTCTGCTGGGCGGCTGGAGCCAGGTTGGTGAACTGGACGCCTGCAGGGGCATAAGGGTTGGCGGGTGGTGTCGGTGCAGCTGCGGCCTGGGCAGCCTGGGTTGGTGCGTATCGGTTTGTGGTGCTCGATACAGATCTCGCTGCGGGTGCAGGTGGCTGAGCCGGGGCTGCAGGCTCGTCTTGCAAGAAGCCAGCGTCGTCGTCGAGTTCGAGTGCAAGAGTGTCCTCGGTGTCGGGCAGGAATTCATCGTCCAGTTCCAGGTCGTCGAGGTCGAGGTCCCATTCATCTTTGGCTGCTGGGGTGGGTTCTGTCTCTTGCATCACGTGTGCTCCCGGGGTCTCGGCCTCTGGCTGGGCAGACTCCATTATCTGAGATGCGATGCCTCCAAAGAAATCCGCCTGCTCGTCTGTGCTACCCCAGTCGATGCCGTCTCCAGCATCGTGTCCAGCGTCGGCTCCAGTGTTGCCTCCGACAGAGTTGCTGCCAATGACATCATCACCAACAGTGGTCCCTACTGCCTCAGCAGCTGGGGGCTCCGAGGGAAGCGGCTGCTGAATTGCGCCAAGATCGAAGGGGTCGGCGCCAGAAGCAGCCCAGTCGTCTGCGGCGGCTTCGGTGTCTTCGACCAGTGGCACGCGTGCACTCTCGACCACGGCGTCCTCCAAGACGGTCGACTCTCCCTGGTGCTCGTAGTTCTCGGCGGGACGGTCTTGCGGGGCAGGCTCTTCGTCTTCAGACTGCTCTTCTTCCGACGAGCTCTCTTCTTCTGACTCGGAAGGCTCAGCCGGACCGCGGCCGACATGGGTGGGTGTCTGGCCGTGGATGTGGAGGCCTCGCATGGCGCCGACCGGGGCATCAGGCTGGTTGGGCGTTTGCGGCTGCGGCGGGAGGACGGTGCTCTGTGTGGCAGTTGCAGGTGTCTCTTCCTCATCTTCGGACTCGCTTTCTTCGTCGTCGTCGTCGTCCTCGGACGTGTCTTCGCTCGAGGAGGGTGCGGGTGCAGGCGTGGGCGCAGGTGCGGGTGCAGACGTGGGCGCAGGTGCGGGGGGTGCAGCAGAAGCAGAGGGGGCGGTGGGTGCGGGTGCCAGAGTGGGTGGCGCAGTGGGAGCCACAGTGGGTGGCGCAGTGGGTGCAGGTGCAGGTGCAGGTGCAGGTGCAGGCGCAGGCGCTGCTTGAATGTCCTCCTCGTCCTCGTCAGACTCTTCTTCTTCCTCCTCCTCTTCCTCCTCTTCCTCCTCCTCCCCAGCAGACTCCTCCTCAGCAGACTCCTCCCCCTCCTCGGCCTGCACGGGTGCGGGCGTTGGCTGTGTCGGCGGCTGCACGGGCGGCGCTGTCCTCGCGGGAGCCTCTACCGTCTGGGGCCGCAGGGCGGGGTTCCATGAGGCGGCCGGGGTCGAGGGCCGTCGGTCGCCGTATGCGTAGGAGAAGTTGGGCCCGTCGTCGTGGTCCATTATGCAAGATTATGATACAGCTAGAAGGCTATGTGCAAGTACTGCGACCGTCAGCCCTGTGGGCGGCGCATGCAGCGGGACCCAGCGGCCAGGCACTGCTCAGCGGGCGCACCGAGGCTGTGCCAGGCGGTGGGCGAGGACGCGGGCGTGGTGGCCGAGTGCAGCAGCGCGCCGGGCGTGGAGAGGGAGGCCGGCGGCGTCGACGTACCTCTACAGAGAAGCAGACGGGCAGGTGCTATGCGTCGCACACGACAGGAGCTCGTGTCCTCGGTCGACGAGGAGCGCGCAAATCAACTACTGCTTGGTATACTATGGGCCGCAAGGGCGTGGGGCATGGCGTGCAATGCGTCGAGATCCAGCGGCCGCGAAGGGGACAGCTGTCGGCCATGTCTCGCGCCAGCCCTCGTCGGCTCCGCATACCCTGGCCTCTTCCGCGACGCGCGCCTCCGCCTCCGCCTGCGCCACAGCGCCACGCCGCGACCTGGACGTGACGCCCAGCGACCCTGACGCCAGGTGGACGTTTGCTGCACCCGCACAGCTGCTCTGCCTGCAGCGCACTCCCACCGCAGAGCCCGCGACGACCCGAGACAGCCCTCGCCGCCGCCCCGCCAGTCGAAAGAGCAGGCGTCGACGCAGGACAGCTGGCCGCCCACAACCACCCCCATACACCACCCATACACCACCCATACACCACCCATACACCACCCATACACCACCCCCCGGACTGGCCGCGGACCCCCGAAAGCTCCCTCTGCCGCCGCAGACAGACGCACCGCAACCGCACATGGGGTGCACATAGCCTCTGCCCCGCCGAACACGCCGACGCCCCTCTGCACCCCCCGCCCCCATGAGCCATGTCCGCTCCGCATGAGTACCACCAGCCCAATGCCCCAGACGACGACTCGGACCTCGACCTCGACCTCGACGAACTCGACCCGCTCGCCGCCCGCCCGCGCCCGTCAGCCTCGCCGCCGCGCCGCCAGTCGAAAGAGCAGCGCCGGCCCTACCACGAGCTCGGCGCCAGGATCCCGCTGAGGAACCTGCGCGCAGGGCGGCTGCGCGGCAACCGGAGGAAGGAACACCCGGACGACGAAGACCTCAGCGCTCTGATAGACGACGACGAGAGGGAGAACCGCAACTCGGCCGGCAGCTATGGCCACTCGGCCGACGACGACGCGCCGCTGCTGCCTGCCAGCGCAACCCCCCGCAGAACGACACAACCCAGGCCGAGCGCTTTGTCCAAGCTGAGCTCTGTCCTGCGCCTGCCCGCCTTCCTCTCCAAGCAGGACGCTGGCGCTATACAGCTGGGCCGCGACGATGCAGACAACGACGCCGACGCCGACGCCGACGTCGACCAAGAACACGACCCTACCACCCAGCGCACCATCTCCGTCGGCGCTGCACAGACCTCTCGATTTCCCGCAAATGCTGTTTCCAACGCCAAATATACCCCCTGGAGCTTTCTGCCGCGTACTCTCTACAACGAATTTTCTTTCTTCATCAACATGTACTTCCTGCTTGTCGCCCTGTCGCAGATCATCAAGCCCCTTCGCCTCGGCTACCTTTCCACCTACATCGCCCCGCTTGCATTTGTCATTTGTATCACCCTGGGCAAGGAGGCTCTGGACGACATTGCCCGTCGGCGCAGAGACGCAGAAGCAAACTCGGAGGGCTACACAGTCTTGAGGTTCGAGGAGAACAGTGTGGGCAATGGTGTTGCCCCAGGCCAGAGCTCGAGCCGGAAGAAGAAGCTGCGGAAGAGCAAGCGGGAGAATGGCCGGCTGGCCGAGATCGATGACGAGGAGCAGCAGTTGTCCACCAAAGGCTTGGCTACCTGCACCTACTTCGAAGTGGTCAAGCCGTCCAAAAACCTCAAGGTTGGCGACGTTGTGAAGCTCGGCAAAGACCAGCGAGTACCCGCAGACATGGTTGTGCTCAAGAGTCTTGCCGCCGATAACGTACCCACATCCGCAATCCCGGCGCCTGGCAATGAAACATCTATGCTCATCGACGGAGAGGACGGAGCTGCACCTCAGGGCGAGACGGCAAAAGTCGAGAGCGCCACCTCTACTGGGCCTTCAGGAGAAGCCTTCATCCGTACAGATCAGCTCGATGGTGAAACTGACTGGAAGCTGCGTCTGTCCTCGCCCTTGACGCAGAACTTGCATATTGGCGAGTACACTCGTCTTCGCGTTGTTGCAGGCAAGCCGGATAAGAAGGTGAATGAGTTTTATGGCACCGTCGAGTTGCAACCAAAGCAGCAAAGACACTACGATCCTCACGACCCCGAACAAGCCCCACCTGAACAAGTCCAGTCTGCACCACTCGGCATTGACAACACTATCTGGGCGAACACGGTAGTAGCTTCAACTTGTAGTCTGCTTGCTGTTGTCGTTTACACTGGCCCCCAGACACGGCAAGCGCTGTCAACATCGCCTTCGCGATCGAAGACGGGTCTGTTGGAGCTCGAGATCAACGCCCTCACCAAGTGGTTGTGTGTCTTCACCCTCTCACTATCTTTCATACTCGTGGCGCTGGCTGGCTTCCGCGAGATTGAGGGCCGTGTATGGTACATCAACATGATGCGGTTCTTGATTCTCTTCTCTACCATCGTGCCAGTTGGTCTGCGTGTCAATCTTGATATGGGCAAGTCGGTCTATGCATGGTTTATCGAGCATGATGAAAGCATCAAAGGGACGGTCGTCAGGACGAGCACAATCCCTGAAGACCTCGGACGGATCGAGTACTTGTTGAGTGATAAGACTGGTACTTTGACCCAAAATGGTACGTTGAATGAGTAATTTCGACAACGAAACAGCTAACACCGCTCAGAGATGGCCATGAAGAAGATCCACGTTGGCACGGTATCCTACGCCAACGAAGCGATGGACGAGGTTTCTTCGTATGTCCGGCAATGCTTCACGCCTCCTGCTGGCGAAGAGCCCGCCCTCGTAACCCCATCATCAGCCTATACTGCACCCCTCACCTCAGCCACCCGCACACGTCGAGAGATAGGATCCCGAGTCCGCGACGTGGTATTGGCTCTCGCCCTCTGCCACAACGTCACGCCCACTACCGAGGAAGAGAATGGAGAGATGGTCACCACCTACCAGGCATCGTCCCCGGATGAGATTGCCATTGTCCGCTGGACTGAGGCCGTTGGCTTGAGGCTTCTTCAGCGCGACCGAGAGTCGATGACACTGGAGTCAGTAAATAGTGGTCACACCGTCGTGCGAGTGCGCATCCTCAACACGTTCCCTTTTACGTCCGAAGGCAAGAGGATGGGCATCGTGGTGAAGTTCTACCATGGCCCAGCAACGTCTCCCTCAGATGAGGATGGTGAAATCTGGTTCTACCAGAAAGGCGCCGACACAGTCATGACCTCGATCGTTGCTGCTAACGACTGGCTTGAGGAGGAGACAGCGAACATGGCGCGAGAAGGACTTCGAACTCTCGTTGTTGGGCGCAAGAAGCTCTCGGCGCAGACCTACCAAGACTTCTCAGCCAAACTCGCACAAGCATCTCTAGCTCTGCAGAACCGCGACGCGGGTGTGGCAGATGTTGTCAGCGAGTACCTCGAGCGCGACCTCGAACTCCTTGGCGTCACCGGTGTCGAAGACAAGCTACAAAAAGATGTCAAGCCATCTCTCGAGCTTTTGCGCAACGCCGGCATCAAGATTTGGATGTTGACTGGCGACAAAGTCGAGACAGCACGTTGTGTAGCCGTGAGCTCCAAACTGGTCGCTCGAGGACAGTACATCCACACCATCCAAAAGCGTACGTTCTCCTCGCCTCCCATCGAAACCCACTAACATCTCAACAGTGAAACGCAAAGACCTCGCACACTCCTCCCTCGACTTCCTCTGCGGCAAAACGGACGCCTGCCTGCTCATCGACGGCGAATCCCTCGCGCTCATGCTAACCCACTACCGGTCCGAATTCATCTCCATCGCGGTGCAGCTTCCCACTGTCGTTGCGTGCCGCTGCAGTCCGACCCAAAAAGCCGACGTCGCGCGCCTGATCCGGTCGCACACCAAGAAACGCGTGTGCTGCATTGGGGACGGCGGAAACGACGTCTCCATGATCCAAGCGGCAGACGTGGGCGTCGGCATTGTCGGAAAAGAAGGACGACAAGCCTCTCTCGCAGCCGACTTCAGCATCGAGCAGTTCTGCTACCTCGTCAAGCTGCTCGTATGGCACGGCAGAAACTCGTACAAGCGGAGTGCGAAACTCAGCCAGTTCGTCATCCACCGCGGCCTCATCATCAGCATCTGCCAGACGGTGTACAGCATTGCCACAGCCTTCGAGCCCAACGCGCTGTACAAGGACTGGCTGCTCGTCGGCTACTCGACCGTATACACCATGTGGCCCGTCTTCTCCCTCGTACTGGACCGCGACGTCGATGAGAGCGTCGCAAACCTGTACCCAGAGCTCTACGCCGAGCTAAAAACCGGCCGCAGCCTCAGCTACAAGTCCTTCTTCATCTGGGTCGCCGTCAGCATCTACCAAGGCAGCATCATCCAGGGGCTCAGCCAACTCCTCGTCGGCGTCGACAACGACAAAACCCTCACCTTCGCCCGCATGGTCAGCGTCTCCTTCACCGTCCTCGTCCTCAACGAACTCGTCATGGTCGCCATGGAAGTCACAACCTGGCACTGGTTCATGATCGTCACCATCCTCGGCACCGGCGGTGTCTACTTTGCCTCCATCCCCTTCCTCGGCGGCGGCGGCGTACAACCCGACGGCTACTTCGATCTGGCCTATGTCGCCAGTCTAGATTTCTGGTGGAAGGCCGCCGTCATTGCTGCCGTTAGCTTGCTACCCCCTTATGCCGTTAAGATTGTCGGCCGGACGCTTAAGCCGCCTAGTTATAGAAAGGTCCAGGGCGTGTAGAGGGAACATGTGTAGTGTAGACAGGAAGACATGTCATTTTTATTTTGCATAGCGTGGTTGTAGTGTTATACTAGAAATCATCGAAGCTTTTTTTTTTTTTTTCATGCTTTGCTTTTTTATCTCATCATGCTGATGCATTCATTGCGTGAGCGAATGTAGGAATAGGGAATTACCATTGGGTTTGACCTAGCTTTCGTATAACGCCGTGATGAATGAATAAATAGATGGTGAATTTTATTTTTTTCCCCTTGTATTACTCCTGATATTCCTACTAATAGATTCCTACTTCTTACTTCTAACCACCTTGCTTTGCTTTGCTTTGCTTCAAAATCAACAACATAATAGTGTATAACTCTGTAAACAGTACCATCCGAACTAGACTTTGATTACCATCTTTTTTTTTTCGCCATCTCGATGCTTTCAATGTAATGTGTGTTTCTTGCTGGATACGCAAATCTCTTTGTTAAGCTAGAGTTTTAGCCCTTCCTGTCTTAATATGCAGACTTGTATTATAACCTCGCAAGTAAGTAGGTATTGCAATACCTTTGACGAGACCTCTGTGCCGCGTGCAAGGTGTTATGACATCGAACTATCACCCCCTACCACCGTCATCGACAGCTTCATGAGCAACCTCCTCAGAAAAAGAAAGCGGCAGCATCACCTAGACTGTTGCTGCTGTTCGTCGTCGGTCGATTTATCTATCTAGCTTCCAGCACTTCAATCGAGCTCCGGTTTTGTTCTGCGTCGACTGGCACTGCATCCCACCACCGCCTTCTCGTGGAACTACGCCGGAGCATACGGCAATTACTCTTCGCATCGTAGGCTCGGCTGTTTGGGCTTATGTAGGTAGGTGTCGATTGACGCCCGCGTCCAACGCCAGGATACTGCTGGTTCTAGGGGAGGTTCGCTTCCACTCTTCAACGTCGGTGGTGCAACGCTGATAGCGAATTTTCCGGTTATTAGCACAGAAGCTGAGGATGATGGATCATTCCGAGGTACGTCCTCTAGGATGGAGTCTACGTCGGGACAGTCTTGCTCAAAAGCTCCATCAGCAGACCGACGGTTTTGCCTTGTAGAAAGCTTGCTCTACAGTTGCTGTAGATGTTTTCTGACAAGTGTGAGTCTGCGGAATCTATTCAATGCATCATCGCCTTGCTCCTGCTCTGTAAATAATTGACCGAGCGATGTTGCAGTGAAACCCTCAAAACTGAGGCATTTGATGCTGTACAGGTTGAGGGCTTTGATTTCATTTGTCCATACCGCAGTCGATCAATCTAAGTTAGTGTACCATGGTACCTGGCATGAGTAGTGCAGGTGGAGAAGGCACGACAGGGGTGCTTTCCGGATGACACGGAATGGCTCCACTGTCAGAATTACACCCATCTAGCCCATTTACATATACGGTATAGTACAACGACAACCTGTCTCGGTGGGTCTTTGTCACAAATCCTCCGGATGTAATAACGACAAGGCTAATCTCTATCTACCTGTAAAATACACGCGAACATCCCTGCTCCGAAGCTCCACCTACACTAACGTATGCTGGGTACCATAGTATGGTAAGCTCCACAATCTAACTTACAGACTCCCAGAGCTGGTAGACTCGTCGGTGGGACAAATGTGTATACCACGCCTAAATAGGCTTAGAATTCATGCCCGCAACAGCTGTTCGCAGCAAGCAATCAACACAATACTCTAGCAAACCTGTAACCACATACCATCCCACGCATGCAGTTCGTACACATTCAATAAGGCAAATCCTGTTGTCAGATAGCATTCACACCACCGAGACGTCTGAGGGGAATGGAAACAAACCCTCGCGGCTGAGGCTTAAACTTAAGATTTAGTGCTTACTTCGGTGCTTCTCAATTTCTGCACATCGCCTGAGCCATGCGAAACACTCTACCTACGCGTCGTAACTGGCCTTGTCACAGGAACTCTCGTGTTGCTCAACTACGAGCCTTACAGCCACTAGCTTATTTGGGATGTAGAAGCCGTGCGCGACGGATTTATCGGTAGTTAAAAGCCATGCCCAGCGACGGTGTTTGTTGGAGTTGCTACAGGCCGGCGAAATAGCTGGTTTGGTTTTAACCACGCGAAGAATCTAGCTAGTGGCAGGGTATTCTCAGTGTCTATGCTGGTCCCCCTCGTCTGTACAGTGTTTGTAGTTACGGAGTTTTGTCAAGTGCAATTGCTTGCTCTCGAGGAGCGTCTGGACTGCTGGAGTGCATATTGTTGCATAGCAGCTGGTGAATCAAGGCTTTTCTGCTCGTTAGAGCTGCTTTTTTTTTAATTCTCTCTGCTGTTTGAACAAAGCCAGAGCTGAGGAGGAGTCCAGCGGGCGATGAAGAATGGGAACGTGAGAACATTGCTAAGGTCTTGAATGCCCAGCATCTTGGGTAGAAAAGGGTACATGAATCTCTTCTGCAAAATAATGTGGAATGATTGGAGTCAAGCACGATCGAAGGCTTCAAATGTTGAAATGTATGAATATATTCGCTCATTAGAAAATCCTGTTATTACACTCCCTTCGTAGTTCAGCACTGACTAGTCTCTGGGCTCGACGTCCTTCACTGGAGAACCCCGCCATAACGACCTGGACCGTGGGCCAAACTTATTGGCCCACCCGCAGTACAAGTGCTTCGCAACCTTTTTCCACCCTATCAGCTACTACAACTCCTACAACTCCTCTTTCTCCTCGTCCTCATCTCGTCCGTTCCTGATAGGATCCTTCTCGGCGTTCTCAATCGCCTTGATGAATTTCTCTCCGCTCTTCTTGTCCGTAGCGAAAAGATGTTCTTTGACCATCCGCTGCGGCGTCTCGCCCATCCACTGGAACAAGCTGAAGTCTTGGAACTTGTCGGCGCGGAAAATCTCCAGGACCTCAATTTCCTCGTCATCAGAAAGGTTTTCGATGAAGTGACCCATGTTACGGGGTACGATGCCTACATCTCCGGCTTGGTAGTCGAAGGTCCGCGCTGTGCCTTCGGCAGCGAAGATGGTGACGCGGGCGCGGCCTTTGATGAAGAAGGACCACTCGTCTGCGTTGGCTGGGGTGCATTAGTATATAGATTAAGTGGCGTTGAAAGAAGGAAAACTTACGGTGCCAATGCATTTCCCTGAGCGCGCCAGGCTGAATGGTGAGATGGGCAGCGGCCACCGTCTTCGACAATGGGAAGTTAGTCGAGTCTGTGATGCGGACCTGGCCGCCGGTTGTGTTCAGCGGCTCTTGGGCGAGCATCTTGTGAGTGAATTGGAGCTTGGACTTTTTGTAGCCGGGGCTGTTGCTCGGAATCTCCTTCTCAATGCTGTCTGGGTTCGAGCCTTGGAAGATGTACTTCTCCTTCTCGGGGATGGCGCGGAAAACCTCTGGTGCAACGCGGAAGTTCTCTGCCAGAACAGACTTGGGTGTGCGCGCCACCCAGTCGGTCAGCAGGAAAGTCGAGTCTTCGGAGAAGTTTCCGTCATCAAAGACAAGCAAGAATTCCGTGCCGTTGGGCGACAGGCCTTGGAGAGAGTGAGGGTGTCCAGAGGGGAAGTACCAGAGATCGCCCTTCTCCAGATCGTCGACGAAGCTGCCGCCTTCAGTGTCGAGAGCGGTGATGCGCACGCTGCCCTCAAGAACATAGGCCCATTCGGCTTCCTTGTGCCAGTGCAGTTCACGGATCACGCCCTCGTCCAAGCGCATGTTGACACCCGCTAGCTCCTTGCTAGTGGGCAGTTCACGGACAGTGGTTTGACGCGTCCATCCACCCTCCTCAATGCGGATGTGCGAGTCGGCGAACGACCAGCGCATGTTGGGCATGTTTCCATGGTCGGTGCTGGGAGGGCGGACAAGATCAGGGTTCTGCCTCTCGCGTTCCCTGTTGCGGGGACCCAGCATATCTGCGCCATCACCGTTTCGCTGTGTAATGTTAGCAGCTGACCCCGTGATGCAGTGTTTTGGTGTTGTTGTGGGTCGTCATCATTCGCTCAACTCACCCATGGCAGAGGATGCAGCTTGTCTGCCTGCGCATCAATCTTCTTGTCGTATGGGTTGCGGTTGTCAGGCGTGTATGGGTCTGCCACCTTGTGCAGTCCTGCGTGGTGTCGCACATTACCTGGCAATGGCTGCTGGTCGACAGGCGCCGCCAAGGCACCGCAGGCGCTCAGCGCAACGATGAAGCTCGACAGGTGCATAATGGCTCCTCAATTGGACTCAATGGGACTCAACTGCAGAGATGCAGCAGAGAGCGGGCAAGTGTCGCTTTTTGTTCGCTCCCCCGGCACTTGCGTGCCTGTTGGTCTGAGGGTTTTATCCCGATTGTTCCGGGTTTGACATGCCATGACGACACTCCAAGCTTTCTGACATGGGCCTGTGTGGCTGCCCGCCGTCCGCATCCAACGAATGTCCAACTTCCCCGCACTCAATTGATGAATCTCGCACTTAAGAAGTATCGCCAAAGCATAATACCGCCAGCTGTATGGCCTCTTCGAGAAGGTGCAGACCAGCCTCCCTGCGCTATCCTGCAATTGCCGGCGTTCGCGGCGTAGAAGCTTACTGCAAAGCTTAAGCTGACGTGTACCTGTAGATCTACCGTGCAGCCGGTGAGGCCGTGAACCTATTCGGCCATCCGTGGTTGTGCCGTTTAGTGTCTGCACCCGCGCCGTCCGGCCCGCTACATATCTACTTGCTGGCCGTCCTGCACCTCAACCCCAGACGTCTCACACACCTTCCAAAACCATGCCCGCCAACACTCCACGGGGCGCCTCTGTGCGAGACGTCGACGAGGAATCCCCGCTGCTCGGCCGAGTCGCGAAAAGCTCGGAGTCGTTTCATCTCAGCAGGCATTTCAAGCAGGATGTCAGCCGTAATTGGGCGGACGCCGTGTTGCTGTTTGGCTACATCGTCACCGGTCTGCTGGACAGCTCTGCTGTTTTCATTTGGGGGAGCTTTGTAAGCATGCAGACGGGTGAGTAAGCAGCCCTCAATGAGATGCACCGCTCACAATGTGCCAGGAAACACGGTGTATCTCGGTCTGGGACTCATCGCGCCTTCTGAAGGCATCAGATGGGTCAAGGCGCTAACTTCGATCGTCTCGTTCTGTCTCGGCTCATTCTTCTTTGCGCGCTTCCACCGCTACTTCTCGCCCAAGAAGCGCTGGGTGCTCATTGCGAGTTATTCTGCGCAGCTGCTTCTGATTGTCCTGGCTGCGGTCATTGTCACGGTCGGCGATGATGTGAAGAATGAGCTGCACTGGCAGGTTCTTGTTCCTCTAGCTTCGGTCGCGTTCCAATCAAGCGGGCAGGCTGTGACGTCACGTGCATTGCAGTTCAATGGGCTGACGAGCGTTGTCCTGACGAGCAATTACTGCGACCTATTCTCTGACCCTAAGCTGTTCGCTTGGGATAATGTTGAGAGGAACAGGAGGATTGGCGCGCCTTTGTTGCTGCTTTGTGGTGCTTGCATGGGAGGTCTCTGGGCGCACAGCAGTGTCGGTCTTGCAGGAGCGCTATGGACTGCCGTAGGATTGAAGACGCTGATCGTTGTTGCGTGGATGTTCTGGACAGGAGAGAAGGATGAGGAATAGTTGACGACCTTTGTTGGCGATGGCAATGTTGCTTGTTGCGGGAACTCCTGCCTTTCACTTCACTAGTGAACAGGTAGGCAAGGCACACATAGATCCCAGCTGCTTTTGTAGTTCCTCTTTCGCCATCATCGTCGATGCACTCTCAATCCACAAACACAAACACCTCCACGACTCCGCAGGAGTCGACCGTATACTCTGCACCCCAAGCCTATCCCCGCAATGACCGAGTTCCTCTACAGCACAGGCTGCCCTCTCTCCTCCTTCCACCTGTTTCCAAAGCTCCCTGCCAACCTCCGCGCCCTCACCTTACTCTACACCGCCCCAGCACCACGAACGCGCTTCCTCGAGCTCTACAGCTACTCAGCACCGACGTACACGCCCAAGATCCGATACATCCCGCGCCTTCCCCCGCTCTTCACCGTGTCACAGGAAACACGCAACTTCAGCATCACGCACGAGGGCGGGACGCTAGTCCACTTTTTCTTCACCGAGAAGGCGGAGAAGAAGTTCTACGTCAATTTCGAGCGGGACATCGTGTTTCTCAGCTCGCGCTTTACCCCTTCAGGCAACAGTACGGAGACGTCGAGGCTAAGGGAGTTGAGCTCGCTGCTGAATCCGGCATTACTTTTTCAGCTGCGTAGGATCGTTGTGACGTACTCTAGCCTTGATGATTACGCTATGATGGGCGAGGTGTTGCTGGATTTCGCGGGGCTGGAGACGCTGTATGTTGCCATGTGCGATTGGTGGAGTAGGAGGAGTGTGAAGACGAGATTGAGGAGGGGCAGCCCGGCGGTGGGGTATGTGATGTGGAAGATCGAGGCGGAGATGAGCATTGTGGAGGGCGAAGAGAATGAAGATGAGGACGAGGGTTGCGAGGAGTATGAGAGGAGGATGGAGGGCAGGAATAGGAGGAGGGTGGTGGAATGTGAGTTGAGGCTTGATGAGTAGATGTCGAGGAAAAATAGGTGGTGTTCATAACAATGAAGAATTGGACTTGCTGGGTCTATCACGAGCTGCGTCCCGTGGGTGAATACCTTCTCAGCACTATGATGAGTCCATTGGTATCTCGCTTGAATAGAAGTCAGGACTTGGCGGCATTTGCGCGATCGTGCCTCACCAGACTTGCCCTTTGCCGTTTACATACAGTCAAGTCTACATATATAGTAGCCCAGGGATGGGGTCCGTGCCAATATCCAGGAATTGGGGTGTTGGCTGCATGGATTCTTGGCCTTTGGAACAATCAACACTAGCACCCGCTCGCATGATCGAACGTTCTCCCATGGTCTGTAACGAACACAACAATGACATTCCGTTCGTGCCTGCGTTAGTACATCTCCTCACTCCTCATATGGATGTCTTATCATTGCGGCTTGTAAGTTGTGAGTCGTCGAGAGTACGTATGGATATGTTGAGCTTTGGTTTGCTGAATTGCTAAAGAGCACCAGCACTATTCGCCGGAACACCACATATTGTCTCGCCACCGAATCTCAACAAGGAACGATCGCCTCTAATTGATGTCCTCACAGGAATTTGCCTCCCTGTAAGGTCTTCCAGCCACTTGTGGCCTTGTCCGAGTATCCCACCAACGACATTCACCCGCCAAGGCCAAGTCTTTGCGCCCAACAATCCTTTCCCACGCCAATAACGTCTATCTCGGCAATTCCACCGCTTTCAACAACTACAATGGATTCTTTACGCCTCGATCAGCCAATCATCCGGGTTTTCTTGGAATTTGTAGCAATATGAGTACCCTAATGTCCATCGCCAAGGCATCCCGCGGACTTGGCTATGGGTCCGCCTTAGCGTCCTGCGGTACTACCACATGCGGGTGGACGCGAGTATAAACATTTAAACCATAGGGAACGTCTTGTTCTCACATCACACGAAACACTCCACCGGTACTGTCCTTCTTGCACGCCCCTGAACCCACCACAGTCACTACGACGAACACGTACAACATATCAATATGAGGGTTTCCACTGTCATTCTCGCTATCACTGCGGCTGTTGCTGCTCAGGATACTTACACTGCCACTGGTGTAGGCTGTGAGCCTCATGGCGACCACTGGTAGGTCACTTTCACAAGACATCACTGGACTTGACTGACACTGAACCAGGCATTGCCCAGCTGGTGTTGCAGAGCCTACCACCGCGCCTGCTGCTGAGGCCTCCGTTGACACTGTCTCTGCCACTGCCAGCGGCGTGTGCGAGCCTCACGATGACCACTGGTAAGGATTGCAAAACAATTGAACTATTTCATAATATCAACGCCAACCAGGCACTGCCCGTCCGGCGTAGCTGAGCCCACCTACGCTCCATCAGCCGCTCCCGCCATCACATCTGCCGTCTCTGGAAGCATCACATCTGCACCCGCTGCATCTGCATCCCACAGCCATGACGACCACGGTGACGACCACGATGATCACTCCCACGCCGTCACTGCTGCTACCTGCGAGCCTCACAATGACCACTGGCATTGCCCATCTGGCGTTGCAGAGCCCACCACTGCACCCGCTCAGACTCGTTCTTCCTCCGGTGCTTCCACAGCGACCAACGCTGGCGCATCGGTTTCCACAAGCGCGCCTCCTGCGCAATCCACTGGTGACGCAGCTGCTATTAGTGCCAGCAAGCAGGGCGTCTTGGCTGTCGTTCTCGGTGCTGTTGGTGTTCTCTTCTTGTAGATTCATAGCTTTTGATGCGATTGCATATTGCGAGTTTCTGCCATTCTGATCTTGGACTGCACATGATCAGCAGGAGCGTATTGCGTTACGATAGGAAATTAAAAGGAACATGATGGGCGTTTGATCCCACATACTATAGCCACAGCTACTACGGTTAGCAAAATTCACTCAAATAGTACTTGTCTTGAGGGTGTTCATAATACGAAAGTTGTACTTAAAGCAAAGCTTTTACGCATAGTTCGATTCATTCCACAGGATAGGTACCATTATGCATACTTCATAAGAGGAGAGAAAGATTATTTATTGAAACGCTTTAGTTTTAAACTTGGAATGATCCGTACAGATAGAACCGTACCGTCTGAGAAACAAGTTGATAAATTGTTCAAGAAGTTATGGGTGAAATTTAATACCATGCCATAAGAATTCTTCTCTCACTGTTATAGACAGCCATTGGCTATACTGTCTAGAGAACGCAGCACACTGTAGAGGTATATATTTTGAAGGTAACACTTTAAGCAAAGCTCAAAAGCACATTTCAATTGGTTGTCAGGGATGACAAATGGAACAGTATGTTCCGTAAGAGGTGGATTTGTTGCCTGGTGGAAACACCGTGATAATCGGTAGCGATAAGTAGTAATAACATGATCTATCTAGCTCGAGAACTGAAGCTCAATAGACTCGACCTCAGCTGCGTGAGCTCCTCACGTGTGCTCTACCGAGCTCCACTTGCGAAGCAGTGAGCTTGTCACGTGACTTGTGGTAAATGTCTTGCTACTGCGCCGTGCAGGTATAGGCTATATAACCCTTGTAACATGAATTTAATATATCAATTTCAATCGCGTCCTAAGCAAGAACATACTTCCAAGCAGCAGACTAAAACTTTACAGTAACTTACCGATCAACAAGTACATGTCTTAGCCTCTGAAAAAAAAGTTGGGATGTATTGATAGTAATAGCAGGGGATAAAAGTGCACCAGCAAAATAGAAACAAATTCAGAAAGTGTGCAATTATGACTACATGGCTCTACTATTCTTTACAAAAACATAACAGTGTTATTGACTAGGAGGTTAGTACATGTTGCTAAGCGCTGTGTAAGTCTACAGCTCTCTATCTGCAAAGTTGACGCGATTGGCGTTCAACAAGCTTACTCCTTTCCTACTCCAACTCTGTACCGGTTACAATGATACTAATATGGAGTACTATACTGATGCTTTGCGCACGTTCAAATTGCGTGTGGAGCTTGTTTGTTATCCGTATGTAGCTCGCGCTGTTCGACATGCTGCTCAACAGAGTTTGTCGGCGCTTCCGGGGACTTGAACCCAAACTCGCGGATTACTTTTATGTTTTCTGTCGATTCAGAAGGCATTCGATGCCAATCTGACGGGCGCCCGGATTTTATTTGCCAGCTTCTCCTATCGGTTCGGCGGAGTTCGTGGCCTGCTCCTGATGACGGGTTCAGGCGTGAGCCGGATACGCTTGTAGCCACAGAGCCACTCATCCATCTGATCAGTGGTAGGACGAACGGGAAAGATGCTGGGTAAGGTCAGCAAATCAGTTTTTGAACTTCCGTTATAGAGCGTGCAAGTACCGCAGATGATGCCGGCGTTGCATTCAACCGCCCCCCATACTGGTACCATAGACGCCGCGTAAGTGAAGTCACCTTCACCATTAAAGTGAACAATGTTCCTTAGCCTGATGAAGGAACACGCAATAGCTAGTAGGCCCAGACCATAGGCCCAGCCCAATATCACTACATTAGGTGAGTCCGGTTATTGTATTGGGTCTACTCTGGCCACTTACCTTTTTCTTTGAGGCTTATTTGAAGCTTTAGTAATGTTGGGACGGGAAGGACGAAGATAATCATATCGAGAAGCGTATTCATAGAGGACGTGAAGAAGTTTGTAGCCATCATGTTCCAGCATCCCTGCGATATTTTAGCTGTGCAGATATCGTAGCAAGTTCAGCGACGAACCTTAGGGTAGGTGTCCAGATCCCAAGTGACACGCACTGGGATACATTGAAATATAGCCGCCTGTGTAGCTTGTTAGCAAGAGGTATGTTGGATGGGTAGAGACGCCACTGACGAGTACTGTGAACAAAGTAAAAACGGAGACAAAGACACTTATCCACACAAGCACTCGCTTTTGCGTTCCTGGTAGAGCAAGTTGATAGAACTGGGCAAGTATGCTTAACTTCACAAGCCTAAGAAACTAAGTTAGTGCCGCAATGCATATGATCGTTTCTGACAGCGCCTCACCCGTTTAGCGCCTGATAGCAAGTGTTCTGTGCAAGCCCTACTTTGATGCTTTCTACAAGCATTGCTGGTCGGGCCCTTGAGTATTCAATATGCCTCCCCATACCTGTGGATATCTGGAAGTGGATTAGAGTGCACGAGGCAATGTCGACCAGAACTGATACGATGATCAAATTTTCTGATAACGTCGTGTGTCTTGCGCGAAGAAGACACCATCGACTCAGCAGCCTAGAACAAGATCAATATAGAAGCTGAGTGAGGAGTGAGAAGTCCGTACCTGAGTATCACTACGACGATAGTGGCAGCCAGAAATGAGAATGTAATGATGTAGAGCATAGGCCCTTTATCCTCCTCCATGTAACCCATATCCCCGGGTTCGAGCATTTTGCCTATAAAGGAAGTACTCGATTCTTAGAGAAAGCTGTCGTAGTATGTGTTGCTATCAATATAGTAGGAATAGAAAGGATTGAAAGATGCGATGTTGCGCATGAGGTGCGCCTGCTTTCTGAAACTGCACGACTGACAATATCTCCTGTAATCGTGTGGGCTGTACCCCGGAACACGGGGTGCAAGAGATCTCTAGCCAGAGTTTAATTGCTGCCAAACTGAGGAGATAGCGAGGGGCCTCCTGGTCTTAGTGCTAGGGACGGCTGATAGTAACAGCTAGTTGGAAACGTCATTGGTCCGGCGTCATTGATCGGCGCTCCCACAAGCTTGTTCCGGCTGTACAGCGGGCAAATGAAGCGAAGTGGCACCACTTTCAGCTCGTGGAGAACATTTGGCGAGCTTTTCGCTTGGCTCACAACCTGGAGTGCAATCTGTCAGACATAGCTCAGATCACCCGTTTCTGTATTCGTCAATTCTGACAGCTTCTTAGGGCCTTGCTTCGTGTACATGAATCGTTTTACAGGCCTTCGTTTGCATTGCCTGGTTGAGGTGAAACTTCTGGGCTGTGCTCGGCCGTATACCTTCCGTGCACGTAGGCTCCCGCGCACCCCACTCCAACGCGTTACCTAGCTATCGACGTTCCCTACTATCAACACCACACAGTTTGAAATGAGATCCAGAAGCCCTCTATACGATGAGCTATCGTAGATTCTAGTTCGAGTGTTTTGCAAACTGGCAGAAGACTGCTGAATAGTGTAGAACTTCTTCATTAACACTCGGTAGTTAGCTATAAGTAGCTCTGGCTCCTGTACAGAAAAAGACGCTGCTGTATTACTATAAACATTAAGTAAGAAAACTCAGAATATTGTATCCATCATCCAAGTACTGACGCAAATCTCTTTCCTTTTGAGATAAGCTGCTTACACTCTGAAGGCTTCATTTCACTTAGCATTGAAATTGTGAACGCTATAGATGGACGTACGCTAGTTCGAGTACTTCGGATTGACCTTCTTTCCTGTGAATTTCTCATACGCTTTGCGCATTCCGTCAGTCTAACGACAATTAAATCAGCGTATATCTTAGCGTGCGCGTTGCGCGGTGGTGGACGGCGCACAATCTTCTCGCTCATGCCGCGGTTATTCGCGATCTTCTGTCCCTGCGCTCCACCAAACTTCTTGGCACCAGCGTTAAAGGCTTTGTCGAGGTAGTCTTGCTGACCAGCACCTTGCGCGTTGTTGTTGTTCATGATGAGTGGTGGTCTAAGTGTTTGCAAATATCCTGCAAAGTTTGGAAGGGAAGAGAGGTGAGGATCAACGGAATTTACTTGCGACTGGATGTGGGCAGTTCAACTCTTTTGTTCATTCTTAAGCCTGTGAGGAGTCACCGGGCGTGATAGGGTCATTGAAGGATGCTAGACTAGTTTGGCTTATATTGTGGCTGATCAAATATTCTAGATCGCCGCAGGCTGAAGACCTGCTTTTGGGCACGATTGAGCTTAGCTGCGTTTGGATCGGAATGAGCCGGTGACAAGCTCAAGATCGCAGCTAGTGAGGTGGTACAAGGCGCAGTTAGAAATTCGCTTTCTGTCTCACCTGGACATTTGGGAACCTGCTAACAGGTACAAAATCTGCAGCTATCACGGCTTCATCATGGCCATCAATAGAGGGTGTGAAGACTGTGTCAATAGGTGAATTGATAAACCGCCTGTCGCACTTATGGTCTAACTGGAAGAACATCCTGTAGCGCTCACCGATATCATTGAAGTTGTCTTATTGGTTGATTAGGACTGCATCCGAGGTAAGTGGACATGTTATCTGAACAGACAAAGCACTGTCTTGTGACTACCATTTGTAAGCATAATACTTCCCAAATTTATGTCGTAGTCGGCTGTTCTTGACCCCTGAACCACGATGGGTTGAGAGTTCGTGTGAGCACTGAGAAAAAACTCGATAGTCAAGTATCTTTTCATGCGCAGGCATCTTAATACTCTGTCGATCACTGGGCAAAGCGCGCTACCCTATCTGCAGGCCATGGTCCATAAACAAGATTATTTCGCTCGAACGATTGCTTGAGCTGGTTCAACTCAAGGTTGGCTTCTCGACACGGTTTCTCCCATTCCATCTCGCCGACGTATTGCTTTCCCTCCAGATCCTCAGTGTACTGCCAGCTCATGCTACTTCCGCAAATGCCGTAGATGTCTTTCAGGAAGCAGTAGCTAACTTCAGAACTGACGGCGCTCCGCCAGACATATATAACCTTTGCGCCTGGCCGCCATCTCTTGCCAACACGCCAGTACATACAATCATTCTTAAAGGCTCGTCTGCTGAGACTTCGTTGTTGTCGTGATTGCACTAGACTCCTGATCGGAGATACCATAATTCAAGGTGACGACCATAGGGTACGAGTTCGCTTGCGTTCCAAAATATCTTGTTGTAATGCGAACAATTTCTGTGCCTTAAGATGAATTTGCGTAATTTAGTCGAGTGTTCCACCATACGGGCGGCGTCAACAAGAAACTCCATGATTGTTGCTGGGTTCGGCATGGTGCGGAACATATTGAACCAGTCTTGCCTCTGGACAAGAGGTCCATCTTCGTCGTCGGAGTCGTACAAATCCACTGGGTCAGGAAGGTCGGAGTCGGAGTCGTAGCAGTGTACTGATCGCTCTCTTTGGAGCTCCTTTATCTTAGCCAAGTGATCTTTGTCTGGAACGAAGAACCATTCTGTGTCTGCTGTTGAGGCGGCGAAATCGAGCTGAAAGTCCACCAGCATAGGAAAGGGTGGTAAATAACGGAAGAAATTGGTGCTGATGACATGTAACCCTGTCAAATGCAGGGTCGTCAATTGAGGCAGGGTAGTCAAGTGTCGTATCATCTTGAATGACGTGTCGTCAGTGCACACCGCCTTTGGGTTCAGGTTCGTCGGTTTGTGCTCCTCATCGCTGCATTCAGAGTGAATTGCCTTCAAGGTGAGGTTGCGCAAATTCGTGAAACTTCGCGCAATGATGGAGGTGGTCAGTTCTGGGAAAGGTCAGTTGTTGGAGCGATTTCGATTGCAAATCGACTGAAGTACCTTCTCGACGCTTCGTTCTCTGCCTGCGTCCCTAATAGAAGTCATCCCAGATGCCAATTTTGCATTCTTTGACGTTGGGTAGTCTATCCATCAATGCCAACAATTCAGCCTCAAAGAAATGAACCATGGGATCTCGTGAGATCGCACTCCTCATGTGCTGTAACTGTGGGATCGAAGTCGGTGCATCACGCAATATCGATTCCCAATTAGCCACTGTTGATAACCGCGTATGGGAGTAAAAGCTAGGACAAAACGCTGGTGAGTTATGTAAGTGTCCTATAATATTTGCGATGGTCGTAAACAGTCGAGCCATAGCCGCTTCACCATGTAGTATCGAGTCTTCTCAGACCACATGTTTTGGGCTTCATGCCCAGCGGGGTTGGCCCGAGGTCCACATTGAAGTTTCCCACATAGTAGGCGTGACGAGCATGGGCGGTAAGCAACGTATCGCGCAGCTTTCGAGTGACTCGACGTCAAGCTTTGTCTGTATGTCGTGAAAGGTACGTTCGTCGATGGTGGTCTGTCATGCTAAGGATATGCTCGCATAAGGACCAAGTTCTTCAAAGTATTAGAAAGGACCTCAAGGGGTAGATAATCCATGGTATGGTGTATATATTAAGGCGGGAATCATCATTGTATTTGGTTAATGGTTGCTGACGGTTTATAGCAGGTATGAGGCGAGAGCTGCACGAGCGGAGCTTGTGGCGCGGGTTTCGACTGTGCGCGCCCCTGCATGGAAAGCTGCAAAACTCTACGCCGATGACTTCCTCGGTCACCGTAGCCCCGAATCATGTCAAGTTGACCTTAATTATCGGAAACAGACGCTGAGGGACAATGATTCAGTTGCAGGAGGGCCTGCATGTGTTGAGACAAGTAGAATATGGAAGCGATGATTGAGATGTACGGAGAACAGAATAGTGACCAGAAGCTACCTAGTCCTAATCGCGGTAAGCTACGACCCTCCGCGGCAGGCTGTTGATGACCAATACAACCCCTTGTCTTCTACACATACGATTTCGCAGCCGCGTCGCTCATCCGTAGCTCCTCAAGGCATCGGAGTTTTCCATTTGCCTTTCACCACATTGTAGACCTTCAGGAGCAGGTCAATGCGGTTATTCATCTTAATCTTGTCCGGCTCTTGTTCACATGGCGGGCTACCAGTCTTGCCAGCGCCTCTTCTTGGCAATGAGAACCAACTACGCTTTAACTTCGCCTGTTCAAGATCTCCCTTCAGACTTTTCATAGTCCCTTCAACATCGGCAATGACGCTTGCATATTTTGCCTTTATGTAAGCGTTCCACTTAGAGACGTCGACATGAAAGCTGTTGCAATCCAATTGATCTGAGCTGTTAAGACTGTCTGAATATCCGGATCTGGGTGGTATCGGTATCCACCTATAATGTCACGCAAGGCAACAACGACGTTACACTTGCCCTCATTGTTCGTCGAAACTGTCCATGTCTTCGACTTTCGCTTGCTTCCGGTCTTCGAGGAGCTCTCTTGCTGATGTCTGTTTTCCTTGGTCTACTTTTTCCATTTGTCGGCTTCAGCAAGTGAAGTTTTTTCTAGCTGCACCATTTGATCCAGTGCCATTCCCGGCACCCGAAGTTGCTTCACTCCAGAGCTGCAATTCATCAGTGAGTTAGAATTCTTTCGATGTGAACTTGTTTACCTACCCGCTCTGTTCTACCGTTGACGCCGTCGTGGAAACTGACGAATTCGTAAGTGAATGGATTCGGAGTCGCTTTCTGCCCAGGATATTGATGAGCGATCCAATCTATAGCTCTTTCTTCGAAAGTTGCATCTTTTAGCTTGGCGTTGCCTGTGCTCTCAAAGTAACCATACTTAGTGTCGATATCGACGTTAGTAGCGAAAGACTGCAATATGTACGCAGCGTGCGTTATCGGAGCGAACGAAGTCCAGCAGTACTTGCCATTCGAGGATATACTCAACAGAGACAGCACAATTTAAGAATACGCCTGGACTGTTACGATTCTGAAATTCTCCTGTATTTCGGAGTAGGTAGTAACCTGCCTGATCCGGCCTGTCAAAGGTGTTGAAATCGTAGATTCTGTTATCAATAAGCTGCGCAACGTTACTATAAGTAAAGGTGGTCATCAGAAGCGGTCTACCTTGTCCATATCTTCGTTCCTGAGATATCTATACTAATCGAAGTTGACAATAGAAGGCGGACTGTCTTGACATTTGATTTTCCCCTCCTTGACGTTGCCACTGCGACCGCGTAATGGGTGTTGTCGTGTCATATTGGCCTTCCTGTATGCTGATCGATTAGGTCCTCGTTCTAAAGAGTGGAACAGTATTCCTTTCTTCCCATGGGGTGAAGTGATCGCAATCCTGACAACCATGTGAAAGCGCCGGTAATGCGCGTTTGGTCAAGTAAGAATGTCTTCTTCAGATCCTTCCTCAACACTAAAGACTTTGTAATCATGGCACCTTCCAAATATATTTGGGGGTAAGTCGCGAATATCCAAGCTTCGGAGAATGCTGAAGAGTAATCGAACAACATTGTACTTCGGAGCAACAACAGGAGGAAGTGCACTGAGCGGAACATGCTGAAACGAAGTTTCCGGATTTCATTAATCACTTTCTAAGTTCCCACAATGCGAGTAGCATAAGGAGACCCTCTCGGTTGATGGGAATCACTTCGTATATCCTTCACGTCGTTCGTGGCTGGGGAGCGAGAAGCGTATTGAACTCCAGCGGCGCAGCTCTCACCACAGGTGCCACTGAAACAGAACACGTCAAAACAAAAGTACTCCGGTCCTAATTGTGCAAGAAAGCTCGAACACAGCTGTAGCATGTCCGTTACATCCGCGCAAACGGAGCGTGGAGGATATCGTTGAGTTAGACAGCTGGATGGGCTTCGATGCATTAAATGCAAGGCTTTATACTGTCATTATGCTGGGATAGCGTACACAAGACAAAAATTGAAGCATTGTGCGATCCACTAAAACTAAATCGTTTGTTTTGAATTTGCAATATGTACCTCCACGTTAAGTAATTGAGCCACACCGATATGCTCCAGAATGTCTGAAAAAGTACAAACAGAGGCACGTACGAAGTCACGAGCTGCGACCCTAAGTCTCGCAATTCACCAATAGCTTTGGGTAACGTACCTAAAGTATGTAGATAGGGTTAACTATTTAGCTGAAGTTCAGCTCGAAACCATGCTCAAAAGCACCATCACCCGTGTATCTATCCAGGCCAGAGATTCTAAGCACACCACCATTGAATGAAGTTGTCAGCTGGGATGAATCGCAGTCCTTACCGCCAGCTTTGAGCGAAGCATGTTGTGGCTGCTCGTGAAGTCCAGCAATGGTGATGTTGCTGAGAGGGGGTGCACTGTGGAAGTCGCCCTCAGATGTAAAGGAGAGGCAGTTGTTGCTGTATGAGAACTACACGTCATGTTAGCCGTGGCAACCAGATTAAGAGGATGATATACTCACTTGAACCAGTCGAGTGGCATTCGGTTGCAGACTCTCACCATCATCAAGATACAGATCACCACTCGCCGTACTGTCGCTATCAAGAGCAACCAAGAGGCTGTAAGGCGTCTTTCTCGTTTCGACTGTTGTCAACTTCGGTTCCTGAAGCACGAGAACAGAACCACCTCGTACGTGCACATTGATATGCTCAAGTGGTGCTTGCAACGTGACATTCTCTCCCGGCTGAGCGTCCACCTCCGCCAGGGTGTACCAGTCGTACCAGCGCTCACCCTCACCAATACCAGGGAAAACACCCTGCACGGTCTCGACGTTCGGCACCAATACAGGTGTGACTAAGATAGAAGGGCCCAGCAGGAACTGGTTGTATGTCTCGCGCAGGGATTCGTCATTGGGAAACTCCCAAGCAAGCGCACGCATAACAGTCTCGCCCTTGGTGTGAGCGTGATAGAAGAGGGTGTACATGTACCCAAGAAGACTGTAGCGCACAGCCATGGCACGGCGCGCTGATTCAGCAACCGAAGACCAATGATACGCTTCTTGGCCAATGGCAGCCTTGACGTTGTGATTACGGTAGAATGGGAAGAAAGCACTAAGCTCCATCCAGCGAGAGCAAAGCTGAAAGTCAGTGTTGTGGGCGAAGCCGCAGGTGTCGGCACCGAACATGGGAATACCAGACATCATCATAGTGAAGGCTTGCGAGATGGATAAGAACATGCTTCCCCAGGTACTGGTGTTGTCGCCACCCCAGTGGCTAGTTGTCTTACCGCTACCAGCGAAGACACTGCGTCCGACAGTGAAGGGCCTGCGTCCGGGGAACAACTCGAGCAGCGAGTGGTAGGTTGCGTTCGAGATCTGCAGACCAAACAGGTTGTGCATCTCGTATTCAGTTGTGTTGTACTGGTCGTTGTGTGTCGCATTAGGCGCGATTGAGCTCTTACCAAGCACGTGACCCGCTTGGACGTTGTTAATCACGTATGACGGGTAGTTGAGGTTACGTACACCAGGTGTCGGCTCCGTCCTGCCTTGAACTGTCGTAGTGATAGCTGGAAGGATTGGGGACGCAGAGAGCGCTGCAGCCTGCGATGCCGAAGCTGCAGCCGCGGAAGCGGCCTCAGTAGCGTTAGTAATGTTGAAGCCTTCTGGGTAGTTGAAGTCGAAAGTAAGTGGGTCGCCAGGCAGGAGGAAAGGCGGGTGGGCAGGGTTCTCGGTGAGGCGACCGTTACCACATGATCCAGCGCAGAAAGACGACGCTTCACTCAAATCTATCCAGATGCCATCGAAAGGAGTACCCTTATGCCATTGCACAATTTCTTCCGTCCACCATGCTTGTGAAGTAGGAAGAAGCCAGTCGGCCCATACACTGAAGCCTGGCCAGTTATCGCCATAGTAGAAATCTCCAGTGGTGGGGTCTCGAATATAGGTCTGCAGTGATGCGCCTCGCTCAAAAGGTGCGTATTCATCGCTGGCGTTGTTAGGGTTCGACACGTAGATGTTGCTGTCAATGATTGGGACGTAGTGTTGACCGTTAGCGTGGAGGCCTTCAATAAATTTGGTAAACTCGGGAAGCGGGTATGTCACTTCGTTGTTGGTGAAGTCGCGGTATAGGTCGTAGATGTCGAGGTCGTTCCACAAGCACTCGAGTGGGACGTTGGCCTCACGATAACCGTCGACGACACCTTGGACAACGGATATGTTTTCGTAGCCCCATCGAGCTTGGTGGAAACCAAAAGTCCAGTACATCTTAAGGAAGTCAGTAAAATTCTAGGACATCTAACGAGCTGCTGCTCACCTGCATAGCTGGCATGCCAATGCAACCGGTTTGGAATTGGGAGATTGTCGTCAGAGCACTCGAGCTTCCATCATCTTTCTGACCACTGAGGAAGTAGAGATCAAAACTACCACCCAAGGTACGGTAGGTAATGCTGTTCGTATGAAGCAGCCATTCCTGGCCATGGGCTGGAGATAGTCAGCACCTTGTTATTCTGAGACCGATTGTTCGACATACCGTTGCGAGCGTACATGCCATGGGCCGTTGTCTTAGAGCCATTTCGGCCGTAGCGTGTCTCCTGATAGAAGGGTATCGTTCCGTACACATTACCGTCAACAGTGTTACCAGCATCTACAGCGTAGAAGGTCTGAGTGTGATTTGTTCCCAAACGGAAGTCGTGGATATTCTCCGCAAGACCGTAGACGTTGTAATCCTGTGGCCGATCTGTCAGACGCCGGTCCCCATGGACAATAGCGACTACTCACATCTACCATGTTTGTCATGACCTCCAGAAATTGGTCTTCATAAACAATGACATGTCCGTATGTCGAGAAGAGCTCTTCCCTGGTATTGGTACGTAAGACTTTGAACTGAAAAGTAGGATCGTTACTCCATTCGAAACTCAGATCGCTGTTGTTGGCATTCGTCTTGCCATCCCACTCTGGTTGATCGACCAGATGAGCCGGGAGAATATACTGCGTGCTGTTCTCTGGTGCAATATGCTTGGGGTAAATGCGAACGTTCAAACGCTCTTTGGCCTGAAAGGAGACCTCCAGAGTCAAGTATCCAATATCATTGCCAAAAGCTTGACAATTAGCTCCGGCGATTGACAAGTCAGCAGTAAATCCATGGTCATTCTCGGCCACGTTGGAAGCTTTGTAGCCTGGACACGCCTGCGAGTCTGGAGCGCTGTTGTCGTAGATGGTTGGTGTCAGGCTGGGTAGAGCATTGATCTGAGGCGAAAGAGTTGGAATGACTCGCTCCGTTCCCGATGGTGTAAGACTCTGGGCTTCTTCTCTCAGCAAGATGCGTGCGTTCTGTCATTTTGGAGCAAGCATACCAATTGCGATGGCGGCGAGCGTAGCCGCTGACGCAGCGACGTTAGGAAGTCTCATTGTACCCTACGAGATCAAATGCTTAGCCGAGAAACGTCCAATGCTTGGTAAATCTTGTTACGGCTATGTGCTCCCTATTTAAGCTCACACATTCAAGCCATCGTATGCGACAACCTGCAGGGTGCCACGAAAACTTCGAGCTTAGAGAAGGCCCACAGCAAAATAAGCCGTAGTTACAGCTGTAACGGAGCCTAATCCGGAGACTTCATCAGGATGCTTGTTAGATCGGCAGGTACTATTTACAGGGCAGTCCATACGCGACGTTTACCGGCGGAGTTAATTGCGGGGTTAGCTGGGGTGCAGATGCAGCTTTGACATCACCATTGAAAGACCGAAAATCCTACCGATGTTTGATGAACACACCGCGCAGGAGCGCAGCTCAAGCTCTAGTCCGGAGCTTCCGACGGATGGCCAGCAACATCAATCGGCCTTGGATATATCTTCCAAAATGGATGTTGTTGAGGCTAGCTGCAGCTGTGGGCGCTGTGCAAGAGGGGAACATCTTGCTTCATGCACGTTCGTGGATCAATGACATGTCCTGAAGATGCAGCGAGACAGCTGATCAGATCTGGAAGTGAGGTCTTGATGTGCTGCAAGGATGTATCGTGGTGACGAAGGAAGTGCAGGTCAAAGCACGCTAAGGTGTCGCTGACACCCTTTCGCCTTCCTTCATCTTTGAAGCAGGGCAGAATTCAACAACTGTGTGAATACACTTGTTGAAACAGCCACTGAAATTGAAGATGAGTACTGAACGAATTCAGGAACGCAGCAGATGAGCGCCAACACGACGTCCTTCTCATAGCGTCTGGTGGCGGATAATAAATCAAATCCAATCTGCATCTAAAGGCATCATCCAGAGTTCATACGCCTCGTCGGGCATTGAGCTCAAACTCGGACCTGGGTTTGGCTTCAGAAGAAAGCCCCAACCGACAGAAGCTGGGTGACGAGGTCATTGCAACGTCCAATTTCACTTGTTCACTTCGCTAGCTTAGATATGGCTATGTTGTAAGCTTCTTTCTGTCGCCCCTCCCATCTTTCGAAAACGATTGGAAACGAGACTATAGATATATTACTACGGACAGAAATGCATCAGAGCTCGCTTGCTCAGGGTTGCAGGGTTTTCAGTTCGACTTTTGTTCGGAACACGTAACTGTACCAAAAAGCACACAACCCCATTTGTGTATCTACTGATCCAGGGACCAGCCCACACAAGCTTTTCGACGCATATTTCATTCAAACCATCAATATGCTTTACCTGCTCCACATCAACGAGGCTCTAGTACTTGTGCAGAAATCTTAGGACTGCACAATGCCAACATTCAACCTGGGCCCACTAGGTACCTTTTAATCTTAGAAGAGTCAGACCAGACCTCGAAGAGAGTCCTGATGCGCTGCTGACCCGCGAGATAAGCGAAGCAATCGTTAGTTGCCATGGACATCATATGGCGAAAGCAGTGGCATCAGATACGAACCCTTCTACCCTCAGGGGCAGAGCGGGCCACCTCAAGCACAACCAACATGTTGCAAAAACGAGCAACTACGTCGGTACATAATCGAGATCATGGCGATGAGATTCAATACCAACTTTGATGAGCTCAACACTGCGTTGTACGGAGTTTCCCCATCCAAGCGAATGTCGTCCATACTTTCTGAAAAAGAGCGCAAAGATAGAAGATGGGAAATACAAGCGAAAAATAAGAGAGTAGCATTGTGTTTGCATTGTATCACCGTCGTGTTACTCTTATGTTAGTTCTATATCAATATTATATTATATACAACGTTATCTCAGGGACTGGATAGAATTTACTTCAGCTTCACTTGGTTGCTACCCTTATTATGCCTGCTCTGCCTGAATCACACTAGGCGCATCTCAACCCCCAACTTACTAACGAACCGCCACGCTTACTTCCTCTTCTTCGCGCTCTGCTTCTGCGCACCCGTCGTCTTAGCCGCCTCCTTCTGCTCGGCCTGCTCAATCGCCTGGGGGGTCTTGGGGCTCTTGTCGCCGTCGGGATGGGCCTGCAGGGGTTTATTTGCGTCCTTCTCCTCGACTTCCTCGTCGTCGCCGCCCTGGCCGAACTCGTTGACGCGGGTGTAGTCGACCTTGTACTTCCAGGTTTGGAAGAGGTAGACGAAGAAGATGACGTCGTCGCGCAGGGTGGCGAGGCGGTGCAGGGTCGGCATCTTGATGGTGAAAGCGAAGAGGTCGTCGATGAAGGTGTTGAGGAACTTGTATGTCATGGCGCGCCCGGGCATGTGTGCGACTGACTGCAGACGATAGTTGATGTACAGGGAGGGCACCATCATGAGGAAGCCGTAGGCGTAGACGGAGCCGACGAGCGTGGTGATGATGAACGAGTACCAGCTCTTGTGCG
This sequence comes from Sclerotiophoma versabilis, assembly GCA_012274445.1. Classification (NCBI taxonomy): domain Eukaryota; kingdom Fungi; phylum Ascomycota; class Dothideomycetes; order Pleosporales; family Didymellaceae; genus Sclerotiophoma; species Sclerotiophoma versabilis. Next base: position 1,448,379 of record JAAROD010000054.1, read on the forward strand.
TGTCGTAGAGGAGCGAGTAGATGGCGTAGGCGATGAGGAGGGGCACGGCAACCATGTACAGGTACTTGAACGCGATCTGGTCGTACTCCTCGGTCTTCTTCTCGATCTCGGACGCGACGTGCTTGTCCTCCAGAACGATGGTGTAGGGAATGAGGGAGCCAGGAGCGGTGGCGCGGACGCGGATGTTGGCCGTTTTGGTGATCTTCCAGGCTTCAATAGCAATACCCATGCCCTGACCAAACAAGATCATCCAGGATGTGTTCTCGTTGTTGTCGAGGAGGTACAGGAAGATGACCGTCTGCATGAAGACATTGGCGATGATGGTGCGGACCGAGGTACCGACATTGTCCTTCTTCTTGCGCCAATGCTGGACGTCGTTCTTGAAGGCAAGCATCTCGAAAATCATGTGGAAGACGGAGACGACAGCGGTGATTGCAAGTAGGTACGAGTTGCTGTCAATCAGGATCTCCTTGAACATCTCCATCTCAGACCCATCACCGCCACCAGGAGTAGACTGGCCGGAGGCGGCAGCGGCAGCTTGAGAGCGCAGGTTCTCGTCAACCGAGGCGTACAGATTGAACTTCCAGTTGGCCAGGTTGTTCAGGTTGACGTTCAATGGCAGAGTCTTGACCGTATCGTTGAGCTCAATCATGTGCTTCTTGAGCTGCCAGAAGGTGTTGGTGTAGAGAATGGGGTAGTACCAGCCATGCTGACCAGTAGCGTCGCGCTGGCCAGTGGCCTCGAGCTGCACAAACTTCCTGGGCCCGGGCTGCATCTGCGGGTAGCTGAGGACGCCGGAGTCGGGGATCATGGAGATGGTGAAGTTGGGGTGGTAGTAGTTGCCGATGACCTTGCCCGCCTTCTTCTCTTCCTCGGTCTCGACAGCGTCCTTCTCCGGCATGTCGCTGAGCAGGTTCCTGGTCTTGGAGATCTTCTTCTTTGGCTGGTACTGGGTCAGGGGGCGGATGAAGTGGTAGGCCTTGGAAGGGTCGTAGCCGGGCTGGGTGGGATCAAGCACGGCGCCGCTCTGGGCTACGTAGAAGTGGGCGAGCAGGGAGGCGTTGTGCTGGACCTCGGTGGGGACGGAGAACTCGACGTGGATCTCCCTGTTCTGCTTCCAGTCGCCGTAGACAAACTTCTTCTCGTCGATCAGCAGCGCGTCCTTGGGCATGGACTTGAGGGCGGGCATGGCGACCGAGGGCGAGATGTACATGGAGATGTCGAGCTCCTGTCCGGTCTGCCACATGGGCGCGATGTTCCACGGGACGCGGCTGTACTCGGCGCCCTCGTCGAGCTGGTGCGGGCGGTTCTCCCACGCGGGGATCGAGACAGCAGCGCCGCCGCCGCCAGCAGCGGCCTGGTGCGGCTGGCCTGGCTGGGAGACGGCGGGGGCGGGCGACTTGAGGAAGTACTTCATGCCGCCCTGGATGAGCAGGAACATGCCAATGCTCTGCGCGGCCGTCTTGAGGAACTGCGATGGCCATGGCGTTAGCTGTGCGTCGCGGGGGAGCTGCCATGTACTTGCGTTCGGCCCCGCCTCCTGGCCTTCTGCCTGCTGTGCTTCCGGCATGGTGGCTTGTGCAAGGAGTCCGTAGCGACTCGGGCAGATTCAGAGCACAAGTGTTGACGGCGGTGCGGGTCGGAGGTCGCAGCGCGCAGTTCGCAGTGCGCAGTTACAACAGTGTCCCCAAATCCTCCAGAAGTCATCGGCCGCCGGAGCAGCGCGCCACGCCAACGCCCCACAATTCTCCAGCCGCGGTAGGCTAGCTCGACGCGTCAAGGGTCCAGCCAACGAGGCCGCGGCCGACAGCAGGTGACGAAACGAGTGCATCGTGTGGACGCCGCATCGCCTCGCTATGAGTCTTGACGCAAATCCACCATGGCGCGCCGACTCTGGCCTGCCCAGCGCATACTACATATAGCCACCAACGCTCCTTCCCTCCATGCAACACCCACGCCGCCCCGCGTAGTCCAATTGCCATCGACTTTGTGTGACTGCAGCCCCGCCGCAAGGGCAATCACCTCCCCAGCGAGCAGCCCCCGTGCTATAAAACCGCCCTCCGCACCACCGTGAGCGCACACAACGGCGAGCACGACAGCATGGCAACCACACTCTCCCCCACCAACGGCGCCCCGCCGACCAAAAAGCCGGTAGTCTGCGTCTTGTACCCCTCCCCCTCCCTCCCCGCGGAATGCTCCCCCAACTAACCAACCCAGCTGCGGCGCCTCGTCAGGCACATCGCCCGCGCACATGGAAGCGGCGCGCGCGCTGGCCCGGGCCCTGCACGCATCGGGCACCACGCTCGTGTACGGCGGCGGCACAGTCGGGCTGATGGGCGAAGTCGCGCGGACGCTGGTCAGTCTCTCGGGGCCCGGTAGCGTGCACGGCATCATCCCCGCCCCGCTGGTCAAGTTTGAGCAGAACCACGACCCTGAGAACCCGGGCTCGCACACCATCGACGAGAACATCTACGGCCGCACCACCGTCGTCAAGGATATGCACACGCGCAAGCAGATGATGGCGCGCGAGGTTATCGACGGTGGGCCTGGTGGTGGCTTTGTCGCGCTGAGTGGCGGCTATGGCACGTTTGAGGAGCTGATGGAGGTTACGACCTGGAACCAGCTGGGCATCCACAGTATGCCTGTGGTTGTCTTTAATGTGGACAACTACTGGACCGGCCTGATTGAGTGGGTGAAGAACGCCGTGAGCAGTGGATTTGTGGGCGCCACGAATGCCGGTATCATCAAAGAGGCGTTGAGTGCCGAAGAGGTGATCCAGAACCTGAAGGATTACCAGAACGCGCCTGGGAGGTTCAAGCTGAGTTGGGATGACAACTAGGCCGTCGGCCTCTGCATGGCTGGTCTTACCCCATCACAACAACACCGCAACCCAAGACGCATACTAGACTTAGATGACAAACGTAGATAGTACAGTCGCAAAACAATTCAAAATCATAGAACCCCAGGTTTGAACGTAAAAGACGCTTTTGATTGAATCGCTGGCGAAGCCTCGCGAAGAGCTTCGCATGCCATAGACTACCGTAATCGTACAATGCACACTTTCAAATAGAAGCCGAGCCATGGGTGATGCGAGTATGCTTGCGCCTCCATGCTCGACAATCATGTCCTTGCCCCATAACGCCTTGCTATGCAGTCAAGCATAAGATATACCCGTGGCCCGAAAATTGACACACAAATGTCCAATGGCTGGATAGGAAACATATGTGAAGAGAGTCTCGCCATGGACCTGGCTCAAGCAGACCGACATGGTCGGTTCTGCTTTCGTAACCCATGTTGAAACTTCAGACCGGTCCTGTCATCACCGCGCTTGGAACCCAGGTAGCTGAAAGCCGAAGCCGGGAACTGCGGGAGGGACTGCGACTCCTTGTTCTGCTCGTGGAGACACGTGGCGAGGATCATGGGCAGCACGTTGCTCTTGCTTGCGGAACTTTGGCCCGTTGTCGAAACCGCCACCGCCACCGCCACCGCCACGACCCCCAAAGCCACCGCGGCCGCCACGTCCTCCATCAGTTGGTACGCGTCTGCTGATCGCTGCATGTTGTTAGTTGACTCACGTTCAAGAGGCTACATGACGACCAAACCTTTTGAAGAAACACCTGCTCCAATCTCGATATCCGGTTCCTCGAGAACCATGCCGCCTTCGAGCGGCCTACCGCCTGTTCCGCCGTGCTCTGCTGTCAAAGCCCACTTGCGGTCAGCATCGGTAAGTCGTGAGATGGGAATTACGCTAATGCCGGTGCTGTAGTCGCTACAATCTCGAGGGCCGAAGCCAACTCCCCATCGTGTCTATAAACGTCAGCCATTGTACTACCTATGATCAAGTGAGAATTACCTGACGAGCCTTCGACTGTGCAGCGGGGTCTTGCAGGCTGTCCATGCCCTCCTTGGCAGCGACGGCATCAGGACGGGTCAACATCTTAACAAAAGCATGTCGCTTGTCCTGGTTCACAATGCATGTCTGAACCCTACCGAAGCGGCTGAAGATGGCTCGGATCTCACCTTCTGTCCCACCTGCACCGCCTACGAAAAGTGTGCGACTCAATACTCTGATGTGATCGCGTGGCAGACTTTGGTCCCATTCGATATAACGCGACTGACCAGGTACGTTTCTAGGTGGACTTGGCTGTCGCCGTTGCGCCGGCGGTGTACGTTGGCGATACTCATTACGTTCAGTGCGACCACCTTTCCCCTTACCACGACCGCGACCACGATCATTGCGGTCGGGACGATTTGACGCATTACCATCAACAGCTACGCCAGGATCGTAAGCACCGTATATCGGGCTCTCTCGGCGGTTTGGTGGTGATCTACGGGTGGGGGAAGCACGACGGTGATAGTCAGGCGACCTGCTACGATCTCGCATCTTTGTGTCGTCTTGCTCATAACGCTGCTGTGTACTACCGTTCTGTATTACGGGCTGTGCTGGTGACTGCGCCTGAGGTGCCACTGGAGGCTGGGCAATTGGCAAAGATGCGCCGCCATTCTGTGCTACTGCCAGAGCGTTTAGTACTTGTATGGCCTGATCTGGCGCAATTGAACCTGCACTCATAGCTTGTAAGATCTGGTTGGTTAAATCGTTCATGCCAGCTGCAGGAGGAGGCGGCATGGCAGGCTGCACACTTGCTGCCGGAGGTGGTGGAGGCACAAATCCTGGTGGAGGAGGTGGCGGCACCATGTTCTGAAGAAAGGGAAGAGCGGGTGGTGCTGTGTTAGTGTGCCCATTTTGCTGTCCAAAGCCAGAGAGGGCTGCAAGTAGAGCTGCGGGATCTTGAGGGTTCTGCGGGATCGGAGGAGGCACTGGAGCGGCTGTGTGCTGCGTGTTAGTTTGAGCAAGGGGGGCTGGCGCAGAAATATTACCCTTTGGCGGACTTCGCGGGGCCGTTTGAGTATCTGTACAAGGCATTAGGTATGGCGGCAGATGTAGAGGGACGATACGCGTACTTTGCTGCTTGCCGTTCACCTGCTGCTTGAAATTCGCGAGCATGTTCAGAGGGAACGTTTGGCCGCGTTGCCAAATGTCCAAGAGCTTTGTAATCTTCTCCTTGTGGGCGTCAGGTGCATGTTGAACAAGGTCGTTCATCACGGCTGGCAGCACATCCGTCATCTTCTGCACTCCTGCAGCATAGGTGCCAGGAGCAGCATTCCGGGACACAGCTTGCCCAGCTGCCTTGGCCTTCTCTACCCATTGGCGAGTGACCGAGTCTACGACGTATAGTACACCAAGCTTATGTGTTGCGGGGCTATTCTGAAGCTGCTGAAGGATCTTCTGGATGATGGTCGAATCGGACTAGAGGTGAGGACGAGAACTTAGTAAAGGGCCTAGGGAAGAAAAGGACGACGTGCGCCAGAAAGGACTCGACTGCCGGCATACCTGAATGTTCTCTACGCAAATTGCAGTGATGGCCTTGACCTTGGTGGGAGTTACGCCGGGTGCCTTTAGAGCGTGGAGCGAGTGCAACAGCGACTCCAGCTCATCCATCGCTGCCATGCTTATGTTTAGTGTACCAGATCAGACTGATAAGAAATAGTGAAAGCCTCGACGGATGTGTGCAGGCAAAATGCAGGTGGTGAGCGCGCCGAGATGGCAGAATACGAAGACTGCACTCGAAACTGCGGGTCAAGAGCGGTGGCGGGACAGTCTACGATGTACGGAGAGTGTAAGACGAACAAGCAGTTGATGGAGCAAGACGCAATACAGCAACTGGTTCAGAGAGTCCGGTGGGCGTGCGCTGTGGTTGAGCCGAGCTGAGAGAGAATTGCTGCAGGTACTTATGCTTCTACGCGACAACGCGGTGAGAGCAGTTGCTTGCGCTGTGTTTTACGCGCGACAGTGAGATAGTCGCAGCTACTCCAGAGTATTAGAGGAGCAGTGAAAGTTGCTCCAGAGTATCAGAAAAGCAGTAAGAGTTGCAGGCGCAGTCGCTGGTCTATGGCAAGCGCGCAGGCGTATTTGGCAGCGGTGGGATGGACTGGCGGTGCCGAGTTTGAAGAAGCCGCGCTAACCCGCCCCACGTGACGTATGCCACAACTTTCGCCGGCGGTCTTCACTTGGCCGCGGCCCAGCACGATGGTCCCGGAGCTGCAGTGGTACTTTGGAGTGTGCAGCGATGGAGGTGCAGGTCAGCAAGATGCACAGCCGCAGCGGAGCACAGCATCGTAGCCAGAGCCACGGAGCTCCAGACAGCCAGCACGCTGCATGACTGCCGTCGGAGCTCGTCACGACGATGGCTACGGGCAGGCCGGAGGACAGCTGCAAGCGGTTACCGCAGAACGCCTTCCTACACGGCTGCGCACTGGTGCAGCGACGTGGGCGAGACGGGCGCGGGCCATGTTGTTGGGCGGATTGCGCGCACTACGTAGCAGCGTCACGTGCCCGCTGCTCGAGGGCGGTCCACCGCTCGACACTGGCGGCACTCGGCGGTGGTGAGGGTGTGCGGACTGAGCAATGGCCTGGCAGGACGCACGTCGCAGCGGCGCGCAGCACACAGCATGTCGAGCTCCGTTGGCGCGACGGCGTGCCGAGGGAAGAGCCGGCACAGCAAGGCATCCGGAGCTGGTTAGGGTTACGCTCGGGCGGTTTTGATGAGCTTGATCCAAGCAGCTCCACCGATAACTTTTCGCAGCCTCTTAAAGTCGCTCCCACCCGCCATCCTCCGCCATCTCGACGTGTAGCCCATCCTCCACACCCCATCACCAACAATGGCCTCCGCACTCCGTCTGAGCCAGAGCGCTCTCCGCGCCGCCGCCCCCATGCGGACCGCTGCCTTCACCGGCGCCCGCGCCTACTCCAGCAAGACCCAGGTATGCGCCGCGCCCGCATCGGCCGCCCGCCCTGGATCCATCACTGACGCGGCCCATTGCAGTCCCTGAAGGAGACGTTCGCCGCCAAGCTGCCCGGCGAGATCGAGAAGATCAAGAAGCTCCGCAAGTACGTGCCGGCCCCCCGCGGCGCAGGCAGCCATTGACATTGCATCGCAGGGAGCACGGCAACAAGGTCATCGGCGAGGTCACGCTCGACCAGGTTTACGGCGGCGCCCGCGGCATCAAGTCGCTCGTCTGGGAGGTACGCGCGCCGCACCCGGCCACGGCATGGCTGGCAGGATGACGACAGGCTGACCGCACACAGGGCTCCGTGCTCGACTCTGAGGAGGGCATCCGCTTCCGCGGCAAGACCATCCCCGAGTGCCAGCAGCTGCTCCCCAAGGCCCCCGGCGGCCAGGAGCCGCTCCCCGAGGGTCTCTTCTGGCTGCTCCTCACCGGCGAGGTCCCGTCCGAGCAGCAGGTCCGCGACCTGTCCGCCGAGTGGGCGGCCCGCTCCGACGTGCCCAAGTTCGTCGAGGAGCTCATCGACCGCTGCCCCAGCGACCTGCACCCCATGGCCCAGTTCTCGCTCGCCGTCACCGCGCTCGAGCACGAGTCCGAGTTTGCCAAGGCCTACGCCAAGGGCATGCACAAGTCGCAGTACTGGGAGCACACCTTTGAGGACTCGATGAACCTCATTGCCAGGCTCCCCACCATCGCCGCCAAGATCTTCCGTAACATCTACAAGGACGGCAAGGTCGCTCCCGTCCAGAAGGACAAGGACTACTCGTACAACCTGGCCAACCAGCTCGGCTTCGCCGACAACGCCGACTTTGTCGAGCTCATGCGTCTGTACCTGACCATCCACACCGACCACGAGGGCGGCAACGTCTCGGCCCACACCACTCACCTGGTCGGCTCTGCCCTCTCCTCCCCCTACCTCTCCCTGGCTGCTGGCCTGAACGGTCTCGCCGGCCCTCTCCACGGCCTGGCCAACCAGGAGGTCCTCGTCTGGCTGCAGAAGATGAAGAAGGCCATTGGCAACGACCTCAGCGACGAGGCCATCAAGGACTACCTCTGGTCCACCCTCAAGGCCGGCCAGGTCGTTCCCGGCTACGGCCACGCCGTCCTCCGCAAGACTGACCCCCGTTACGTCTCCCAGCGCGAGTTCGCCCAGAAGCACCTGCCCGACGACCCCATGTTCAAGCTCGTCAGCCAGGTCTACAAGATCGCCCCCGGCGTCCTCACCGAGCACGGCAAGACCAAGAACCCCTACCCCAACGTCGACGCCCACTCTGGTGTTCTCCTCCAGTACTACGGCCTCACCGAGCAGAACTACTACACCGTCCTCTTCGGTGTCTCGCGTGCTCTCGGTGTGCTTCCCCAGCTCATCATCGACCGTGCCGTCGGTGCGCCCATCGAGCGCCCCAAGTCCTTCTCCACCGAGGCCTACGCCAAGCTGGTCGGCGCCAAGTTGTAAATATGCTGTCGTCATGTGCGCGGCCGTCAAGGAGCGATATGAGGCGTTTTTTGACCTGTCAGAGAGACGCCTGTGTACTATCTAGATTGGGATTGTAGGGATAAGGATTAGGTGCATTCCGTGTCCTAGCATGCATCATAGCCTTGGATGTCTCTGCTTCAGTATACCTTTTAGTAAACGACTTGTCACAATATCATGTCTTAACGTTCGACTAGTTTTTTTTTGTTGTTGTTTTCAAACGCCGCGGCTACTGACGAAAGCTCTAATCTACTAGCGACGGTATGATGCACGCTGGAATTGTTGGATGGATTCACTGTAATTGTTGGATGGATTCACTGTAATTGCTGGCTGGAATCACTGGAATTGCTGGCTGGATGCACTGCAATTGTTGGCTGGATGCACGCTGCAATTGCTGGCTGGATGCACTGCAATTGTTGGCTGGATGCACGCTGCAATTGCTGGCTGGATGCACTGTAATCGCTGGTCGAATGCACCGTTAGCTGGCCAATGGGCATATTGAATGATGAAACATGGGCCGTCAGTGGGCAGAGTGTGCAGAGTGTCGGTGAATCAGTGTCGAGTGTCGGTGAATCAGTTGAGTGTGGTACACAAACAATGTTGGCTTGTTGGCTTGTTGGCTTGTTGGCTTGTTGGGGGAGCCGAAGCAGACCCGCGGGCTTGTTGGGCTGGCACCCGAGGTCCCTGAGCGATCGCAGCGGGTAGCTCCTGCAGCCTGGCTCCATGTCCACGGCCGTGTGCAAAGCCAAGTCACGGTGTGCTCCAGCCCTGTAAACACAGCGTCCGCTGCACATGGCTAGACAGGAGCCGCACAAACTGCACACACTGCACACACTGCACAAACTGCACAAACTTGACCTGCACGCGAGTTGATTCGTCGCAAGCCTCACCGTTTTGAGCCGCAGCTCGGAAGCCCGCCAAGTTCCCCGACAGCTCCAGGGACCCCCCGACACTGCGCCGGCCTACACTCTGACCACCTGAGAGCTCGACCAGCGTCCCCATCGCTTTTCTCAAGCTGCTCTTCTTCCGCTCCTCCCTCACGCACTCACGCCCGCGACGAAGCCCCCTGCTGCCTTGGTCCGGCCCATATCCTTGATAAGAGAACCCCAGAGATGAGCTCCACACCTCCCACCGGCGTGCCTACCATGGCAGACGGGCCGCCCAAGCTCGAGAAGAAGCCGGTCAAGTTCAGCAACCTGTTGCGTGAGTGCGGGCGATTGCAGCAGCCCACCACGAGCTAACGTCCGCAGTTGGTGCTGGTCTGAACCTATTCGAAGTGACGACTCTGGGCCAGGTACGATAGCACTCGTCAGACGCCGCAGCGCAGGGCACACAGAAGCTGACAACGTCGCGCATAGCCTCTGGAGGTTGTGAAGACCACCATGGCTGCCAATAGGTCTGAGGGCATGGCGGGTGCCATCAACCGCGTCTGGGGACGCGGTGGAGTCATGGGCTGTGAGTGGCTGCGCCGCTGCTGATGCTGGAGCCCGCGCGCTGACCCCCCCGTGAACAGTCTACCAGGGCCTCATCCCGTGGGCCTGGATCGAAGCCTCCACCAAGGGCGCCGTCCTCCTCTTCGTCGCGTCCGAGGGCGAGTACTACGCCAAGTCGTTTGGCGCGAACGACTTTGTCGCTGGTATCAGTGGCGGTATGACTGGCGGTCTTGCGCAGGCCTATGCCACCATGGGTTTCTGTACCTGCATGAAGACGGTCGAGATCACCAAACACAAGGTCGCAGCTTCCGGCGGCAAGCCTCCGGGAACCATGGAGACCTTCATGCAGATCTGGCGCACTGAGGGTATTCGTGGTATCAACCGTGGTGTCAACGCCGTCGCCGTGCGCCAAGTCACCAACTGGGGCTCCCGTTTCGGTCTGTCCCGTGTTGCTGAGACCGGTATCCGAAGGTTTACTGGCAAGGAGGGCGGCGAGAAGCTGAGCGTCATCGAGAAGATCACCGCTTCCGCCCTTGGTGGTGGTTTGAGTGCGTGGAACCAGCCCATCGAGGTTATCCGCGTCGAGCTGCAGTCCAAGACCGTCGATCCCAACCGCCCCAAGAACCTGAACGTCGCATCGGCAGCGAGATACATCTACTCCAACAACGGTCTCAAGGGCCTGTACCGCGGTGTCACCCCCAGAATCGGTCTCGGTATCTGGCAGACAGTCTGCATGGTTGCTCTTGGCGATGTGTACGTATCTCTGTTCGTCACCATACCTTAGACTCTTACTAACTCTTGCGCAGTGCGAAGGAGGCTGTTGAGAAGCTCACTGGCGACAAGGTTACGGCGAAGCACTAGACTGCGTTTGGTAGCCTGGTCTAGCGAAATCGCAGTTGCTGCTATCGTACACGAGATCTGTGGCAATGTATCTGCATACATGCAAAAGCGTTGGGTTACTGCTGCAGCGTCCTAGCTTGGCCATGACTATAGAATTACGGCATTCCATCTTACTATAGACCGGTTGAATGCACGATATGGTTCATCCTCCAAAAACTTTCTACATGCATCCTGGAATTATGGACGATGGTCCGACTGTATAATACGACCTTCAAACTGCTTCACTGTGTCTACTCTGTATTGGGAAGTGAAGGTTGCCGCGCGTGGGTGTACCCAATCAGGAAGTCACTTTTGACGCTAACAACGTCACGCCCCACTCCTCACCGAGCCTCACCGTACCTCTCGCGAGACGAACAACTCTATTTGTAGTCGCGTCAAATTGACAGCAATGTGAGAATAGGATGGCAAGATATATCTCATGTACAGCAACTAGCGTACAGCTGGGTCACAAAAGAGTAAGCTTGACGCTTGGTTCATCAACTGTTTGCTTGCGCGCAACGAGAGCTAAGCTACCCAGTTTTCTGACCGTCATGAACGGCCACAAATCAAAGCATGGCGATGTGATCTGACCGCTCTATCCCGAAGTCATAACTTCTACTTTGTAGCCTGTAACGACACCATCCACGTCTACGAGCCCAAGTTCCCAGATCAGGCGATACCAGGCGAACCAGACTTGATTCTGCATCCACCCACCTCATCGCCATACCTAGAGCCCGGGATCGACTACGAAGACTCGCATTCGATCACGAGACTTCACGTGGATTACCTTGGCCAAGATGAAATCATCCTTATTACTTGTGATGATGGCGATGTGATCGGTTACCGCACTGAAGAAATACAGCGCGTGCTTGACAAGCGGAGAGAGACATCGGATGCCGAAAATGAGATCCAAATCGAAGAACCCGTAAGGACCTTCCTGCACCGCAACGTTGGTGCCAGTGCCTGGGGCTTGGCGATTCACCGGGAAGCACGGATGATCGCGATAAGCGCAAACACTCACAAAGTCAGTGTCATTGCTTATGCGTTGGCGCAACCAAATGAGACCTCAGACGACTCCTCGTCATCTGGCTCAGAGATGGAGTACTGTTCTGATGAGGAAGATTCAGCGGACTTTCCTTTTCCACGACGACAAGATCATGTCATCACTCTTTCTGCACGTCACAATGTCCCTTCAGTCTCGTTCAACAACAGCGGCGACGATCCATCGGGGCGATGGCTTTCAAGCTGCTCGATCAACGGCGAAACCTTAATATGGGACTTGCAAAATCCAGGAAAGTCTGTCCGAACCATACAGCTCGGCTTCTGCGCAAGTGTCAGGGATCCCACCAAAGCACCGAAGCTCAATCCTGGAACTTGCGCATGTCTGAGGCCCAGCAATTTCCCACACGCAATCTGGAGTACTATGTTTCTAGATTCAAGTACTGCATACGATGACCCGTCATTACAAGATTCCGCGCCACCTCTGAACCATCCTCTACCCTACATCCGGGATGTAAGTGATTGTAAGCACAAGTTCACCATAACACAGCGTAAGAATTCTATTGGAGCAGCAATTCCTGCCAATGAAGCATTGACCGACGGTAATTCAAGCGAGATGGACGTATCCGAGTCGGAGTCCGCAGCTCCCGATGGCAGTGAATTTCAGTTATCGTCTTTCTATGAGTCGGCTAGCACCGAACAGTCACAGCAGTTGGTTCAAGCAGAAATGGAAAATGATGCGGCCGCCGCAGATGCAGGCGCGGATCTGCTGCCCGGAGAGATAACCGAGTCCTTGGAAGACGCACCTGATGCTTCTTTTAACGATGAAAGCACGTCCCATGCTACATCTGTGCCTCAACCACCGCCTCCTCAGATGACTAGTAATGCTGTCAATGCGTTCGGAGTATGGTTCCAGTCGCTGAGCCAAGATACTACAACTATCGTATGGGATGACGATGACAGTGGAACAGACGATGAACTTTTTGTACCGTCAGTTGCACAAGCCCATATAGCATTTGCTCATGCGATCCAACCTGCTCGGGCATACTGCGAGGTAGCGACAGCCTTTACCCTGGCAAGACAGGTTTGTACACGCCACCTTGTAGTTTTGAATTGCGTCCGACTAAGAACCACAGCCACAAATTACGTCGCCGCTCCTGATAGTGACAAAAGAGGACGTACACCTCTACCAACGACCTCTTGACTACGTTGGCGACCATCTAGATCCTATAGTCACTATTCGGCGCCCACTACACCCAGATGAACGCCAGAATCCATTCCCGTTCATTCCCGGGTCACACGATCGACACTGCTACACAACACAAATACCAGAATTAGGTGCTTTTGTTATTGCCTCACCAAATGGACGAGCTGGCATCTTCAGTCTGACCAAAACCATGCAAAAAACACAAAGGCAGCCACTGCACAGCTTCCAGCTTGAGTATGTATTACCGTTTACAAACGACGACAAACACAAGATCTGTGACGTCGAAGGCGCGAGACTGATTGGTGTTGCGGCCGGGCCAGTCCAGGGCATGCTAGACAAGCCGAACAAGTTTAGCGAGGAAAGCGAAGAGACTGTCGGAAATGACGATAGACCCAGCACTCGGCGGTGGAGGCTCATGATGTATTTCACCGACCACACTGTTTTGGCATTCGAACTTGCAAAGCGGAGAGATGGCGAGATGCCCGAGGTCGATGAATTAATCGTCTAAAGACTCTGGTGGGCACAAACGTTGGACCTGTCAAGAATCAAATAAATCCAGTAACAAACATCTATGCTAGGCCCAAGAGTGTGTTGTGTATCCCTCAGACACACCATAGTCAGCATACTGTTCATACCGTACTTTTCGGCCTGCACCATGGTAAGCAAACTGACAAGTATAGCAGTACATTACAGTTTTAAATAGATTTCTACAATTTTAGCTTCGAACTTTCGGCTTTCAATTCTTACAGCAAAGCAGCATAAGCCTTTTTTATAACTTGCCAATCTAGAAAAATTACTAAAACTCAAAATTTAAAGTTTAATGCTCTCTTTGTGCCCATACCCCTGTACATCCACTCGACATGGCTATATTCTCCATATACCTCTTCTTCATGTCTATCTACCTAGTCGTAGAAACAACGTGCTTCTTATTTCTTTACGAAGAAAAACCATCTGGCTCTAGATCTTTTTTGCCCTACGATTCAAAAGAAAAAATCTTTCATTTCAATATTTTCAATACAAAGGCAACGAAATTTAAAAAAAAAAAAAAAAAAAAAGGAGATTGTACAATCACCTCACTTAGCTACAAGTAGCATCACATTCTCGTCGGTGAAGTAGTAAACAAACCCCCCATGCTTCATTCAGGGTGATTATATCCCATCGCAATCACTGCGACAAATCAAGATGCGGTTACATCCCCATTCCCATCTGAATGGCGTCTTTCAAAATGCAAGCCCCAGCCGGTGAAATGAGCGGGTGCTTGCGGAGTGTTTTTGGATATTCCTGTGCAACGCAGTGTGTTTTTGATAATTCTAGATGTTTCCAGATCCTTGGAGCGTTTCACGAGGCGTTGTTATTGATGGGATAGAGATGAACGTAGCGAATTGCATGCGGATGCCTGGCTTGATGCTGTGCTGCATATCGGTGGAGCGGCCTTTATACCGACCGCTCAGTGACTTCATGTCTGGTAGGTTCGCGAGAACGGCAGGGTTGTGTGATGGCGCGTGATGGTGAGTTGGACGTTCTTAGTATCTGATTGGGAAGTTAGAGGGATTTCTACGCTTTTACGCACGGGATTGAAAGAGAGCAGTGGTGGACTGGTCTGCGACCATTGCTGGTGAATTCCAGTGGCTTTCGGAATACATCTATCGTGTTTGCAGATGTGAACTGGAGCAGTAATCACAGGCAATTTCTGGGTCTTGAAGTACAGATATAGATATATTAGAAGACTCGCGATGGGACTTGATTCTGCTTTTCTTGTTGCCCATGCTTAGGGCTGTGAGCGTGCAATTGCTGCGTCCTCAAAGTTTAATAGTTCATATGATATCCTATTGCGATTCTCACATTTACAACTTTCTAACGATCTTGGTGGAGTTATGTGCTGCGCCATGTCGCTTCAGAGAGAGAATTAGTGTTGCGCAGTCCCATGGCAGGCGCAGCCCGGCTGGCCTCCTCCCGCGGGACCATACGTGGAGCCTTGAATAATATCTGTACGGAACGACTTGTGGGACTTGAAGATGCAAAACATCTACTTGACTGTCCTAACTGGAACGATGACTCCGTATTGCGCCGCGTTCTGTCAAAGGAGAGGTTACGGTTGCGCGGGTCTATTCCCGCGGGTTCGACTTCCCATCCCGCGGGAGGACAGGTCGGGGTTACGCACGGCCCATCTCCGGATTCATCGGTTCTACCGTAGGAGACAGCCGGAAATTGAACGCTGAAAACCAAACTGACCCTCCCGTTCTTTTTCTCCCGCGGCAACACCTACCTCCGCCGTCTTCTACCTCCCTTGCGATTAGTTTACCGTCTACATCAAAATATCTTGCTTATGGACGGCAGCAGCAACGCCACAACAGCTGGCAACGATGCTCCAGTCGCAGGGCGTGTGCGAAAGCGTGCACCCGAGGCATGCACCTTCTGTCGTCGACGCAAGGCGCGTAGATAGTGGTTCAAGCGCGACGGAGCGCTGGCTGACCGTAGCAGATCAAATGCAGCACTGAACGGCCTTCATGTGCAAATTGCAAAACCCATGGAATGACTTGTAGTTATGAGCCTATCGATGATGCTGTTCGTGCACGAACTGCTCGCCCAAGCAAGGTACCACGGAGGGAGATTGCGACTCAACGGTCTGCACCAGATACCGGAGCGAAGTCAGTATCTGATGACAATTCTGCTCGCTCTGCTGTAGACGCTGCCAGCCGAGCGAACAGTGTATCCCGTATCGTTGTCTCTTCAAATGGTATGCCCAGCTATCACGGCCGCACGAGCACGCTCTTCGAAGAAAGCTACCATGATCGGTCCACCCCAGAAGCCAACTCCAGAATGCCTGAGGAGTGGGTAGAAAAGGGGCTAATTGCTGAAGCTGCTTGCCAACGTCAACTTGAAGATGTCAACTTTCGTCTCGGCAAATTGGACTTCGACGGTGTCGAGCCAGAAATGGGCCAGCACTTGTTGTCTCTTCATTGGAATAGACAGCACCATTCATTCCTCATCACATATCGGCCTGCATTCATGCGTGACATGGCATGCAAGGGTCCAAACTTTTCCAAGCTTCTTTTGAATGCCATCTTCTTCAGTGCATCCAAATTCAGCCCACGCCGCGAGCTTCGACGGGATGCTGATGATGTACGGACTGCTGGCTGGCGATTCCGTGAGCGCGTCCGAGAACTATTAGGTGGCGCATTGGACAAAAGCGACATCACTACCATTCAGGCACTACTTATTATGTGTAACTCATTGTTTGCATTGGGAGACGAGCGCAGCGCAGCCTGGCTGTATGCTGGCTTGGCTTTCCGAATGATCGTTGACCTAGGAATTCACGTTGACAAGGCGGACCTCACTACTCACCGCAAGTTCTCAGACGAAGACCTCGAAATTCGAAGACGCGTCTTCTGGGCTGCGTTTGGTAAGCAATGTCTCTTCTTCGTACGCTCACAGTCTGACCATATGTACAGTCGTCGATAAAATACAAAGTCTATATCAAGGCCGACCTGTCACTCTCAAAGAGTCTGATACCTTGGTGCCTATCAAATTCATGGATACATATGAGGAGCTCGAGCATTGGACTCCCTTGGCCTATCTGACACAATCGGAAGTGGCATATTCTGGGTCACCTGCGTATAGCATCTCGACCTTCAAACACTTGTGCAAGCTGTCGCTCATCTTGAGCGATATCCTTAGCACCATCTACACGGAGCGTAGTTCCGACAAGAGCTCAGCTGAGCTGTCTACCAAACTAGAAAGCATACATGCAACATTGCAGGCTTGGCACCAAGACTTGCCTGCTCATCTGGCTGATCTTGGCCAGCTACCAACAACTCCGCCTCCACACGTGTTAAGCCTACTGTGAGTCTAGCTGCTGCAAGATCTCAACGGCGAGCTGACGACGATAGCGCTATGTACCATGTGCTCGTGATTCTTCTGCATCATCCATTTGTCGCCGACGGCCATCTCTACAGCACTTCTCGCAGCATTTCGGTGAACTCGTTGAAATGTTGCGCCACAGCAGCAAACGATATTGTGCATCTTGTACGAGTCTTTGACAAAGCCTTCAGCGTACGAAGAGCACCATACCTCATATCGTATGCAACGTACGTTGCTGCAACTATTCATGCGCGTATCGCCGCGAAACGTGGTCCCGGTTCTGATGCCCACAGCAGCCTTGCTGCCTGTCTGGCTGTCTTTAGAGAGAACCAGGAGACCAACCCAGCTGTCCGAAGAGCCAACGCTCTTGTCCAAAATCTCATGAAGAGACTCGGGGTGCGAATGCACAGCATTGACGAGTGTCGCATCCACAAAGACACAGATGGCAGCGGCCAACGCCAGTCTCCGGAAGCAGTCTCAAACGCAACTTTGGGTCGAGGACCCAGCTTGCAGGGGCTCGACCTCGACGGTATCATACAGAGTTTCGTACGTGAGCAGGAGAACGTACAAACGACGCAAATGGGCACGCCGGAGCAATCCGCAATGAATACACCGACATACATACCACCGTCACGAGCCCCCGCCGTAGCTAGTATGCTCGATGTTAGCAGCCACGATGTTAATTCCATGACATACGACTATAACGGGCCATGGCTAGCTCAAGGCCATCACCAGATCTACGGGGACGTATCAGTGCCTGTGGATGACCTGTATTATGGATTCAACAGTGCCGCTCTAGACAGCATCCCTATCACGCCTTTTCTCGAGTGGAACACCATGTGAACGCCTGTTCAACAGTCTCGACCCTGTAGAGATCGAGATGGCAGGGAGGCATAGAAATCTCGACCCGCAAGCAGCCTGCAAGCAGCCTGCCAGAACTGGACCAAAGTTGTGCTGCGGCATCCGAAGCGGAGACAGGGCCTTTGCAGGAACAGGCGAAGCACGCAAACCCACTCAAGGTTCTGCATTAGCGGAAATTACCGAGCTTGGCAGACTTAGTGTTATCCGATCTTGTGGTAGCCTGAATTCGACAGGAGCGGATCTTGAAGCCAAGCCTTCGCCAAGGGCGAACAAAGAAGGATGATCGGACCCGCTCTACGTTGGGTTCAGCCTTATAACACCAAGATCAAGCTCAGGATCGATGGAAAATCCCGCAACATATGCAGTGTCAGCCGCAGCTGAGGTCCGACATGTTTCGCGGCTTCACATGTCGACTGCTGTAAAAATCTCAAGCAAAAGCGGCAAAATTCCTTTCACAGAGTACACCGAAAGTAATGAAGCAAGGTGGAGTAAGCAAAGGATTGTATTTAGTTGGACGAGCTATCGAAAAAAAAAAAACTACGAATTGAGTCCAACGGCGATTCAAGACCTAAAATTACCGCTGTTTGTACACCTGATATCCTCTAAATGGGCAAATGCAGGAATCCAAGTCTTGGACCCCTGACGCCGTTACATATACGCAAAGCCTAGCCCCACGAGAGCCAAGAACATGCCCTGGCCTAGCTCAGCGGCGTTTTTGTCGGCGGCCCCTGTGAACGCTGCGAATCCGGTTGATGTCCCCGATGGCGACATATCGTCGTTCCGTGCGGTGCCAGTCTGGAGGTTTGTGCCCAGAGTCGTTGGGGCTGAGCCCGCAGGACCAGGTCCCGCAACTCCGCTTGCGGTTGCTGATGGTGACAAACCGCCGTTCTGCGCGGTGCCAGTCCGAATTCCTGTGCCCAGCGTGTTCGCGGCTGAGCCTGCCGGATTGTTGCCATCTTTGGTTGCTGCGCCTGTGACAGCAGGTCCCGTACCTGTCACAGCTGCACCACCTGAGGCCTTGCCACTGATAACGTCCCCCTTAGGGAGGGCTGTGCCAGACGGACCTGACACTGGAGGCGCGCCTGATACTGGTGGTGAACCTCTGTGGAAAAGTTTTAGCATCGCGCTTTGCAACGCACAGAAGAATACTTACGGTTTCTGGCTGGGTACTGCGGCGCCTGATGCCTTTGGTGCTTCGGGCGCTGCAGAAGGGTTTCCTCCAGCCTTTTGTGACGACTGTGGTGGTGGAGATCCTGCAGGAACCTGAGTGGCGTATCCGGTTACTGCAGGTACTGGCGTATCAGGGACTTTCTTAGAATCCTCATTCACTGGCTCTGCTTTGTCTTTAGGGGGAGTAGGCGGTGGAGGAGGTGCGACTGGGGGTGCGACTGGGGGTGTCGGTTTGCCGTATGTGGGGCCATCTGTTGGTGTTTGGAAGATCGTCTTGGGAGGAACTGATAAGGGACTGGGCGGCTCTACATATGGAGTGGGGTCTACGAATGGGGGGTTGTACAAATCGAAAGACTCGGTTTCCGAAGTTGATGTACTCTGGAAAGGTGGTGGCTCGACAGTAGGTAGTTGCAAAGTTGGAGTTGGTTCGTTTGCCGGAGGAACGAGAGACAATTGTGCCGTTGTAAGCTCAATAGCCTGGTCTACGATAGTCTGAGCTGTTGTAGAAAGCGGTGAAAAAAGGATCGTAACAGCTAGAAGCGTAAGATACGCTGGGTGCTGGAAGGTTTTATTGAGAATAAACATTGTAAGTTTGGTGTCAGTATCTAGCAGACTTATGAGATGATTGATTGACTGGCGAGCAGCTCAAGCATACTTATGCTTCCCACTCGATTCTTGCTACGTTTCCCCTCACGAATAACTTCGGTTGGGACTACACACTCCGCCTTAATCAAAGAATAGAACTGCAACGATGAGTTTGGTAGCGAACCATCAGGCACCGATGCGGCGTCAGCTTGTTCTCCCAGCACACAGAACATGTTAGATTGCGTTGACACCTACTGTTAAACTGACTTTGGGTTTGCATCTCTATCGTCCGGAAAAGCTTGCGAAGTCTGACCTCGCCGTCTTTAAGCTGCCAAGGCTCCGCTCGCGGGTGCGCTATTTTTGGTTAGCTTTGGAGGCGTACCGAGTTTTGCACTTCGACTGATGGCAACTGTATATCTGTTCAGGCTCAGTACTAGCCTCGATGGAGAACATCAAGCGAGTTCGCTTCAAGTGTCCAGATGCATACACTCGACAACACTGGAACCGATTCCAGAATTGTTACATAATCAGCAGAGCTGAACCATTGCAAGCCGTACGATGGTTGACTTGGTCGAAACTGGACTAGCGATTTCCTTGGCTAGTCAATTGTATGGTAGTAGAAATCGCTACTCGCAGAGAGTGCATAAGGAGCTGAAAGTCCACTTACACTTGCCTCAAGTGCTGCAAGATGAGCAACCGAACACAAACCCCTTCACCCCTCTTGGTTCAAAACTCGAGGCGCTGGCTTGGAAACGACGGTTCTTGGTCCACGTAAGTTCTGTTGAGCGCAAGCAGTGAGGGTGCTGGCGTTCGCAAACCTCCTCTGCGGCCGCTAGAGATATTGTGAACTGCTGCCAAGGACGACTCGAACGTGCAACTCAACTTGCTGACACGTCCAGATTTTACGTGCACGTTGGTACACCGCCGCAGCACTTTCATGTGTTGCCATCGTTCGACGCGCAGACTCTTTATGTGCCCACCTATGAAGACTGCTTACCGGACAGATTCAATGTGTCCGATTGTGGTGGATCAAGAGGTGTTGAAGTCTTCGCATCCAAAGCTGGCGTAGGCTTTCAAAAGAACGCATCGTCAACTTGGAACGAAATACGCACATACCAGATGAACGTGGGCTTTGAGCACGGATACGCAGGTAATGCGGTCTTTGGATACGACACGGTCGGACCTTCTACCAGTGGCACTGTTGGCGTGCCTACACTCGAAAAACTCCCGGTGGCATCGTATTCAACTGCGGATTTCTGGCAAGGTCGACTTGGACTGTCTATGTACGCGCTGAACATGAGTGACACCCACCAACCGCACTCATTTCTCAGTCGACTCAAAGAGGATGGTCACATTCCTAGTCTGTCCTTTGGTTACCAAGCCGGAGCTCCTTACCGGTTCACCAAGATATCAGGAAGCCTAGTCTTGGGCGGCTATGATCGCTCGAGGATGTCAAACGACACGCTCTTGTTGTCGTCGACAGACGGCCTCATTGCTGGTGTCCAGGGTATTGACACAAAACTAAGCAATGGTACGGCTACAAAATTACTTGACAGAGGCCTGCTCGCTTTCATAAATAGCGACGTGCCGGAGCTATGGCTTCCACCTGTCGTTTGCGATGCGTTCGCGTCCGCCTTCGGCCTCATGTACCATGAGGCATCCGATCGATATCTACAGACCGAGACCACTCGCGCGTTGCTGGCTGATGGAACATCTGCCTTGAGTCTTACGCTAGGCACCTCATTATCGGGAGGCCGAACGATCAATATCGAGATTCCTTTCCACGCATTCGACCTCCAGCTCGACTACCCGATCTTTGCCGCTCCAACAAACTACTTTCCCCTCAGAAGAGCGGAAAACGACAGCCAGATCACATTAGGTCGAACCTTTTTGCAGGAGGTATACATAAGTGCAGATTGGGAAAGAGATGTTTTCAACGTCAGTCAGGCGGTATTTAGCGCGACTATGCCCAAACCGGATCTTGTGACCATTCCACCAAGCAGGGATGAGGAGAGCCTGATTGTGACGTCCGGAGGTTCGACTAAATTGTCTCCGGGACTAATTGGTGGTATTATTGGGGGCGTAATCGTGCTTGTTCTTCTTTTGGGCGTAGTCGGGTGGTGGTTCTGCTACCGCCAGCGCAAGGCGAAGAACTTGACCGCAGAAGTCGAGGTGCAAGAGTCACATGAGAAGTCAGACTACTCCTACTTTGCACCGGAGGTCTCTGAGAAGTCTCCTGCTGTGGCAAAGACCAATTTGGAACTTGAAGGAAGAGTAGTAGATGAACTGCCTGCAGCATATGAGCCAGGCTTCGCGCCTGATTTGAGACGCAAAGAACCGTACAGAATGGATATGGCAGAGCTTGATTGCGTCGAACCGATCTATGAGCTACCTTCTCAAGAGGCGAGTAGATAGCATTATCAAACCGCAGTTTTCTAAATGCTCGTTCTACGACTTCTTTCCATAAGCACAAAAAGTTTTGGAGATATGTACGCTTCACTCCAAAAGCTGGGTGATCAATGAAGGTATACCTATCCAGACGCTTGAATGGAACGATCCTGACTTCGAAAAGAAGCCGCTAGCATTGCTTTGATGGAGTTGCAGACACTGCATCTCGCAGCGAAATTGGCATGACGCTGTCGCTGGTCAGAGTCTGCGATTTATTCCATTTGACCGCATCGTACATCGGTAAGGCTAATGTTGAAGGAAGTATATTGGTATACTGACTGATATATAACAGGTTCAATTGTTCGTAATACCCTAGGATACATTCCGTTGAAGCCAGCTTCACCATTATACGTGTAGCCTCCGGAGGAATCAAAGCATGTGGTAATGATATCTAAGAAAGCGTTTTTGTAGTTCAGGACAAATCTCAAAGCCTTGAGAACGGCTATGTTTCCACCGGTGTACATGGTGGGGTCTGTGGTTTACGCTACTTTGCCGATTCGAGAGGCTATTAGCCTCGAATCATCTGCAAGAGAATCTGCAAGAGATCAGATCTGTTGGACGCAAATTTCTCTATGTAGAGTCGGCCCGGCGGCCCTCGGGCATCCTGCTCGGAATCCTGGATTTTCTGGACTACCTAACGTTTAACCGGTGGGTCGAATCGAAAGCATCAATAGAATACGACTAGTTTAGTTTATCAGCAAAGCTAGGGCTAGAGAAATTTAATGAGATTCGCGTGGCGACAGAATTACCAACAAAAGTATAGATGTCTTATATGACTTTTAAACTTCCAGCATGGCTTATGTTCCCACTACCTCACAGCACAACCCGCAATGTGAATCTGATTTAAGACATCAAATAGTTTGCTTTCCTATCCACTAGGATTTCCGTTGAAGACGATAAGGTTCCTAGTCGATTCCAGCGATAACGGCTGAGTTGGAGCCCTGACTAAGTCAACTTCTGTTACAGGATTATGGGCGAAACTGTGCAGCCACAATGTCACAAAAGGTTCGGAACAAGTCGTACCGTACCGGAGGCTTTAAGAACTTTGACAGCCAAAAGCTTAGTGTTTGTTGCAACACCATAGGTCTTGGAGCCTACAGTTCCCGCGCAATGAGTACCATGCCCATTGTCATCTGTGTTGGAGCCATCCCCGGCGAAGTTCGCGGCGAACATTGCACGACCCTCAAAATCAGGTTGAGTAGTGGTGATACCTGTGTCAATCACGTACATACAGGTATTGGCTCCCCCAGAGCTGTCATAAGTGTAAGAAGAACTGCCTCGGGCCTTGTTTGAGATACGCGCAAGACCCCAAGTCGAGGGAGGCTGGATTACATAGGCTTTTCTTTCGAGACTTTCGACCTTCCCAAGAGTGGCAGTAATAAATGCGTCCTGTTCCAGGTAATCAACCTGTGGTTTGTTAGCAAGCTTTGGACTAGAATTGTATATAAATCTCACACCAGGCAGACGGCGGATCCGCTCGACAATGTCGTCAGTCATATCAGCGGCGAAGCCACCGAAGCCGCCAAAGTCATACAAGTATATAGGATCTTGCTTTAGCATCTTGAGAGCGGCCTTCAAGACTGCTGAGTAATTGTTCCTCTGTATCTTGACAACATATCTTCCTGGGATAGGGGAGCCAGCGCGTGGTGGAATAACAGGTGCTGACAGAGCAAAAGCAATGGCGGACAAGAGTTACAGGATCAGGAAGAGGTTCATGTTATTGTGTGTTCGTAGGTAAGTGGCGTCGGAACTAGAGAAAAAAAAAGGGTTTCGAGTTCCATGACCAGAAAAGACGGAAGAACAAGATGCTATTAGCAGCTAGGAGGTAACGAAATGGGGCTACTTTATAGGAAGATTAATTTCCCTAAATTCCAAAGCTTTTTTTGGGAAGCCTTCATGACCTATCTTGGTAAAAGGCTAGCAACATTCCGAAACAGAAGTAACGTGATCCACCATTGACTCGACCACACCATTAACTCGCCCACCTCTGCCAAGACTCTTCTCTCTCCACCACCCATTGCGATGTCACAACAACCTAATATAATGCTGCTTTCTAAGAAGAGGTTATTCTTAGCTATTAAAGTTATAAAATGCAACGCAACTTTATCTAAATAACGCGCTGCTGTAACCTACTAGGTCCTTAAGAGACGCTTAGTAGTTAATAAACTAGAATAGCTTTAAAATATAATATATACTACAGCTAATTAAGGATTTTAAAGCCTAGAGAGAGAGCGCTTATAATGTTTATAAGAGAACTTAACACGTAAGAATTTACTTATAAGTTTAATAATATATATAATATAGATAATTAATACTTACTATATATAGAGGTATTAGACTTAGTATTAACTATATATACTAACTTAAATACTACTTATCTAAACTATAAACCTTTATTATAGTAATAATTTATTATAAGTTATAATTTAAAAAGAATATTACTAGACTAAGGCTTTCTACTTTCTAGTTATTAATAGCTATACTATATAAGTACGTTTATATATAGTAGTTACTCTTTTTACTATTCTAGAAAAGTATTTCTATCTAGTAACTACTATTTATAGCTAGTATTATAGATAGATTTATAGGTAATTATTAAAGTTATACTTTTAAGTAAAGCTTATAAGCACTATTTATATTAGTTCTTAGAGATAAGTACTAGTATAGAAAGGTCTATAAGATTTAAGGTTATTACCTAGTAAAACACTATAATAATAGAGAGTAATAATAAGTAGTATAGAGTAGACTATCTAGCTTAAGAGTTAGAGTTAAGATTCTAAAGATAAACTTAATTAACTAAGTTAAATATAATACTATAAGAGTAGTAATCCTATATACTATATACTTACTAAAAGATAATACTTATTAATAAGTAACTAGAGTTAGTCTAATAAAATATATAGTATTACTTATTAATAAGTAATAATATATAATACTTATTAATAAGTAAGTTATATATATTATACTTATTAATAAGTATATTATATAACTATATAAAGAGAGATCTTCTCTAACTCTGCCTCTAGCTTATAGATAAGAGCTATAGTTAGCTACTTAATTACTATACTACTTTATCTATATAGAATTATAATACTATCTTTCTTTTTCTTAAGGTTTATTCTTAAACTATATAACTAGAATCTAGACTTATATAAAACTAAGCTTAATATACTCTATAGGTAAGTAAGCTAATAAGTAAGTAAGCTACTTTTACTAAGCTTCTACTAAAGTACCCTTACTATACTAATATCTTAATAATAACCTATTATTAATATATCTTAAAAAGCTTAGGTATAGCTTATACTTTAAGCTCTTAAATAAAATATAAATTTCTTCTAGTAATATACTATAGCTATCTATAAGGTGCCTTAAAGTATACTAAGCTATTAATATACTAGATAACCTTTATAATATAATTCTATACCTAACTTATAAGGTTTAGATAATAATAAGAATAGAGTAATTATTAAGTATATACTTAAGCTAAATACGTAAGAATTTAGCCTCTAGCTAGTAGATATAGCTACTATAGCTAATTCTTAATACGCTAAGCGTAATCTAGGCCCTATTAGTATAAACTAGCCTAGTACGTTTATTAAGTATTAACTAGAGCTTAAAGTAAAGTTTAATTATAAGTATAACTATAAGTAAGCTTTCTATAAGAATTTAGAGGTTATATAGAGCTAGTTTAGCCTAGTAGCTAATATTAAAGCTAAGTATAGTATCTAGAATAATAATACCTATAACTTTAATAAAATAGGCTTTATAATAGGCTAAATCTTTTTAAGAGTAGTTATTATAGCTTTAGAGAGATAAAAAAGGCTAAAAACAGTCTAGTAAGGTAACTAGAAGTAGATAATAGTTATATAAAGTATTAATATAAGAGAATAGGCTATTTTACTCTTTATTATCTTTAAAGTATACTACTACCTTTCTAGCTAGTATAAAGAGAAAGACCTACTCTAGAATTAGGTTATTAAAGTTTCTAGTAATAGCTAAACTACTAATAAGCTTAGTTTTAAGTAGTTAGAGTACTTTAATATATATATAAAGAAGTATACTATTAGTACCTACTAACTACTAGTTATTAATAGCTATAAGAGCTATAACTTACTTAAATTCTAGTAATACTATAAGAATAATAAGATTATTACTATATATATACCTTCTTACTTATTATACCTTCTATAGCTACTTAATATAGGTTACTTTACCTCTTTAAAGAAATTATATAGGTACTAAGCTAAAATATATATATATAACTAGATTAATTACTTTATAAAGATTAAGTTTCTTTTATACTTTAAAGTAGCCTATAATATAGTATTTACTTCTAGTAATATCTAAGAAGAGTTCTAAGGTACTAGATTAGTTCTCTTTAACCTAGAATAGGTTATTTTAACCTTTAATATAAAGCTGCAAACTCTATTACTACTACTTCTTACTAATAGTAAGCTCTAGTAGTTATAAACCTCTAGTAATACTTTAGAATTTAGGTTATAATTAACTCTAATTTAAGAGAAGTATAAGAAGTAGTAGAGTAGCTTACTAAACTCTATTCTAAGTATGCTTAAGCACTATATAAAGAGAGAAGTAATTTTATTCTATAAGCTAGTTTTAGCCTAATAGGAAATTAGTAAGCTTTAAGTAGCTAATAAGGCTGCTATATAATAAAAACTATATAAAAGAAAGTAGGTTTAAAAGAAAAGAACTCTAATAGTTAGAGATAGGTAGTAACTAGCAGCTTTAAAGAAGTTTAGGGCGTATAGTAATAAAAAGAAGCTAAAGAAGTAGGTATGCGCTTATAAGAGTAAGGTAACCTAAAGGCGCTATAGAAAGTATAATTAAAATAGCTATAATATATAAATATATAAGATTAATATAGAAGTAGTCTCTAAATAATATTATATACTATAGTCTACTATAGTCTATAATAGAGTACTAAAGTATAGTATTTTAAGCTATAATAGGTTATATTTTAGTAGAAGCTTAGTAAAAGTAGCTTACTTACCTATTAGCTTACTTATCTATAAAGTATATTATTATCTTAAAGCTCTTAATATACTAATTCTACTTCTATATACTTATTAAATTTATATATATCTATATTATACTAACTTTCTTTAGTATTAGAGGCGTAAATAATACTTTTATCTACTACTTATCTAGTAGTATTATATAGTTATTAGAATATTATAGGCTATTTATACTTATATATTCTTA
Source organism: Sclerotiophoma versabilis (assembly GCA_012274445.1). Classification (NCBI taxonomy): domain Eukaryota; kingdom Fungi; phylum Ascomycota; class Dothideomycetes; order Pleosporales; family Didymellaceae; genus Sclerotiophoma; species Sclerotiophoma versabilis. The sequence continues at coordinate 1,475,365 of JAAROD010000054.1, forward strand.
GTTCTTATTTATATACTTATCTTATCTATTCTAATAGTTATTCTATTAGATTCTGCAGGTATTTCTACTATTTATCTAACTCTTAGTATAGTATAGGTGCTTAGCTTTAGATATTCTATATATTCTTATTAAATAGTATAATATAGTTATTATTAGATCTAGTCTTAGAGTCTTCTATAAGATATTCTATATTATTAGTAAGAACTTTCTATTTATTACTAGTATCTATATTCTTATAAGTAAGTATATTAAGTTATTAAATTACTTTATTCTTTAATTAATAATCCTTAGTATAGTAGCCTTACTTACTATACCTATAATAAGTTATACTAGACTTATTCTTCTTATTACTACTCTTATATTCCTAGTTCTATTATAGTTCTAGTTCTTTATTAATATTAGATAGGTCTATAGCTTTAGAGCTATAGTATCTACTACTAGTATTACTATATACGCATTAACTAGTATTTAGTTAATAGTAGTTACCTCTATAATTCTCTTAATTAAGGTTATTATACTATAGGTTATATAGAGATAGGTAAGTAATATAAGCTAGTATATATATATATAAGTTCTTCTATAATTTCTATTATAGTTTATATAGTCTAATATTAATATTAATTACTATATTAACTAGAGAGTTAAAGTCATTAGTAGATATTATAGTCTATATTAATTTCTTTTTAACTTATAGTTTTAATCTTTATGTAAACATTATTATTGGTATAGTATTATCCTAGCTAGTATATATAGCTAGCTGCTAGAACTTAGTAGTATAGTTAGTAGCTAATATAGTTTACTTAATATATTAGATATTATAATATATAATAGTTAGTTTATTATATACTCTAAATACTTAGTATATCTATTCTTTAAAGAGGTTAAAATCTTTAATTTATATATTAATATTAGTAAACGTTTCTTTTCTATAGTAATACTAGATAAAGAGTTTAATCTATATAAATACTTAATTCTTTATAAATATAGAAATAAGTATTATATATTTTTTCTTAGAGATATATTCTTTCTAGAATATAAAAAAGAAGTTAAACTTAATAAGCTAGTTGTTTAGTTTTTTATAAGTACTATTAAAGGTCTTTAGCTTAGCTACTAGGTATATACTTATAAATATAGAGGCTATTATACCTCTATTTAATTCTTTATCTATATTAAGATTATTATTAATATAGTTATATAATAAGTTAAAGTTACTAGAAGTAGTATAGGATTCTAAAGTAGTACTTATCTTTAAAGGTGTTTAAAGTATTAAAGTTATACTTTTAAGTAAAGCTTATAAGTACTATTTATATTAGTTCTTAGAAATAAGCACTAGTATAGAATAGTCTATAAGACTTAAAGTTATTACCTAGTAAAATACTATAATAATAGAAAGTAATAATAAGTAGTATAGAGTAGACTATCTAGCTTAAGAGTTAGAGTTAAGATTCTAAAGATAAACTTAATTAATTAAGTTAAATATAAACTATTAGAGTTATATTTCTACTAACTATTTACTAAGAAGAATATAATATACTTAGTAGTATAGACTATACTAATTATACTAATTACTAATTATACTAATTACTAATTATACTAATTACTAATTATACTAATTATATTATATAATTACTTCTAGTAGTAGCTAAGTACTAACTACTAATACTAGTAGTTACTTACTTATAATATCTTCTTCTATATAGGTTAACTATACTACACCTAAAGTAGTAATTCTTAATATTTAATACTATATTTCTTAGAATTATAATAATATACTCTACTATTATAGTATTTTCTTTATTAAGCTCTATATTCTTCTTTTTTTCTTCTACCTATAGCTTCTCTATATCTTATATATAATTTAAATAGGTAAAGTCTAAATATATAGAGCTTAGCTCTTACTATACTAGATATTTATCTTCTAGCTACTAGTTATAGTTACTTAGGTTATAGCTAGGTATATAAATACTAGAGCTAATATACAGTTCTATATTTATAGGTGTTAGGCATAGTATATCTCTAGAGAGAAGAGGCTTATAGGTAAGAATCTAAGAAGAGCTCTAAGGCTACTATCTTTGCAGTTTATATTATTTATTCTATTCTTTTCTAGCTGCTTTACTTTTAGCTAGAGTAGTATACTTTTATAGTCTTTCTAGAGGTATAGTAATAATAGTATAATATATATTAGAGTTAAAAGGTTAGTATAAGTAGGTAGTAGCTTAGAGGTTACTAAAATTCTTAATTAAGTTAGTAGAGTTACTAAAAACCCTAATTAGGAACGTATAGCTAGAATACTAAGAACCTGTATATATGCTGTAGAAAAGAGTAGAAAAAAGGTGCTGTATATTAGCTATGCCTACACACAGTGCACTAAGCAGCTTATCTACCTTTTGCAGGTGTGTTAGTAGTACAGAAGGTGTTAGTGCTAGAGGGTTACTAAAATTACCTTTTTAGTTAGCGCAATGCAACACTACAGGTCCCCTAACTTCAAACAGCAATAGCGCAACAACCACAGCACGCAGGGCCTAGTAAGTAGGCGCGTTGGAATCCAAGCGCTCTGCTCTACATTTTTGCCTTCTAATATTAATAACCTTTTTTCTAACCCTAGCCTACTTTTGCCCCTTCATGTTTGCTGGACCAAGATGGAAGCCAGATTCCTACCCAAAGACTCGCAGATCAAGGAAAAGATTAAAAAACATAAAGACACGAACTTGACCTACCAGGCATATATAAAGTTTGCCGATGAAGATCTGCGCTGGGGCCCAGATTTCGACCTACAAATCAAGGATGATAGCGCACGTTACGCTGAGGAAACTCAGAAGGTCGCAATTAGGATGATTGAGCGTCTGCTTGTAAGTCTATCTGCCCGCTTCTCTTCTAAGTTCTTGTCTAATATCGCTCCCCATAGGCTTATGAGGGAGCCTTAGAGGCTGCCTTTCCAAACCACATCAGGCTTTCCATCCACCGATCGACAGGAGAAACCAAGATCCCAATACCCTTGATACCGCAGCCTAAGGGCTTTGGGCTTCAGCCATGGCACTGCTGTGTTGTGGTCACAGCTCAAGGACAGTACCTGACTAGTCATTCAAAGGACTGCAGATACAACGAGAGCTACGAGGTCGTAGAAAAGGACGGCAGACCTTTTCTAATACGCGAGAGACATGATGACTTCAACTGGCCAGACCATGTCAGACTACATCACACATACGAGGGGAGAGTGATTTTAGAAAACATCTCACCACAAGATACAGAACTAACTGCAGATTGTAAGATTAGACTCGCTAACCTAGCGTTAAGGTTTGGAAGTGTCGAAGTCCGGGGGTTTCAGTTTCGGTAGGATATTCTGATCTTGTGGGGGTGGGCTATGAGATGCGGTGCGCCTCCATCAATCGAGCATTCAATGGTTAGCAAACCACAGTCGCGATTTTGTTAGCGGAAAGCATGAGCAGCTTACAATAAGGCCCACAATTTCAATCACATGATCAGGTTTTCAGAAGCCTTACTATACTGGTATCCAGGGACGACATTGGAGACAGGTCTAGCAAATCAGTTTCGGGATTGGCATATAGCAGCACACCCTCCATACTCTCCACGGTCTTGTTTTACTGCTGAAAGGTCTGAGAGGAATTGGGTTTACGACGCTGCTTAGTCGTATGGAGTCTCATTCTTGCAGGGTAAAGTTGTAGAAATTTCAAATACTTTGCTCTTAATACACGTGAATGAGATTTAATGAAGACGTATATGGAATGCAACATATGTTGACGCATAATGAGGTTACAAAATGGATAGCGAAAGGGAGCTGCCAAGCTGGATAGAATGTCAAGGATTATTCACTCTCACTTACCTTGCAGATGCGTTCTCATTGGCATTCATCCATTTAGATTGTTCCATTTCACATGTTACGCCTCTAACGTGACAATCTTCGACATTGTTGCAATCTTCTCGTCGCATTTCTATCGAGGGCAACACAACTTTGGACCAATGCGTACAGCAATCGGCCCGCCCCCAAATTCCAAAATTTAACCCTTACAGCTTTATTGCAATAGGGACATTTGTATTTAGCTACTGTTCCTCTATGAGTGTATAAAACCCAGCTCTAACCCAAGGTTTATTCGCCATGGCCGTCTCTCTGTCACTCGTTGCATGCGGAGAGACCAGGCGTTGTCTAGCTTTCAACCATCTCTGTCACCCTTGTGGTGCATGGCGGTGTACTAACAATCTCTCATTTGTTCTCTTTCTTTCTTCTTCATGTTTCCAATTTGCAGAACACAGCTTTGAACACATGAGACAGTCTAACCTACTGCCTCTGGCAGCTGCTGACTGTAATAAAGGCTCCAACAGACACCGGTGTAAACCCGAATCCTGCGAAGTACAACAACATAGGATGTCTTCCTAACAACGTCGTTACCACATCAGGCTTCCAATATGCCAAGTATAATGACGATAATATGTCTGACCAAGTCTGCTCCACAGCTTGTACTGGATACGCCTACTTCGCAATCGCATACGGTCGTGACTGCTTGTGCAGCAACACCAAGCCCAGCGTCGCAAACAGCAACCAGGCCTCTTGCACATACACGAACGCCGGTGCTCAAACCGAGATCGGAGGATCGAACATCGCTATGAGCGTTTTCAGCAACGCCCCAGCCTCGAACATTCCAACAGGCCCAGGAGGCAGCACAACTCCACCGAGCGGTGGCAAATACCTTGGCTGCTTCGCTACTCCTAACAGCGCTGGCCTGCCTTCGTTCCAGTCAGATGTCGCTCCCGTTGTCTCGAACCTGACAACCCAGGAAACCTGTCAGGACAGTTGCGCAGCGTACAAATACTTCGGTATCCAAAACGGAAACACTTGTTTCTGTGACAACAGCTTCTCATACGGAGATTTTGGCAACCTGACCAACCCTAACGCCTACCTCCTTGGTGATGCGCGTTGTAACGTCAGGGCTGCTGGTAACCCCGCAGAAGCTGGAGGTGCTGTGGACGCGCTTAGCGCGTTTCAGAACCCTAACTACGTGGTACGTCCCATTTCCTTACTCTGTACTCAAAGCTGTGCTCTGCAATTGTGAAAATATGAAACTCGGGTGAGTATAGTTGCTAAGGCTGCGCCTCGGCCCAGACCGTACTAGCAATACAAGGTAGGTATGTTGCTAGTCTGCGCTTCGGCCCAGAAGCTATTAGCAAGTAAGAGCTGGATAGGCAGTCACGGTTTTGGGCATAAAAATTTGATTGCTACCTCGATGAAACACGACCCGACGTCAAAACGTCTGAATCTGCTACTCAGTTCTGCCAATATCGGCTCGAGTCATGGCGACTTGAAAGTAAGTGCTTAACCCCCTTTCGTACGAACTACTAAATACAAGTCAGGAAGATTCAATTCCTGGTTACCGCCCTACGATGTTCATGTTTGCTTCAGTAACTCATCTAGTGAGCTCCCCTTTCCTTTGTACATTTTATACGTTCAGAGCTCACAATGCCACAAGACCTACCCTACTATACTATCCCGCCTCTCGACATACCATACAGGCGGCCCTCTCTTTCTCCTGGTAGGCACTCATTGCATCCAAGACCTGGACGACTGTAGCTCATCTAATTACAACAGAACACACACTTATACCTGCACCATAATGCAACATCCACCATATTGACTTGGACCGCATCACTCTATCGATGCGACCAACGGTCCAGCCCACAGATTTTTACCCATGGCAATCGATCTCCTACATATCTCATTTTCTATTCGGTTTGGTATCTGGCATGGTAGAAATCATCCCCTTCCCCTCCCTCTTACACGACTCACGTATTGCCTAGAATGCTATTTTATCGTTTATAAGGCTTCGAGTTTTTACGCCGCATAGCTTGTTCAGAGAGGGAACAAATGTACGGAAGTTGGTAGTTCGTAAGGTTGGCACACATAACGCAATAAAACGTTTGACACCTATCTCACACTCCGTCATGTTGTTCTCGCCCAAGCTACATAGATGCCATACCAAACGCCCTCACATGTTCAGTTGTTGCAAAGGGAAACCACACACGTCCATTTCTGTACTCGAAACGGCTCACTCGCCGATATGTTTCCCGCCTTATTAACCCGCACGAGACCCCCAGACGAGGCTTACCTGCTGAACATTGTTCTACACAAATAAGTAGCTACGTTCTATGAGCTTTGCATCAATTCGTTGAGCAAAGAGCTTTAGTACTGTGTCTGTCACTTATAGCTGGCTATTAAGCAGCTCGTGCAGAGCAGCAAAGCCGTACCTATTAAAATAAGAGCATAGACCTATACATTGAAGTTCAATCCTATGAGACCTTGCAACAAAGCGGAGACATTAATCATTAGAGGTTTAATCCTTCAAACTAGTCTGGTGTATTTTCAAATTTTTGCTAATGTTGTTCTAGTCTAGAAACAAAGACTTTCCTTGAATGGGAAAAACTAGAGCGTTTGAGTGATATGTGTTAATATAACTCTTAAACTGCCTTTTAAGTTCAGAACAACGTTGTGGAATTAGTACTAAACTTAGTAGTAGCGCCAGCATAGGAAAAGAGTTCTTTGGCTTCCTGATCGTCTTCTTAATTGGACTTATGATAGTAGAGTTATAATGCGTTGAAGTTTTGACCGAATTTGGTGCTGGCCATTCTTGACTCAATGCAATCGTTCAGTGCACGGACACGGTTACACCGAATCTGGACATGCATCCACGCATTCCGACCGGAGAGGCGCTCCGTAGCATTCCCACATTTTGAACGGAGGGATGCTCCGACCGGAGAGATGCTCCGCCGCATCCAAGTAGACATCAACAGCATAGTCGATCTGAATGGGTGACAAGTACTACATGTGGTGGCTTCCTTGCTTGCACTTTATCACTGTCATTCTATAAACACTATTGTGTTTGCGCCCCCCTTCTGATGTTCGCCACCTTCTACAAAATTTGCTATCCCCTCATCTCACCACATCGTCTAACTCGTTTCAAAACTACAATCATTACAGGTCAACTAATCGGGTAAAGTTATCAGGTCAAGTATAGAAAAAAAAATAGAGTTCTTTTTGCTTTCTTCTTGTTCTTGAGCAGGAGCGCCTACTCGCCATGGGACGAATGCTTCGCGCTGTTGTTACAGGTATCGCTCTTTCACTGGTACCTGGGCTTCTTCAGCCTGTGGTTGCCATACCGAATACCTACGGATATCTGGGTTGTTACCAGTACGTTCAACTATATGACCTCCTATCTGGAGTTTGTGTCTCACATTGTTAGGGGTATCTTTCCATCCATCAATGGTATCATAATCACATCGCTTGGTGGATTTACGCCTTCAGCTTGTATCGAAGCTTGTAATTTCCAACCCAATTTCGCCCACAGCGCTTTTGCTGCCGTTTCAGGGACTACTTGCCGTAAGTGTTTGATTACGTACCTGCACTTAGGTTCTTAGGCACAGACCTACTTAGATTAAAAGTCTGACAAAAACTAGATTGCGCAACAAGGATTAACAATGCAACCAGCGGTGGCGTTGCATTGACACAGGTCAATAACATCCTGTGTCCGATCCCTTGCGCCCTATCACCTTTCGAAGCATGTGGTGGTGGTATAAACACCTTCTCAGTGTACGGCAGAATAGCAAGAGATGTGCGTCAACCTTTTCTCATAAGTATGTTCAAGCTGTGTTCTGCAAATTCTTTCAACTGTTCGTTATCTCCTTCGTTGTGAAAAGTGTCTAGAGATCTCCTCACAAAGAAGGAAATGCTTTTTACAATCTCCCTATATATTCTATATAATAGAAAACTTCTAACGTAAAGCACTACCGAGACGGCCACACCACCGAGCCGGCCACTCTAAAACACAGCAAAATCTCAACTTTCTACACCTTACTATCTTAACAACCACCTAATAAAATTCTATAAAATTTTAAAAACTATACTTTATCTATATAAATACTCTATACTTAAATTTACAAAGCTGTAGCTATACTGTAGTATAAGATACTTAAGAAAGTATAGACATTTTATATTTTCTCTTAATAACTTTCTTAATATAAAATACTATATTCTATAAGTCTAAAAATAGAGTAATTATATAGATATAGTATAGTATTTAAATTTTTATAGAATTCTATTAGGTAGTTATTAAGATAGTAAGGTGTAGAAAGTTAAGATTTTACTATATTTTAGAGTAGCTAGATTAGTAGTATAGCTGTTTTAGTAGTGCTTTATATTAATAGATATACTAATATATACTATTTATAATATCTATATAGGTATTTACTTAGCTATATTAGTAGTCTAAATTCTAGTACCTACTACTAATAAGCCTATATAGTAATATAATTTCTAAGTAACTTTATTCTTTTATAATATAACTAGTAATTAAGTTAGATATTAAGTAAAGTTCTCTACCCAAACTTATAAATAACTTAAAACTATAAATAGATATAATAATATATAATAGCTTAAATTAATTATTTACTTCTATTATATCTTTCTTATATATATACTTATTATACTCTACTTTACTATACTTCTTATAGTATTAAATACTCTTACTATCTATACCTACCTATACTCTTTCTTTATACCTTTTATCTTTAACTACTATTTCTATTTCTATTTAAGCTATTAAAACCTCTGCCTCTACCTAAGATAGAGTCTCTCTCTTCTAAATTTACTTTTTTTTATACTTTTTATATTAAGAAGTAGTAGTATTAGCTACCTTAAGCTTAGCTACTCTAGCTTTAAGTAGTATATAAGACTATACCTTTAATGTTAACTTTTCTTTTACTTATAATACTATCTTAAGATTTAAATTAGGTAATAAACTCTTATTATCTCTTATTCTCTTTATAATTAGTATTTTTTAAGCTTTTATCTTCTTAGTATTTCTTAGTATTTTAGGTTACTAAGAAGTAAGTTCTAATACTAGTAGTATTAGTATATAAGGCTTTACTTTAAGCTTTACTAGTACTACTTCTAGATTATCTAGAACTAAGCTAGTTACTTTAAAGCTTAATCTAATATTATTAATTAAAAAGATATACTTATAGACCTACTAGAAGGTAGTAAGAAAGGCTTTCTTATTAATATTATTAAAAAGTAGTCTACTAAGGTATTATAATCTTAGAGAATAGTATATAGAAATAGTAACTTATTACTAATAGTAGGCTCTAGATTAGTAGAATACTAAGCCTTAGGTTATATAATATCTTATATACTCTATATAGGCTCTAGGCTAAGAGTATAAAATATAATAATAAAATATTATATAATATTCTATAGTTTCTATAGTATTCTATAAATACTATAAGGCCTTCTATAAAACTTAGTAGAAAACTATACTATACTATAAAGTATTTTAAGTATATAGTATATAGAAATACTACTTTTATAGTATTATATTTAACTTAGTTAATTAAGTTTATCTTTAGAATTTTAACTTAACTCTTAAACTAAATACCCTACTTTATACTACTTATTATTACCTTCTATTATTATAGTATTCTACTAGGTAATAACCTAACTCTTATAAACTCTTCTATACTAGTACTCTTCTCTAAGAATTAATATAAATAGTACTTATAAGCTTTACTTTAAAGTATTACTTTAATATAGGCCTCTACTACTTAAATAGATATTTATATATAAATTTAACTAAAATAGCTACTTTATAAAGTAAAAGGCTAGAATTTATAGATATAGAAACCTATATGCTAGAGATTTAATTAATTTAATCTATACTATAATACTTACTATATAGTTATTTTATACTATAGTAGTAATAGCTATATAGTTTAATTTAAAGCTCTACTAATATAATATAGTAGGTGTATTTTTTAATATAAGTTACTAAAACTAATTTTAAGTACTTTATAAGCTGCTTAATAGGTTTAAGAAATTTAATTAAGTAGTTAGTTACTATAAGCTCTATATAAACTATATAATCTACTAGTTCTATAGTATAAAAGATTATTTAGTATACCTTTAGTGCTTAGTTTAAAGGTATTAAAAGAAAAGCTATACTTCTTCTTTAATAATAAGTAATAAATAGTCTTACTCTTCTATATAGATTATATTCTTCTTACCTATTACTATAATAATTAAGTAATAATAGAAAGGCTTAAAAGCTTCTTAATAAGTAAGTATTAGATAGAGAATTATAAAGTAGCTAAATAGTTCTTAGAAGTTTAAATTATCTAGAATTAAGCTACTTATACTATAATACTTACGTATAACTTCTATATTAAGAAGCTTACTTCTAGGTTTAAGGTTTTAGATAAGAAGTTACTACTAAGTATTATAATAGGCTAAGCTCTAAGTATATAAGACTATATACTAAACCTATATATATAATTATAAAGGTATAGCTTAGTACCTTACTATATCTTATATAAGAAGAGATAATTTTATTTTTCTTTTTTATCTTTCTACTTCTATAGTATAAAATAAATATATACTTATTAAAAGGCTACTTTAACTCTTAATATAAGTAGAAAGATTAAAACTAACTAAACTTTCTAAATATATAATAATAAAAGAAGATAACCTTTATAATTAATAGCTATCTAGTAGCTAGCTAATCTATAAATAGTAGATATAATTATAGTATTTATATAAGTAATAGTAAGACCTATTATATAGCTTATTAGTAGATAATCTAATAATAATAATATAATTCTTAAAAGCTAACCTAGATAAACTAGTAAGTAAGTAAGAGAAATAACTATATAAGTAGCTATAATTTTAAATAAATAAACTTAGAAAAATACTAAGTAATAATACTTATTTAGGAACTTTAGAAAGAAGTAGATAAAACTTTTTCTCTAGTTCTACCTCTTTAAGTAACTACTAAAATTATACTATCTAATAGGCTAAAAAGCCTAGACTTTCTAATATTAAAGTATTTAATAAAGAATTATATAAATAATATCTTTAATAGAAGATAAAGGTAAAGGCTAAGCTATATAGAAACTAGCTAGTATACTCTACTAAGAAGAACTAAGTTAACTATATAATTACTTATATAACTAGTTAAGTATTTAATACTCTATCTTTAATAATAATAGGCTTTATAAATAGTACTACTCTGCTAATACTTAAGAAGGCCTAGGTATACCTTAATAGGTTCTTTAAGAACTCTACTACCTAGAAGAAAGCTCTAGAGTACTTATATATAATAAAATAAGGTAAGAATAATTTTAATCTATATATTTAGAAGTTTAACCTTAAGCTATAAGAAGTAGCCTTAGACAGAGTAAGCTATACTTAGAAGATTAAATATCTTAAGAATAGTTTAAATAGTAAGCTATTAAGAGCCTAAGCTAGATATTAACTACTTAGACTTAAGATATATAAATAGTTTATATAGCGCACTAGAATAACCTAGAAGAACCTTAAGGCTGTAGATAGAATTATAGGTAACAGCTACTCTACCTAAATATATAATAACTCTAGTTCTTAGAAAAATCTATATAGAAATAGTAATAAAATAGACTAGTAGCTTATAGTAGGCACTTACTAGCCTTATATAAGAAAGAGAGAATACTAAGAAATAAATAAAAAAATCTATAAAAGAAAGGCTATAGAAGCCTATTTTAAGTATATTAATAAAGGTGTTATAGTATATAATTATAAGAGAAATACTCTATCTAAATTATCTACTTATATAAGTAAATAAAAGCTAACCTTAAGAACCTCTAAAGTAGTAGCTATATAACTAGCTAAAGAGACCTTATTATTCAAAGATAAGAAAAAAGAACAGCTCTAGCTAAAGGTTATATACTAGAGCTTTTTTAATAAGTTTCTAAGCCTATATAGTTAATATATTTACTACTTTATTAACTAGCTATAACTAAACTAATATTAATTTATATAGTTATTAACTCTACTATACTACCTACTACTATAGTTAATAATAGTTATTATACTTATTACCTAGTAAATAAATAGTCTATATAGAAGATAAACTTACTATATATTCTAATTATACTAATAAGTATAAAAGAAGTTAATAGTTAAAAAAGTACTATTAATACTATTACTAAGTTTACTTTTAATATTAGAAGTATATAGTAATACTATATTATAGTATATATTACCTCTTGAATATATAACTATAATATAATTCTTAAAAAGATATAGCTAAAAGATATTAGTAGTATAATTAGTACTAAAGATAAACTTATATTTATAAAATAGTATAATATTACTATATAAAGTACTAAGGTACTTACTCTACTAAACTACTACCTAGTAGTAGTAGAAGTTTTCTAATACTATATATAAGAGAGCTATAAAGAGAACTTAGAAATTTAAGTCTTTATAGCTAGCTTAAAGAATATCTAGAAGGCTTTAAAACTATAAACCTAGATAACTATATATAAGGTTAAAGTAGTACTACCTATATATTTTTAGTTATATATTAAGTTATTTATTCTAGAAAAAGGTAATAAACTACTCTTCTACTATAGGTTAATAGTAGATTATATAATTTAGCTAAATAAAGTAGATAGTAAGACTTTAAAAGTTCTATATAGTTCTTTCTATACTATATCTTAAGATAAGCTCTTAGTCTTATACTATATATTACTAAATTTATTAAAAAAGAATTTATTAGGGCTAGTAAATTTCTTACTATATTACTTATACTATTTATATAAAAGCTAAAAAGTAGATTATAGTTCTATATAGACTATAAAGTACTAAATACTCTAACTAAATAGAATTAGTATTTTTTTTTTTAATTAAGAAAACTCTAAATATAATTAGATAAGCTACCTAGTATACTAAACTAGATATTATAGCTACTTTTTATAAGATTAGAATAGTAAAAGAGTAAAAGTAAATAACTACTTTCTATATATATTTTAGATTATATTAATAGCTAGTAATACTTTTTAAATTAGCTAATACTTCTAGTACCTTTTAAAGGTATATTAACTAGGCTCTAAGAGAGTTTCTAGATAATTTTACCTTAGTATACTTAAATAATATATTAATTTTTACTAAGAGTTCTCTATAGAAGTACTATAAGTATATATAATAAGTAATTAAATATTTATAAGAAGCTACGCTAAACTTAAAACTTAGTAAATATAAATTTAATATATAGTATATAAAGTACCTAGAATATATTCTAAAAATAGAAAAGAGTATATTAATAGATTCTAAAAAAGTATAAGCTATTTAGAAATAGTAAGTACTTACTATAGTTAAAAGTATATAAAAGTTTCTTAGGTTTATAAACTTCTATTAGAAGTTTATTAAAGACTTTACTATACTATTAGAACTACTTATATAGCTTACTAAGAAGTATCTCTCTTTTAAATAGATAGTAAAATAAAATTAAGCTTTCTAGGCTCTAAAAGAAGCCTTTCTATTAAATAAGATTCTTACTACTATTAACTCTAAGTAGAAAGCTATAGTAGAATATAATTCTTTTAGCTTAACTATAGAAGCTATTCTTTTATAAAAAAACATATCTAGTAATCTTTATATAGTAGTATACCTTTTTTAAAAGTTTCTACTTTATAAAGTTAACTACTCTATCTATAATAAAGAGCTTTTTATAGTAATATTCTACTTATAGAAATAGAATACTAAATTATAAAGTATATAGAAATTTAAAGTTATTACTAAATATAAAAACCTAGAGTACTTTATAAAGAAATAGAAGCTTACTAAAAAATATATATAATAGGCTTAAATTATATTATAGTTTAGTAATATAAAAATATAATACTAACTTAGTAAGAATAATATATAAGTAGATACCTTCTTAAGAAGAGATTAAGATATACTTAAAGAAGAGAATAATAAAAACCTTACTAGTAAAGAGTTTATAATACTAATTCTATTTAATTAATAAAACCTAATATATACTATACCTATATAGATACTAATACTTATACTAGAAGGCTCTATTCTACTAAATTACCTACCTTAACTACTATTCTTAGATAATTTAATAACTAAGTACTAGAACTAAGTAGTAGAATAAAATAAGACTTACTAAGCTATATAATAGGCTATATAAAGTAGTATAAGGTCTTTTAATATAATTATAAATAGACTTATAGTCTTTCTAGGTAACTATATAGTAATAGGTAATAATAAGCTTTAATAGAAAAACTAAATATAAGTACTAAATAGTAAGCTAATTTATATAGAAATTATATAGTAAGTATACTTTACTATTTAAATAGAAAACTTTAAAAGAGAAGAAATATACTATATAATTATAAGAAGATAGTACTAGCTAGAAATAAGTAAAAATAGCTACTATTTTATATAGAATTATAATATCTACTAATAAAGTAACTCTTAAAGAAATAGAAAATATAGCTATCTATAACTATTACTAGTACTAAGCTATATATAGTAAGACCTTACTATTAACTTTATTATAGGTTTTCTACTCTTATTAGGCTGTATAAACCTTATAGTTATAAAAAACTAACTAAGTAAGAGTATAATCTTAGTTCTTTTAAAAAAGATTAAAGTAGATAATATTACCTAAATATTTATATAAGAAGTATACTAGTTATATAGACTTTTAAGATTTATTATATTAAATAAAAGTACTTAGTTTATTAGTAAACTCTAGAAAAGAGTATATAAACTTCTAGGTATATAATAGAACTTTTCTACTATATTCTACTTATAAATAAATAAATAAACTTACTAAGAAAGCTAATAGTAATAATAAAGTAGTAGTATATATATATATAAGCTAAGTATAAGATAACTAGGCTATACTTACTCTTATACTAGAACTAATACTTAATACCTATATAAGCTTAATAACTAGAGTTTTACTCTTCTTTCTTTAATATAGGTTTAAGAATATACTATTCTTTCTAGACCTACTAAATAGTCTAGCTAAAAGTAATCTAATGGATTATATAATAAATTTAAAGATATAGGCTAAAATAATTATATAGACCTTATACTAAGTAGTAAATTAAGTAATCTTAGTAATAATATACTTTAAATAATAGTAAAAAGCTTAGGCTAACTATATAAGATAACTAGTACCTAAATACTAAGTTAGAAACTAGGTTTAGCTAAACCTAAAGAATATCTAGACTAATAAACCTAGTAAAAAGCTAAACTAGAAAAATAGAAAGTTCTAAGTAGCCTATATATAAGACCTCTACTAGGTTAAACTTAATATTCTATAGTAGACTAAGTTCTATTATATTAATTTACTATAGCCTACTATAACTAACCTACTACTCTTATAATACTATAATTAAGTACTAGAAGTAGTTATTATATAAAAAAAAAAAGAAAAATATCTAGAATATACTATTAAAGGTATTATTAATAAATTATAATTAGGCTTAAAGAACTATACTTAGGTAATTAATAGTATTTAATTAGTACCTATCTAAGATTAGATAAAAGCTATCTATTATATATATAGAAAATCTACATAGGTTATATAACCTATCTAAAGTAAGCTTCTACTTACTATTAGAGTTACTTACTACTATTATACTAATATAATAAGCTTTTAGTTAGCTCTAGAGTAGCTTATAGCTAATTCTTTAAGCTAATTAATTTCTATATAACTAACTAAGTAGCTTAATTATATAATATACTTTCTAGTTATTCTCTAATTTAATAAGAAAGTAGCTAAATTATAGTTAAGTTACTTATTTAGTAGTTTTCTAGTAGTATAGGTTTAAAGTATAGAGTTAAACAGAAGTTTAAGTACCTAAGTTACCTCTTAGTTAATCTTTTTAAATATTTCTAGTTCTTTAATTCTATTTTATATTCTCTTATATCTTAGTACTATAGTACTATAGCTAAAAGAGCTTTTTATAGTCTAGTAAGTAGCTTATTTATAGGCTCTTTACTTAATCTAAGCTACTTAATTATATATAAGTTACTTCTAGGCTTAGTTAGTAGTACTTCTTTTAGTAGTAGAGGTAAATAAGTATTTAAATAGTTAGTTTTAAGCTTATTTCTAGCGTAGTAAGAGTTATAGTAAATAATTTAGATAGCTAACTAGGTAGTAGCTAGAGGCTAGTATTTATAGTAAAGGTTACGCACTATAGGCTTAATCTTTACTAGCTCTATTAGCTATATAAGTAGATATATTTCTTTATTTTAATAATTTCTAAGTCTATATCTAAAATAGCTGTAAGTATACTTAAATTATATTTTAAGTAACTTATTAGTACTTTATTTACTTATTTATTAGTCTTTTAGTATAATTAGTCTAATTAGAAGTTCTTTTTATATCTTATAGTAGTTAGATAGTTTCTAAATAAGCTTTTCTTTATCTTTTCTATAGCTTATTTTAAACTTTTAGCTAACCTTTATATAAAAATAATTAAAAGCCTAGTATAAAGTATATACTACTACTACTATTACTACCTACCTTACTTTTATTTATACTACTACTACTACCTATAAGCTACTTACTTACTTAGCTAGCTTAGCTTTAGCTAACTAAGCTTCTTTTACTAGCCCTAGAAGCTCTATTAAGGTCTCTAACTCTATCTCTACTACTATAACTACTACTAGTACTAGTACTAGTAGTAGTAATAATAATAATAATAATAATACTACTACTTCTTTTCTCTACTAAAAGAGTACTTTCTATACTACCTCTTATAGAAGTTATATAGCTATACTACTAATAAGTAGTATAGCTACTCTTTACTATAACTAGCTAGGCAGCTAATAGGCTAAGAGGTATTTTTACTATACTACTAGGCACTTATACTATAAGCTATAGGTATTCTCTAAAATAAGCTTATAAATAGCAGTCTAATAGCTTAATTTTAGTTTTACTCTTCTTAAGCCTATTAGAGTTAAGCTATATAATAAGCTTAGGCTTAATAGTAGAGTTACTACTAGTATAAGTAACTTTTTTCTACTTATAATTTATTTTTAGTAGCTAATAAGCTTATAGTATATAACTAAGCTATATATTTCCTACTAAGTAATAAAGAGGCTTCTTAATAATAGTAAGATTAATATATAAAAGCCTTAGATTCTCTAGTAGAGGTAGTTTAAAGGTTAAGCTTATTAGCTACTAGTAGTATATTCTAATAAGCTGCCTCTAGTAGTTTAGTAAGCTTAGCCTAAGTTTTTTCTTTAAAGAGAAGAGTATTCTCTTTAGTTAGTTAAGAAATTAATCTTTTATTTCTTTATTAATAAGCTTTTATTTATAGAACTATAACTTATATAACTTATTCTAACCTATAATAAGCTTATTATTACCTATTAAACTGCTTTTTTAGCTATAAAACATTACTATTAATTACTTTATTTTCTTATTTTAATTCTATTATCTAATTAGTATACTATTTTCTATTAGTATTTAGGTAGATATTAAATAAGTTAAGATAGTCTAAAAAGTACTTATAGGCTTACCTAGGTAGTGCTTTTAGAAGCTTATTAGCTAGTATTTTATTAGTCTTTATATAGGTAATAGTAAAGGTACTCTTAGTATACTTTTATTTTAACTATATAGTTTATAAATCTATATAGTACAGCTAGATAGTAAGTTACTTACTTTCTTTAACTACTAGCTAAATAGTCTACTAGTTATTATAAAAGATCTCTTATACTATATCTAAGTTAAGTTATAGTTTATAAAGAAATTATTTTAAAGCTATACTCTTCTTAGCTATATACTCTAAAGCTAGTAATTATACCTTAGTAGTTAAAGTAGTTAACTATAGCTTAGTAAGCTGCCTTTTATATAATTAAGCTTTTAAAAAGCTATATAATATAGCTCTGAGAAGATTATTAGGTTATACTATTATTAGTAAATAAAGTATTACTATATATAAGTAACTAGCTACCTAAATAAGCTTTATACCTTATACCTAGGTACTTAGTCTAGTATAAGTAGCTAAGAACCTAAGCTACTACTTTAAAGTAAGTAGCTTTTAGGTTAGTTAAGTAATAGAATAGTTATAATATAGTATAAGCTATATTTTACTAGATTATAATAGCTATATATAGTATAGACCTAATATACTTCTAATAGGCCTTAATTTTCTACTTTAAAGCTTTTCTATTATACCTAGAAAGCTTAGTTATTAGAAAGAGAATACTTAAAAGTAACTCCTTATCTAAGACCTTAAACTTAGAAGTAAGCTTCTTAATATAGAACTTATACGTAAGTATAATAGTATAAGTAGCTTAATTCTAGATAATCTATACTTCTAGAAACTATTTAGTAGCTCTATAATCTTCTATCTAATACTTAATTATTAATAAGCTTATAAGTTTTTCTATAGCTACTTAATTATTATAGTAATAAGTAAGTAGAATATTATCTATATAAAAAAGTAGAACTACTTATTACTTATTATTAAAGAAGAGGTATAGCTCTTTATTTAATACTTTTAAACTAAGTATTAGAAGCGTGCTAGATAGCTCTTTATACTATAGAATTAGTAAATTATATAGTTTATATAGAGCTTATAGTAACTAGACTACCTAAATAGGTTTTCTAAACCTATTAGGTAGCTTATAGAGTACTTAAGGTTAGACTTAGTAGCTTATATTAAGAAATATACTTATAATATTATACTAGTAGAGTTCTAGGTTAAACTATATAGCTATTACTACTATAGTATAAAATAAATATATAGTAAGTATTATAGTATAAGTTCACTTAATTAAATTCTTAGCCTATAGGTCTCTATATATATAAATTCTAGCTTTATACTTTAAAAAGTAGCTATTTTAGTTAAACTTATATATAAATACCTATTTAAGTAGTAAAGGTTTATTCTAGCTACTTAGTTAGTTAATTTCTTTCTATATATACTTTTTAATAAGTATTAATTTTTCTTTCTTATATACTTAGTAAAATAGAGTACCTAGTAGGTAGTATATAAGCTTCTTCTATTTATTAGAGAGTAGAAAGAGCTTATTATAGTATTTATACTACTTAATTTAGGTAATTAGTTTCTTAGCTTATAGTACTAAGGTATTAATTACTATATAAATAGTAATTAGATCTCTTTTAAGCTTTCTATACCTTTTTATATACTTAAATAAAGGTTTAAGTATCTGTAAATACTTTACTAATTAGATTAAGCTAATTATAGTATATAGGCCTGCTCTATTATTCTTTTTATTATTATTTCTAAGCTTATTATACTGCTAGTAATAGAGCTAGTAGCTTAACTAGGTAGCTAGGCTTATAAATCTTTACTAACCTATACTTCTTATACTTAGTTTACTTACTTCTATTATCTTCTAAGAAAGTATAAGAATAATTAGAAAGCTAGGTCTAATATATAAATAAATACTATTCTTATTACCTACTAGTAAGCTCTCTTCTTTAATAGTAGAGTATACTTTTTATAAGTTATAAAGTAGAGTTTCTTTATAAGAAGCTTCTAGATTTATACTAAGCTACTTAGGTTTAGGTTTAGGTATTAGATTAGGTAAAAGTAGACTTAAATCTTATTACTCTATATAAATTTCTATTAGCTTACTAGCTAAGCTAACTAATTATATAGTTTTATTCTTAGAAGCTTATTTAGTACTAGACTAGCCTTCTAGTAACTAGCTTTTTTCTAGAAGTTTACTTCTAAGCTATTTCTTAGTAAGTAAGTTAAGTAATAGATTTTTTCTTTTTATAATAAAAAGCTTAATTATATTTCTTATATTTATAATTTTACTAGTTTTATAAAGTATCTTAATTATAGTAGTTACTTCTAATACTAGAATAGCTTTTAACTTATTTTTACTATAAAAGAGCTTCTTATTAAAGGTTATATTTTATATTATAATTACCTAGTTAAGTTAGAGTAGCTATATTCTATAGATATTAGTAGCTTAGTAGCTTACTAAATACCTAATATAGCTTCTTAAAGTAATATTAAAGCCTCTTTAATTATACCTAGCTACTTATTCTTTATTTAAGAGGTAGGTATAGTAGCTATATATATATATTCTACTCTAATTAGGTCTTAGATTAGCTATAACTACTCTTACCTACTTAGGTTAGTACTAGTAGAAGTATTATATAAACTACTAGTTAAGCTACTTATTTAAACTCTAAAGCTTATTTATATATAATAGGCTTATATTATAGAGCTAGGCTACTACTATAACTACCTTATACTAAAGCTTCTTAGGTAAGTTTAAGCTACTTTTTATCTTAATAGACTTAGTAATAATTTCTTAGCTTTTTCTTTTAGCAGCTCTATTTAGCTTATATATATATAGTAGAACCTATTTAATATTAATTTCTTTTTTAAGTACTTAGTATTTATATAGAAAGAACTCTTACTATAGTAAGGTAGTAGTATTATTATTCTAGCTTATTTTATAGATATAGAGCTTATACTAAGTAGCTACCTAGCTTAAGAAATTAGTTAAAATATATAAAATCTTAATCTAAGTCTTTTTTTATAGTATATATATAAAGAGCTTTCTACTATAGTACTTCTTAATTAAAAGTATTTATAGTTTACTACTTCTACTTAAAGGTATATTAAATAGATTCTATTTAATTCTTTAAAATAGCTAAGTAGGCTTCTTATAAGGTTTATATAAAATAACCTACTTAGTATATATACTTATATATACCTTATAGTCTTTTTAGAGTATTCTACTTATATATATACTATATATACACTATATAAGTACTTAAAGAGCTTCTAGGCCTAAATAGCTAGCTTAAGTATACTATAGCTACTTTATTAAGCTTCTAGAATATAAGTTATATAAGTATTTTATTATTACTATATTTAATAAGCCTAGAAAGTAGTATAATAGTAGCTTATATTTAAAGAAAGTAAGGTTATAAGTATACTATAAGTTAGTATATATAATACTTCTATTTAGATTTTTAATATAACCTACTTAGAAAGTACTATTAAGGCCTAGATACTATACCTCTTTTTCTTATAATTAAGCTTTTAAGATTATATTAATATAGAATTCTTCTACTATAATAATATTCTAAAGAAGTAGGTTTTCTATATTTAGGCTATGCCTTTTATAAAGAGTATTCTTAAATAAATAAGCTCTTTAGCCTATAATAGAGAATACTTAGGTACTTACTTCTACTATATCTATTAAAGTAGTAAGTATAAAAGTACTAGGTATAAGCCTATCTATACTATTAACTAGGTAAGTAGTAGCTTTATTATCTAAAATTATACTTTCTAATAAAGAATAGATATTAAAATCTATAAAGTTATAAACCTCTAGCTTCTTCTCTACTTCTAAGCTTATTAAAAGTCTTATTATTATCTTTAGGTTAATAAGAGCTGCTTAGATATTACCTAAGAACTTAGCTTTAGGTACTCTACTTATAAGTTAAAGTATACTACCTACTATAATAGTATAGAGAGCTTATAAGTACTAGCTAAGTTACTTAATTAACTTCTTTAAGTTCTTAAAGTTATTAGAGTTAAGCTTCTTAAGTATATTCTAGTAGTGTAATTTCTTAAGATAGTAAGAAGGCTTAGATAAGCCTCTTACTACTATTTCTAGTACTTAGTATTTAGTTACCTTCTACTTATAGGTATTTTCTTTCTTCTTATAGAGGTATTTATAGCTATTACCTATACCTAAGTAGCTAAAGTTACCTAGAGAAGTACTTTATAGTATATCTAATTAGTTACTAAAGCTACTTTTATAATATAATAATTAAGTACTAGAAGTAGTTATTATATAAGATAAAGACTAAGAAGAATACTTAGAATACTTTATTAAATATATTATTAATAAATATATATAAAATAATTAACTATAATATTAAGTTAAGTAAATAGGTTATAAAGCTATAACTTAAAAGCTAAAAGTAAATATTATTAATACTAAAGCCTATAGAAGTTATATAGTATATATAAAAGATATATAGCTACTTATAAAAAGACTAGCTAAAAACTAAAAAAAGAACTTTACTTATACTATAAATAGTAACTATATAAAAAAACTATATATACTACTAAAAGCTTACTTAGTATTACTAAAGTATCTCTTCTTTATAGAGGCTATAATAGCCTATTTACTAAAATAACTAAAGGTACTAAAAGTACTATTAGTAGACTTAGAAGAAGTACCTATGTAAAATTAGTAAAGTATTAATAAGTACTACTATTACTTTATATATAGTTAAAGTAAGCTCTATTCTACTACCTAGTAGTTAATATATAGCTAAGAAAAGCTATAAATATCTTCTTACCTTAAATAGTAGTAGTATAGTTATTAGTATAACTAGTAAGGTTAATAGTACTATAGAAGTAAATAATAAAGGCCTTAAAGTAAAAGAAGTACTAGAAAAATAGCTAATAAGTATAAATAGTTATATAAGTAATAATAGAAAATAAATTATAATCTTTAGAACTAAAAATAGTATTATATAGAAACTAGTTATAAAAGTAAAGAAAGTAGTTAGTAATATAATAAATATTAATCTATATAGAATATTAGTAAAAGAAAAAACTATAAAAGAAAAGAGTACTATATAGAAGTAAATATAGAAACTTATTAAAGCTTATTAGTAACAGCTTTATCTATAATATACTATATAGTATAGTAATAGTTAAAGTTAGTAAAACTTTAAAAATATTAATATTAACTAGAATAATACTTCTAGTATTTATATAAGTAATAAGCTAGTAAGTAATATTAATAAAGTAGTTAAAGGTAGTAGAGTAAGTGCTGTTTATAGAGCTACTAGTAGAACCTTAAAAGTAGTTAAGACTACTACCTAGCTAGCTACTAGAACTTTATATACTATAAGTAGAAGTAGATATAATAATATATAGAAGTAGAAGATTATTAAAGAAAAAAACCTCTAGAATAATTAATAAGTTAAGTATAAAAAAAAAAAAAAAAAGCTTTTAAAGAAAGGTCTATATAGTTTATATAGAAAACTTAAATCTATATACCTCTACTAAGGCTATAAAAGTCTTAAAGTAAAGTTAATAAACTAATAGTTACTATATAGAAGAGTAATTATAAGTTAAGTTATAAGATAAAGTAATATAACTAATTAGAACTACTACTAGTTTTAGAGCTATATATAAATAGATAGTAATTAGCTAGTACTATATAAGTATAAGTAAAGAAGTATATATATAATAAGATTATAGCTCTATAGTAAAACCTAGATTACTTAATTTAGATACTATACTTTATTTTAAGAATAGTAGCCTATAGATAATAATTTTACTATTATATTACTACTCTAAGTTTTATATATAAGTAAATATATTAAAGTAAAAAAGAAAAGTATTATAATAAGCTAAGCTCTAAGTATATAAGACTATATACTAAACCTATATATATAATTATAAAGTATAGCTTAGTATTTTACTATATCTTATATTAGATAAAATAATTTCTTTTTTCTTTTCTATTTTTTTATTTCTATAGTATAGAATAAATATATACTTATTAGAAGGCTAATTTAACTCTTAATAAGTATCTTTTATTTAATTACTAAGCTTCTTAGGTATAATAAAGAAGTTTTAATATAGAGAATTAAGGCCTATTAGAAGTATATTAGGTCTATACTATATATAGCTATTTTAACCTAGCTAGATATAGCTTATACTATATTTTAACTATTCTATTACTTAACTAACTCTAAAGCTACTTACTTTAAAGTAGTAGCTTAAGGTTTTAGCTATTTATACTAGACTAAGTACCTAGGTATAAAGTATAGAGCTTATTTAAGTAGCTAGTTATATATATATAGTAATATATCTTTTACTAATAATAGTATAACCTATTAATCTTTTTATAGCTATTTAAAAAGTAGCTTACTAAGCTATAGTAACTACTTCTACTATAAAGGTAGAAATACTAGCTTTAAAGTATATAGCTAAGAAGAGTATAGCTTTAAAATAATTCTTCTATAAAGAGTAGCTATACTACTTATTAGTAGTATAGCTATATAGTTTCTATAGAAAGTAGTATAGAAAAGGTTCTACTAGTAGAGAATAGAAGAGAAAGTACTAGTAGTAGTAGAGAAAGTAGGCTACTAATAAGTAAAGAGCTTAGTAGTAGTAGTATACTTAGCTATAAGAGTAGTAAAGGTAGTAGTAGTATACTTATAGTAGAGAGCTTTTAATTATTTCTATATAAAAGTTAGCTAAAAGTTTAAAAAAGGTAGTAGAAAATATAAAGAAAAACTTATTTAAATAGTATTTAACTACTATAAAGTATAAAAAGAATCTCTAACTAAACTAATTAGGCTAGAAAACTAATAAATAAGTAAATAAAGTACTAATAATTTACTTAAAATATAAATTAAGTATACTTATAGCTATTTTTAATATAAACTTAGATATTATTAAAATTAAAGAAAGTACCTACTTATATAGCTAATAAAGCTAGTAAAAGTAAAGCCTATAGTATATAACCTTTAATATAAATACTAGCCTCTAGCTAGAGCCTAATTTATTATTTAAATTATTTACTATTACTCTTACTTTACTAGAAATAATCTTAAAACTAACTATTAAGTTACTTATTCTACTCTACTACTAAGAGAAGTACTACTAACTAAGCTTAAAAGTAATCTATATATAATTAAGTAGCTTAAATAAAGTAATAAAATGATAAATAAGCTACTTACCTAACTATAAAGAGCTCTTTAAGCTATAGTACTATAGTACTATAGTATAGAATAAATATAAAATAGAATTAAAGAATAAAAAGTACTTAAAAAGCTTATTTAAAAGATAACTTAAATACTTAGACTTCTATCTAACTCTATACTTTAAACCTATATTACTAGAGAACTACTAAATAATTAACCTAATTATAATTTAGCTACTTTTCTATCTAATTAGAGAATAGCTAGAAACTATATTATATAATTAAGCTGCTTAGTTATTTATATAGAAATTAATTTACCTAGAGAATTAGCTATAAGCTACTTTAAAGCTAACTAAAAGCTTATTATATTAGTATAATAGTAATAAGTAACTTTAGAAATAAGTAGTAGCTTATATTAGCTATATTACTTAATTTATATAGATTTTCTATGTATATAATAAATAGCTTTTATCTAAACTTAGATAGGTACTAATTAAATACTATTAATTCTTTAAGTATAGTTCTATAAGCTTAATTATAACTTTTAAAAGAAAATTAGTTAAGGTTATAGTAAGTAGTAACTTAATATATAAAGCTACTAGAGCCTAAACTATACTTATAAATTTAATTAATATACTTAGATTTAGAGTACTATATTATATTTATATAGAAATACTATATAATATTATTTATATACTTTTAGTAAAATAGAAGTTTAACTATTATTATACTAAACTAGTATAAAACTAAAATACCTATAATATATAAAATTACTATAAAAATATAATACCTATAGTAGAAATTTTAATTATAAGAAAACTACTAATACTATATATCTATATAGTAGGTACTTTATACTAGAAGAATATTATACTTTATTTATAAAGTAAAACAACTCTAGTAGTATTATTTAGTATAGTAGTATATTTATAATAGTACTTACTAGGCTTATATATACTTATAATAGTTTAATAATACTATTATTATTATTTTTACTATTAAGAATTCTTTTAATTCTATAGCTAACTATTAGTATATTTACTTTAATACCTAGTATCTCTTTTTTACTAATAGAATACTTAGTAATACCTTCTAGCTTTAGCTAGTTCTTAAGTACTTTACTTATAGTATAGATATTTAGGTAAATCTTTTTTACTAGCTTAATCTAAGTATTTAAGCTCTAGGTATAGACTATAAACTTAATCTAGAAGCTTATAATTTTATTATATAGTATAAGTATAAGTATACTCTAACTTAATTTCTTAGTAACCTTATACTAGTATATAGCTACTATTAAGTATTTATAAAAGGCCTCTTTATTTTTAAAAGTAGAGTATAAGTTAATAAGTACTAGTATAGCTATAATAGCCTTAGTATAAACCTACTTCTTACTATTATAGCTATATAATTTACTAGTACTACTAGCTTAGTTACTTTTCTAGATTTAAAGAATCTTATTAGTATATACCTTACTTAGTAGTACCTTAGCCTACTTATACTTAATATTTATAGTAGCTAGTATACTTATATAGTACTTATATCTATTCTAAGCTAAGTAGAACTTTTTATTTATAGCTTTAGAGTAAATAGACTATATTAAAGGTATATTATACTCTTACTATATATAGTAAAGTATATTATACTATATAGTAACTTTACTACTAAAGAGTAAACTATACTTCTACTAGGTTTATAGAAACTAGATAGTATAGTAGTAAAAAGATAAGTTACTTAGTATATATACCTTTTTTAGAAGCTTATAAGCCTTAGTATAAAATATTTAAGTAGTACTATAGAAGTTAGTATACTTTATAATAGGCTATTTTATAATTTATATAATAAAAGCTTTATCTTATTATAAAATAGATATATATACTATATACTTTATAGAAGATACTTTACTATTTAGTTTTTTTAAGCTAAAACTAAGCTAGTTTTTATAGTAAGTATTATTTAATTTTTATATATATACTAACTTAGTATAGCATTTATTATTAGTAATACTAGTAGTATACTATATAAATTATTTATTATACTTTAACTACTAAAAGCTACTTAAAAGTATTTCTATAAGTTATATATATATATACTTTAGTAATAGTATATATAAAAAAAAAAGGTTAGCTACTTTCTATAATTAGTAAAAGAAGTTAATAGCTTTTATATAAATAGTTATACTTCTTTTATACCTTTTATAAGTAACTAAGCTATGTAAATAAAGTAAGTTTAAGCTTTATTAAATAGAGCTCTTTTTAGTAGTAATTTATATAGTAACTAGATAGTAGAAAGAAGAAAGTAAATAATAAAAAGTAGCTTATATATACTATTAGTATTCTTAGTTAGAACTAGCTAGCCTATACTATAAGGTCTATAGTAGCTACTATACTTTAAGTTTAAAACTATTACTTAGTAAAAGAAGAGCTTTATATAGTTTTTATTTAGTAAATTATATTTATATTTAATTATAATACTAAGCTTACTTATAAAAGAAAAGCTATATATACTCTTATTAAACTACTTAGTAGTCTTATATAATATAGTTAACTAACTTATAATAAAAGTAACTAATTTAAAAGGT